>OY757911.1:105923252-105953252 GCA_963585895.1 Sepioteuthis lessoniana
GTTTAGTTTCTCTCACTTGATGAGTATATTTTCTGTTGTTTTCTTTATTTTGTTCTTATCATTGTTGCTGAATACGGCACCTTCTTCTTCTTCTTCTTCTTCTTCTTATTATTATTATTATTATTATTATTATTATTATTATTATTATTATTTACTCATTAGAGTTTTTCACATCAGCGTTAGCCGATGGTCTTTCACTGGAGTTTGAGTGACAGTAAGTCTCCTCAAGTCTCCTGAACTATTCTCAGTATTTTGGCCGTTCTTAATAAGGCAGTAGTTTGGAGGGTCTCCAATCGTCCGCCAACTTCCAAGTCCTTAAGTCCCTTTAATAATCCTTTAGTTATTGTTCCAAACGCACCAATTACAATTGGTGTAATCGTCACCTTCATGTTCCATAGTTTTTTCAGTTCCCTAGCAAGGTCGAGGTACTTATCCTCCTTTTCACATTCTTTCAGTTTTATTCTGTGGTCAGCCGGGACAGTAAAGTCGACTATTTTGCAATTTTACTCTTATTATTATTATTATTGTTATTATTATTATTATTATTATTATTATTATTATTATTATTTCTCACTTCAGCGTTAGCCAATGGTTTTTCGCTGGAGTTTGAGTGACATCAAGTCTCTTCAAGTCTCCAGTACTCTTCTTAGTATTCTGTCTCAATAATGCAGTAGTTTGGATGGTCTCTCCTCGTCCTCTTATTTCCATGTCCTCTAGTCCTTGTTCTTGTCCCTTAGTGACTATACCAAAAGCACCAACGACAAATGGTATAACCGTTACTTTCATGTTCCACAGTTTTTTCAATTCTCTAGCAAGGTCCAGGTACTTATCCTTCTTTTCACTTTCTTTCAGGTTTATTCTGTGGTCAGCCGGAACATTATTATTATTTTTTTTTTTCATTACAGTTTTTCCCATCAGCGTAAGCTGATTGTCTTTCACTGGAGATTGAGTGACAGCAAGTCTCCTCAAGTCTCCAGGACTCTTCCCAGTATTCTGGCCGTTTTCAATAATGCTATTGTTTGGATCGTCTCCACTCGGCCGCCAACTTCCAAATCTTCCTGGCCTTTTAATAATCCTTTAGTTAACGTGCCAAAAGCACCAACCACAATTGGTATAATTGTCACCTTTATGTTCCATAGTTTTTTTAATTCTCTAGCAAGGTCGAGATACTATCAAAATATACTAATCGAATCTCTGTACTGAGGCAAACGGTGCATTCTACCGCTAACGAGTGTCTTGGATATGACATTAAACAATCTAATGATGTGGAGCCATTCCTAAAGCTTTGGGGAATATGGAGTACCCCAATATTGCTATTGCACTCAGGTCCACTCTGGTCTGGAGTGGTAGCACCTGATAAGGTCTAATCTATGGGTCTTTTAAAACTATTTAACATTAAAACTGAGTGCAAACAAATAACGTATGCAGAATTGAATTGTTAAAAGTAGAACTGTTTTATCATTTAACAGTATGTAAACAAATGAATGATGTTTACTTGAATTGTTAGTGGTACATAGCAATACTTGGAAACATTTATCCTTGTTGACCCAAGTTTACAAATCATATAGACCTAATATTTTTGTATAAACCAGATTTGGCATGAAACAACCAAGAATGGTTGATATGCCATAAAAACCAAGCCAACCCCCGCCCACCAGTTTTAGCAAGTGGCCTGTCACGGAAATATGTGCGATGGCATTTCTCCTCGGGTCTCAAATACTCTTCTGAGTATTCTAATCGATCTTAAAACAGGTCCTGATGGTCGCGATTTTTCCTCTGACATCCATTTCCGCAATTTTTAATTCCAAGTCCTTGTCAACTGTTCCTTGCGCATTATCTACAAATGAAGTGTCCGTCACCCTAATGTGCATTTTCTTTTAGCTCTCTAGCAAGATCCAAGTATTTGTATATCTTCCTGATTTATCCAATTTTCTCACTATTGCCCGTTGGAACTGCAAAATTAGCCAGCAGAAATGATTTATTTTCTTGTTAATTAAATCTTGGTTTCAAATCCTGGACGAGACTGATTGCATTTCACATAGCACTAATACCCTTGGGAAAGGTATGAATCCAATCATTCTCCTTCCAGCTATGGGTAAATAGTAGGACAGACTGTGTTCTTCAGCCTTGGTGAGGCAACTAGTCGAGGAGAAGGAGAAATCTGAATTCAAACCTTTTAAACTCCGCTTAAAAATTGACCTTGTGTCATATCCTGCCCAAGCGGAGGGGTTGGTATATAAGATTGAATCTTGGTTTGGCCTTCCAGGTAGAATTAAGTAATCCGTTTTTAGATCAAAATCCCAGAGAATTTTATTCGACTCATTTTCTAAAACGGATTTTGACTTGTGAACTTACAATTTTTGATATGGTCGAATGTGAATCATTATCTTACGAAGCTTGTATAGAGTGAAACGTCAAAAAGAAAAAAAAATCATAAGCATCCTCCTAAACTGATGTTCACGTCTCCTTTCTCTTCGAGTAGTGTATATTTACATCATCATGTCATGCCACCAGCACTAATCGCCCTAACCCCTTCCCACACCCCTCTCTATCGTCTATCGCTCCCGGTAGGTCCTCAAGGCTACATCCCTTATCGGCACAGTGCTGGTTCGTCTATCTCGCTGAACCTCTCCCACCACCCTTCCCTATCATCCATCGCTCCCGGCAGATCCTCAAGGCTACATCCTGTATCAGCATAGAGCTGTTGTATATTGGTTTTAGCCGGTCGTCCTGCCTTTGAACGTTTATGTGAAGGGGTTCACTGGAGTAAGTCGCTTATGAGTTCGTCCCTACTTCTCCCGTAGAGTCCCGCATGTATGGTTCATACCAAAAAACTCAGAAAATGGTATACACAGCACTATAAAGTAAGGATCAAGGGTAAAGTGGAGCAATTCCAGGAATGGTGTCGAGTCCTCTCCTACACCTCAGTCTCGTTGCTATTGAAAAGGGAGCCTTCGGGTCCCCTTCGACTAAGGTCGCCAACTTTACTAATATGTATAAGTTAGAATACCAAATATGCAGAGTCAAAATTGTCTAGCGACTGTCTATTTTTCCCTATGCAATCATCAGAATAAGCTGTTCTGACCTGTCGGGAATACCTTTATTAATAATAATTATGATAAATAAAAAATAAATAACACAAGGAATTAATAATTTAAACACCAGAGATTAAAGGAATTAATAAGTCATAAAATTTGTATAATATAGCCAAGTAAATAATCATGCAGGATTAACTTAATCGCCCTTCCCAAAATGCCCTACTAACTAGAGTACCCCTCCCATCATGCACCTCACAACAGTATATAAATAGATACTCACCATATGGCAAATTTTTGGTCTGATGATATCATAGACGATTGGTTGGTTGGTTGGTTGGTTAGATTTATGGTATATCAACCTTTGTAGATTATTTAAAGCCAAATCCATTTTTATGAAAATAGTTCTATTTCAAACAATTCAGTTTAGTATAAGTACGCAGTTTAAATGTAAGTACAGTTTTATTGTGAAAAACATTCCTATTCCAAGCAATTCAGTTTAATCAAACAGTTATAATTCAGTTTAGTATAAATACAGATTTTGCCTACACGCAGTTAAATGTCAATACAGTTCAATATTAAACAATTCAGTTTAGTGTAAGTACAATTTCAATGTCAAAAATCAATTCCATTTTAAATAATTCAGTTTTGCATAAGCAGGCGGTTTAAATGTAAGTACTGTTTAATTGTCAAAAACATTTCTATTCCAAGGTATTTAGTTTAGTCAAACAGTTCTAATTCAAACAATTCAGTTTAGCATAACTATGCAGTTAGTTCTATTTAACCCATAGATAGGGCCCTATCAGGAACTACCATTCCGGGCCAGAGTGGACCTGGGAGCAATAAAGAGGTACTCCGCATTCGTCAAAGCTCCAGCCTTAGTGGAACCTCACCATCAGATTGTTTAGTGTCATATCCAAGACACTCGATGGGGGGTCTTATCCCTCTGCAGAGGTGCAATTGGTGCATTCTACAGCCCCAGCAGACTGGACAACGTATAGACGAGAAGATGACAGTCACAAATCTCAGTTGACGTGATAGATAGATCGATAGATTGATAGATAGATAGCTATAAAGGAATCATATTTGTTTTGGTATGAACGTGGCGACTTATAACTTATAAAAGAAATGTCATTGAGCATTAAAATAGTGCATACATTTAACATGTTTATTATAAAGAAAAGTACATTTTTTTTATTTTACTGATTAAATGATATAATTCAAAAATAAAAAATTAAATTCATTTTTGGAACTCTTCACAGTTCTTCAAAAGTAAGTACAAAAAGCACGTATAACTCATCACTTCTTCTTAAGCCTTGCCATATTTAAATTCCATCGGTGGAATTTTAATTTTTATTCTTTTTAAGAAATTTATGGTTTTGCAGTTTGAAACAAATGATTAAAAAAAGCGTGATATTTTTGCTAAATAAAAAAAAAGCATCATGAAAATAATCAAAACATTGGAATACATCTTTAAACATAAAATTAAAAAAAGAAAGAAATTGTAATACAAGAAAATTTACATTTTTAGATTTTAGCTTCTTTTTTATTGTAAGGACATGTTTCTAATTCCTAACTTCTTTTTATTATAAGGTCACTTTTTTTTATGTTTAACCTTCTTTTTATTATAACTTCCTATAATGTTACTTTTTAGAGGGTAAAAAAATTACAAAAATTTAAAAACAGCAAACATTAACCGAAAGCACAGTTTATCGATAACTGATTTTTTAAAAGAATACTTTTTACATTTCTTATAACAAAAACAATTTTTAATCAGAGTAACTCAATATCATTTTTTAAGAAATAAAAAAGAAATCATTGAACAAACGAATAGTTTTAATTTGAATTAATACGCTGAAATTTCCTCTTAAAAATAAGGAAGCATTTTTCATTCTTAACTTTTTATTGTAACACTTTTATCGGGTAAAAATGAAAGTAGAAATTAAAACGAAACCATTTTTTATTCAACAATCAATGAAGAACTAAATTAGAATTGTTATTATATTTTTTTAAAAGCAGTTCTCAGAAAAAATAAAATAATAACGTTTCAAACCACATTTAAGTTTAGGGTTGCATTTTTCAAAATATTTTTTTAAATATAAACAAAAAAAATCCTTTAAAAAGAATATAGTTGTACGTGAATTCTTTGATTTTTTATCGCTAAATTTTCAGAAGGTAAATAAAAATTTGAATTTAAACTATATTGTTTTTTTATATGATTAATTAAAAATTGTTATGTAAGTAATTACTAAAAAAACAGAAGAAAATTATTGGAGAGCAAAAAAACCCCAAAAAACTTGACAATGTTTTAAACCTTTCACCGGTGGAGGGTTAATTTTTAGAAGATATATACAGATTTGAATTAAAAATATTCTGCTTTTTTTGTTGTTTTTGGTTTTTATTTTAACTAAAAAATTTTCTATAATTGATAACTAATCGTAAAAAAATGAAAAAAAATTACTGGAGACCCCAAAAAAGTCCATGGAAATGTTTAAACCCCTTCATATTTTTATACATCATTTTAAATTTAAACTAAAAAAATAAAAGATAACCAATTCATAAAATAAAAGCATACTTTAAATTTGAATTAATAGGTGAAATCTTTCAACTATAAATAAGGACATATCATTAATTGTCACTTACACCACTCTTTCCGACTTTTAGTTTAACTCACTGGTGTTTCTAAAACGCTTTTAATCTGGTCATAGACAGCGTAATTCTGCACACACACACACACACACACACACACACACACACACACACACACACACACACACACACACAAATATATATATATATATATATATAGGGTGGATATTTAAATTAACCTTCAGTGAATTTTATCGATAAAATTTTCAAAATCAGACTCTAATGGCGTATTTTGTATGGCTCAAGAATCACCTGATTATCTTAATGAGATCACAATTAACTGAGAAAATAAGATCCATTGATCTATCTCAATTTCATAATTGCATTTTAAAAGTTTAACCTTCGAAATACAATTTTATTTTTAGCATGGGGTTGACTTTTTTTTTCCTGAATAATTTTTAGCCTTACGAAAATACGGAATGACCTTGATGCACTAAATTCCTTTCCTGAATTTTAAATTTAAACGAACTAAAATGAAAGTAGAATCGCTTGAGGGAAAACCAAAGCAAAATGTTTCCCAAGAGACTTTAAAAGTAAACGAAATCAATTAAAAAGGTGAACAAAATGTATTTAAAAAAGGCCAGATTTATATAGTTAAACAAAGAAAAGCAAAGCTGAACAATTAAAAGTTTAATGTTATTTCTTTGAAGATGAACGAAAAGGGGACAGACAATACTGCTTGAATTTATCGAAAATTTTGCACGGTTTACCGTCTGAATAGCATTTAGTTAAAAAGCACTGGAAGAAAAATATAAACTCCTTTTTTCGCTATTAGAATCTACCAGCATTTAAAATGCATTTTGTATTTTCTTCTATTGCTTGTTAAAACTTGCTCCATAGTTAATTGAAGACATAAGCAAACCTGAAACTTGGCCTTGAAGAATCTGGATAATAAAGAAGTGCATCCCTGACTAGTACTGTCATAATCACAACCTGTGTAACCTTCAACACTATTAGAGGAGTCTCCATAGTACTATGGCTAATGTACGGGACTGTGATATGATATCGACCCAAGTTCGAATCATAGACAAAGCTGATTGTGCTTCACTTTGCTCTAATGCCCTTCGGAAAGGCATGAACCTACCTCATTTCGCCCAAATATGGGTAAATAGTGGGACAAACTGATTTCTTTAACTTTGGTTAGGCAATCAGCAAAGGAGAATGAAAACTCTGAATTAAAACCAGCCTTATAACCCTTTCGAAAATTTGACCTTCTATCACATCCTGCTTGCGGAGTTATGCTTAAGTAAATACGTACACGTGCGTGCAATAAACACAAGAAGCCCTGTACTCAGAGGAAATAGTATTTCAAAGTTTAAAATGATTGCGTCTTGCGCTAGCTTCATTTGAACACTCATTCTTTTGTACTGTGGCAACAATGTCATTTTTTCGAACACGAAAGTGCGTTAATTGTTGAGATTTATTTCGCACATAAAACTTGCAAATATCTCCTTAGTAGAATTTTTAAAAACGTAGTTTTTCCAAATAAACCTCGTACACTTGAAGAATCGAAAGCTAGTATTAGAAGGGTGATTTAAACATAAGTAAACAAACATTACAAAAAGTGGATGGAAATGAAATTAAACTCTTACAATTTGGTATCGAGGTTAAAGAAAATCGCCTTAAGCATCTATTGTCATTTCTGAATGTAAGAATGATTACTATACACCTAACGAAAGCGTCGATTGCTATCGAGAGTAATCGTTCACATGGAAGTCTGATCTAACCGATAAAATAAAACGGGATTTCTTCCAAGCAGTGACTGCATGAGTACTACTGAATGAATGCACCACAATTTAGATTGGAACTACACAATAATGCTACGAGTTATCTTGAACAAATCCACGAAACAACAACTGCACGGCCACTTACTTCCCATCTCTAATATCATCTAAATAAGAACAAGACATGTGGGACATGGCAGGAGAGGCAAGGAAGAACTCAAAAGGGACGTTCTTCTATGGACCCCAACACATGGACGTGCCTGTGTTGGCCAAGCAGTAAGTACTTATCTACAACAGCTCCGTGTGGACATAGGATATAATTTGGAAGTCCTACTGGGAGCGATGGATGATAGGGACGGATGAAGAGAGATAGAGTCAGGAAAATCCGTATTGTCAACGTGACATGATTATGATGATTTCCATATTTTTGTAATTCATGTTATGAAAGTATATTGACGGAAAATAAGAGCTACAACCAAAAGGAAAGTTATTTTATTTACTCAAGATTAAACGTACACGTCGTATACATGAATCACAATAACTTATCACAAATACTTCCACTCGTGAACAATTTCTTCAATAGTTACTGTCGTAGGAAACGAACAGGACGACTCGAGTTCAAATCCGAGACGAGAATGTTTGCATTTCATATTGCTCTAAAACCGTTGGTAAAGGTAAGAATTCAACTATTCTCCCTTCAGCTTTGAATAGCTTATAGGGCTCAGAGGGTTTTTAGACGTGGTATGGCAACCAGTCTAGGAAAATTAAAACTCTGAATTCAAACGAATTGTCACTTCCTGTCCACTTAGAAGGGTTTGGAAAACACACAAAAGAAAAGAAGTACAGCCAAACCAATTATTTCTTAAGTTAATTTTCTCATCAAAGATATCGGCTCATGTGCTGGTCAGCGATATCATAGTAAACGACTTCAAACTCCAGTCAAACTATAACGTTTTAACGAATACATCAGGAAGAGGTACGAGTTCTCTTATGTCTCCAAGGTGGTGGTTTGATAGTACCACTACTGTTCGTCTATAAAGATGATTTTGCTATCAAATTATCCACGAAATAAAGAAACCATACCAAAGATACTAGGAGTATATTATATTATACGATCAAAACATATTACGTATTATTTATTACCAACTTCTACGGTCAATTAAATTACGTGGTCTTTCTATGCATTTACTCCCCAAATGAATCCTTAACCTATAGTGCAGAAGTCATAGCTATTGGCCTAGCAATGAACATTATAGCAAATCACAAATCCTCTTGGCCAGTCGGCTGGGGCTGTAGAATACACCGACTGCATCTCTGTTGAGGGGTAAGACCCCCCCCCCACAACGAGTGTCCTGATATGACATTAAACAATCTGGAGATTTGGGGAATGCGGAGTACCCCTTCATTGCCATCGCTCCCAGCTCCACTCTGGCCCGGAGTGGTAGCACCTGATAAGGGTCCTATCTATGGGTTAAATAGAACTAAACTGTGCTTCTTTCACTCTACTTATGTTTGCATTTAAACTGTGTATTTATGCTAAACTGAATTGTTTAAAATAAAACTGTTTTGACATTGGAACTGCGTACTAGTGCTTAAATGAATTGCTTGAAATAGAAATGTTTTTGACGTCTAAATTGTGTACTTATGCTGAACTGAATTATTTGACATAAAACTGTTTGACATTTAACTCTGTGTATTGCCCAGTCAGCTGGGGCTGTAGAATACACTGACTGCACCTCTGCAGAGGGGTAACCCCCCCCCAAACGAGTGTCCTGAATAGGACACTAAAAAATCTGATGGTGAGGTTCCAGCAGTGCTAGAGCTTTGGGGAATGCGGAGTACCCCTTCACTGCCGCTGCTCCCAGGTCCACTCTGGCCCGGAGTGGTAGCACCTGACAGAGCCCTATCTATGGGTTAAATAGAACTAACAGCATACTTATGCTAAAAGGAATTGTTTGAGTAAACTGAACAGCTTGAAATAAAAATGTTTTTGACAATTAAACCGTACTTACATTTAAACTGCGTGCTTATGCTTAACTGAATTATTTGAAATAGAACTGCTTTTCGAAATCAAAACTGCATTTACACTTAACTGAATTGTTACATATAACTGCTTGAATAATTTAAAATAGAAATGTGTTTGACCTTTAAACTGTGTACTTATGCTAAACTGAATTGTTTTAAATAGAACAGATTATTCACATAAAAATGGATTTGGCGTTAAATAACCTACAAAGGTTGATATACCATAAAACCCAACAAACCAAACCAAACCAAACCAAACAAATCCTCTAAATTCATCATCTACTCAGACTTCAAATCAGTCCTCCAATCTCTACAGAGCAAAAATTCATCAACTCCTCTCATCATAAGCCTACTATATAAAATGAACACTCTTTCTAAAAACAATAGCATCATTCTTACTTGGATACCAAGCCACATTGGCATACAGGGAAATGAAAGGGCAGACAGAGCTGCAAAAAAAGCACTCCAGACTCGTATATCCAATACAAAAATTCCATACACCGACCTAAAACCACTTATAACAAATTTATAATTAAGAAATGGCAAAAATCTTGGGCTGATCAAACACAGAACAAACTCCACCATATTCAAGATACCATAGGTGAATGGCCAGCCAGTTATTGAAGAAATAGAAAAGAAGAAGTGATAATCTCCAGACTTCGTATTGGTCACACTCACATTACCCATTCACACCTCCTAAAAGGGGAAGACTCCCCAGTATGTCTAACATGCAAAGTACCTTTCACAGTCAAACACATTCTCATAAACTGTGATAGGTTCAGACGAATTCGCCTAAAACATTACCAAACAAATAATTTAAAGAACCGCTTCAAAAACTCCAAACCACAGGAAATCTTAAGCTTTCTAAAAGAAATCAATCTCTTCATTAAAATCTTGTCAAATATAATAAAACATAACTAAAACTCATACCTTAAAACCTAAAACATGCATAAAAGACAAAAGCAATTTAACCCGTCCAGCATTGAATGACCTACAAAGGTTGATATGCCGTTAAACAAAACTCAAACTCAAACTCAAACCCATTTACCCAAGTACACCCAATATATATATATATATATATATGGATGATACTTTTGGTTTGGTTTGTTGGGTTTTATGGCATAACAACCTTTGTAGGTTATTTAACGCCAAATCCATTTTTATGAAAATAATCTGTTCTATTTAAAACAATTCAGTTTAGCATAAGTACACAGTTTAAAGGTCAAACATTTCTATTTTAAATTATTCAAGCAGTTATATGTAACAATTCAGTTAAGTGTAAATACAGTTTTGATGTCGAAAAGCAGTTCTATTTCAAATAATTCAGTTAAGCATAAGCACGCAGTTTAAATGTAAGTACGGTTTAATTGTCAAAAACATTTTTATATCAAGCTATTAAGTTTACTCAAACAATTCAGTTTAGCGTTAGTCTGCTGTTAGTTCTATTTAACCCATAGATAGGGCCCAATCAGGTGCTACCCCTCCGGCCCAGAGTGGACCTGGGAGCGATGGCAATAAAGTGGTACTCCGCATTCTCCAAAGCTCCAGCACTGTTGGAACCTCACCATCAGATTGTTTAATGTCATATCCAGGACACTTGTTGGGGGTGGGGTACCCTTCTGCGATGATACTTTTGTATGATCGATAGAATAGTCTAACCACATGTACATAATGAACCCAGATTAAAACCACCATTGTCCTTCGAAGTTTTCTAGATGTATTTTCGGCCATTTCAAGAAATTGATAATTACTTAGCTTAGCTTAGCCCAAGGTTAGTATTATGTATACAAAGTGAGAATTTAATTCACTAACAATGGGTTAATAGTCTAACTCACAAATCACTATATCATTTTAAAGTTACTAAGCTTAAATAAGTTCAACATTGAGGACTTAGGTTCCTAAAAGTTACCGGCCGTTTCAAAGTCACCCAACTAAAAACAAAGCAAGCTTATCGCTGTCTTGTGCTCACTTAAAAAGTGTATTTTTGAGAAATAAAATCGCTGCTTAACTTCGGATATCTTGAGTTTTCAGTGTAAGTTGACTATTAATTTGTGTCAGTAAAGTTGTTATTTACAAAGCTATGATTAGATGTGGCACACATTGTCTGTGAAAGCGGTCACCCATGTAAATAATGAACAGATTCATCGATGCATAACCCCAAGAATCAAGCAGGAACCGGTGCTTTTGTTATAAAATAGCCGAGGGATTTCGGTTCATGCCTTTGAGTTTAGTTAGGCTGAGAACCTTTCGGCTCAGCACATGGGTTAGTTGGGTGTAACAATGAAGCAGGTGTTAACGGGGGTACGCGCGGGCGGATGGAGGTGTCACTCAGATGTCATAACAGTCCGAGACGATACTGGGTGACAAGGTGCAGGTGACGTCACGCACCGGAAGCACGCGGAAGTTTGTATGAGAATTTGAAAAAAATAAGAGTCGAGTACTAGACGCCAAACGAAGAGGTTCGACTTTTGGAGCTCGCAGACGCGAGGCGAACTTTCGCTCTAATGGGGCCGCAAAAGTCGAGTACTAGACGCCAAACGAGAAGGATCGATTTTTGGAGCTCGCAGGCGCGAAGCGAACGTGCGCCTTATGGGGGCCGCTCGAGATGGGGGCCAAATGAATAAGACTGCATAGAAGATTGTATCTCTCCTCCTTACGTCGAAACTTTTAACTCAAAGTTAATAAAAAGGTTTCGTACCTGAACAAGAAGTCGTTACGTGTTTTCGAATTCCGAGATTCCTATGTTCTTTATATATTCTATAGTAATGAACATTATATGTCCATTTAGCACATAGCGTTAATTGTGAATATGGTACACTTTCAGCATAACTCGACGGTTAATTTTCGTCTGTAGAGTTAATTGTTATCTACTCTTGTTCACAAAAATAAAACTCTCTCGACTTTATTTCTCGAAAGAAGCCGAAACTCTGCTGATGTGTGAGAGAACAGGGACAGGGAAATGAATACGGAGAGAGGACTCGGATATTGCTGTATTCACCGATAACAAACGGTTAATTTCCGTCTGTAGAGTTAATTGTTATCTACTCTTGTTCACAAAAATAAAACTCTCTCGACTTTATTTCTCGAAAGAAGCCGAAACTCTGCTGATGTGTGAGAGAACAGGGACAGGGAAATGAATACGGAGAGAGGACTCGGATATTGCTGTATTCACCGATAACAACTCCTAGATCCTAACATCTTCTTTTACGATATGTTCTCACCCTGGTGCCACCGAGGGACAATGCCTTAGTCCGGGCACTCAGTCACTCACTAGCGCTCTCTGGACCTCTGGACTGCTCTAAACTCTGCGAGACTGCAAGACTACCCGTTACTCTGTGGGTACCTATGTATATATAATTTCATAACTTCTACTTGTTTCCGGTTCAACCCACTTGTGCTTCTTACACCCACATATTGCTTGTCTTCCGGTTGTCTACACATGTGCATCCCGTGTAGAGAAATCCCTGATGGACGGCTCTGTCAAAGGTCAATATGCAAACACTCAGTTTTGATTAGATGTGGAACGCAGAATTTGCTATCGCATAAGTGGTCACTCATCCAAGTATTGAACAGACTAACCACTACTTAACTTCGATGATTAAGCAGGAACTGTTAGTTTCTGTTGACTATAAATTTAACCAGGCCATTGGTCTAATAAGTAGAGTGTTCGCAAATGGTCCGGGAGACCAGGGTTCAATCCCATGTTCAGTTATACCAAAGACTCAAAAATTGGTACTTGATGCCGCCTTGCTTAGCTCTCAGGACTATAAGGTGACGATCAAGGGTAAAGTGGATCAATCCAGGAAATAGAGTAGCACCCTCGGGGGGAGCTATTGAAAAGACAGCCTTTGGGTTACCCTCGACTACGGTCGCCAACTTTACCTACTTTTTTATAAGTTATCAAAAATAGATAAGTTGTTTTTTGTGCATATCCTCGAAATAGAAATATTTTAAAATTAGTAATGTATTTATCCTTATGAAAGCTGAATGCTAACTAAACGCTTACAACACAGGAATTTGGATAGATAGATAGATAGATAGATAGATAGATAGATGCACGTGTGTGTGTACTTGTCTGCGTGTGTGTAGCTGTGCGTGAGTGTATGCGCACATATATATCAAATAGATTGTGTGCTCTCTCGTATATAAAATAGTCATGTATTTCCCACTGGAGTCATAGAACGGCGATCAAGCTCGATAAAAGCCTAGATATTGATTGGTGATTTTCTAAATTGGTAAACCATCCTCCACTTAATACATTGGCGTAACACAATCTTCCCACCTCCCTGTCTCGTATGTAGCTTTGTGCCGTACTGATCTGCTGTATAAAAACCAAGATAAGGAAACTTTTCAGAAGTTGGTAAGTTAAACGAGAATAATGACATTAAAACAGTTTTTATTCACGCTTGGTTGGGTAATGTATTAAGAAAAAAAAATCAGCCTATGAACTCGAGTAAATATATTAACAAAAAAGTGTTCCCAAAGAATGATCGTTCAATTTGAGTTGGGTCGTTTCATCATATATCTGAAGTTTGTACAAAACGCACATAATGTAACGATTCATCTTTCTTTCATTTTTTCTTTTTCTTTTTTTTTTTTTTTTTGCCTCCTAATAAAATCCTAAGCATTTCTCTTGTGTCTCCGTTTGTATTTAAAACTTATGAGGTCCTGAGGCGGGATCAACTTTCGGAGGAAGACTCTAGAGAGGTTTTAACTTACCAGATTAGACGAGAACGAGAAAAGGAAAAAAGGATCCAGTCAGCAGACGTATTACGAGACAGACTGCGCAAATCCCTGCAATGTTAGCGGACATTTTTTTTTTGTTCTTTTATTCTTTTTCTTTCTCTTTTTTTTTTTTTATCATTTTATGATTTCCGTCATGGTTTTTTCCGCCTTTTTTTCGTCTTTTTTTTTCTTCTTTTTCTTCGCCGTTGATACATGGGTCAGTAATGTTTTTGACAGGACTATTTAATCTTCTTTTTGGAGAGTTTCTATTCCACAGTGTGGTCTTCGCGATCGAGGTAGGTGGTTAAGGTTTTTTGTTTTTGCTTCTTGCAAACGAGCGATGCTCTTATTGGAGGATGAAAAACCGCCGACCCCAACCGCATCGTCTCGCCACGCGAAAATATATTATACGTAGATGAAGATAAGACATAGATATGAAGTGAAGAGGGCAAAATACTTGGGTTCATTTTGCACCATTTCTTTTTTTCCATTTACTTGTTTCAGGTCCCATTCTAACAACTCCGTAAGGATTTGAGCTTATTCCGTATTTTCAGCATTTAAAAAATAAATACGAAGCAACAAACATATGAACACACCCAGGTATATATACCCAAGCATTTATACCGATGCATATAGATAAATAAATATTTCAAATGTGCACATACTCAACCCCCATATATATATATATATATACGTATATCGGAAAAGTGTGTAAATTAGAAATAAGACACTGCTCTATAAATAAGATAAAGTTTATTTCTTTAAATTGAGAGAAAAGTATATTGAAAAGCAGAAGTTACAAACTATTTTCTTGTAAGAAAAGATAACATTAGAGTGTAAATATTTCCTAAAATTTACATCAAAAAACAAAAATGTTCATGCATTCATTTTTGAGCAGTTTGCATGGTCTAAATCTTGTGGATATATTTTGTGTGTGTAAAAGATCTTTGAGTGAGTATGTCATTATGTTGGAAAGAAGTATATTTATGTGCTCAATGTGAACGAATTAAGTAAAGTTGGCGACCTTAGTCTAGGGGGACCTAAAGGCTTCCTTTTCGATTGCTACTACACTGAGGTGTATGGGAGGGCACAACTCCATTCCCAGGATTGCTCCACTTTACCATTGATCCTTACCTTAAAGTGCTGAATGCTAAGCAAGACGGCATCAGGTACCATTTTTTGAGTCTTTTGTATGACTCGAACCGGGATTGAACCCCTCTCTTCCGAAGCGTTGGTGAATACTTTTTGAATATTTCATCTGCAAGGGAAGATTATCAGTACGAGTCTGACTATGTAAACAATATCTTCGTTCAATTTAAAATAATCAAGCGATGTTCAAATTAAATTCTAGAAGGAAGAGAATGTTTGATTTTTACTCAAAAGAAATAAAGACGAAAGTTCCGAGTAGATTTACAAAATAGATCCATAAATCAACTGAAATTTTACAGGATTAAAGTAGGCTCGATATTAGATTTTCTTTTAAAAGAAACTTGATTATTTATCCGTTATTCAAAATTTCTTAAGAAACGTATTTTAACCTATTTTTAACAATCTAAGGAGGGAAACGGCAATTATACAAGAATGTTGCGAGCAATATTGAACAAGTCCTGGCTGCAACACCCCACAAGACGCCAACTTTACGACCACCTACCACCTATCACGAAAACTATACAAGCTAGACGAACCAGACATGCCGGACACTGCTGGAGAAGCAAGGACGAGATCGTAAGTGTTGTACTCCTGTGGACCCCTGCATATGGCCAATCAAAAGCAGGGCGACCAGCACGAACATTCATACAGCAGCTATGTGATGATACGGGATGTAACCCTGAACCCCTGCCGGAGGCGATGAATGATAGGGAGACGTGGAGAAAGAGGGTCTGGGATATCCATGCTAACCGCACGACATGATGATGATGATGAAGGAGGGAAAAGATTTCTTGAATTTTTTGAGTAACCATCTTTCAAATTTTTCTAGGCAAATTAAATACTGTTGTTTGCGAATCTTAAAGACATATAAAAACAAACGCGTAAGTGTCGATTGGTCAATAAAAGCCAAGATACAGATGCAAAAATAGAATTTACTCCTCTTTTCTATGGAAATCAGTTAATTACATATATATATATACTTCATCACTAATGAGATCGTCCCTAATTCTCCAGCAGTGTCCCGCATGTATGTGATGTACTCCTGTGTACCCCTTCACATGGAAGAGCAAAGGCAGGACGACTAGCTCGAACCTACATACAGCAGCTCTGTGTAGATTCGGGATGTAGCCCTGAAGACCTGCCAGAAGCAATAGACGATAGGGAGTGGTGGCAAGAGAGGGTCAGGGATATCCGTGCTGATGGCGCGACAGGATGATGATGATATATATATATATATATATATATAATTAACTGAAGCCATCATTAATCGATACAATAAAAAACAACTTACATTACTAACTCATCAACTAGAAATTGCCGCTAAAGAATTACGCAATCACCCCAACATCACCATAAAAAAGCAGATAAAACAAACATTGTTGTTGTACTCAATAAAACAGACTACCATTCAAAATTTGGAGGTGCCCGTGGTGTAATGGTTATCGTCGTAGAAAATGGACACGGCGACACGAGTTCAAATCCTGGACGAGGCTAATTGCATTTCACATAGCACTAATGCCCTTGGAAAAGGTATCCAATTATTCTCCTTCCAGCTATGTAAATAGTAGGACAGACTGTGTTCTTTAGCCTTGGTAAGGCAACTAGTCTAGGAGAAGGAAAACTCTGAATTCAAACCTTTTCAACTCCGCTTAAAAATTGACCTTGTGTCATATCCTGCACGAGCAGAGGGGTCGGTAAATATGACCATTCAAAACTTTAAAATATTCTCGATGACCGTACAAAATTCAAAAAATTAAATAATAATCCCACCAACCAACTTAAATCAAAAACAAATCACTGCTCAAAACAATTTAACGATTGACAAAAATATGTAGACAAAAATATCTATTATGTTCAATCAAATATATATATATACATATATATATATATACATATCATCATTATCAATAGGATATCGTGCCGCTGGCATGGATTACCCAAATCCACCCTCATCACTCGTCTCTATCGTCCATCGCTTCCGGCAGATCTTCTAGATTACATTCTGTGTCCGTACAGCAATTATAGATAAGTTCTAGCTGGTTGTCCAACACCTGTTCGTCCATGAGAAGGGGTCAAGAGAAGAATGTCGCTTATGAGTTCGTCCTTACTTCTCCTTACTTCTCCAGCAGTGTCCAGCATGTTTTGCTCGTCTAATTTGGATGGAGGTAGGTAGCCGTACAGCTCTTGTTTTGCGGGATTTTGTTGTTTCCATGATTTCATGACTCTCATTCCAACCTTATATATATATATATATATATAATGCACATGTGCTTGATCCAAGTAAATCTAATAAATATCAACATCATCAAATCCCCTATCTATTCCTACCATCCGTTACTCAAGGCAGTTCCTTAAACTGCATCTAGATTCTGGGATGTCAGCTATGAATAGTAGTCCATCAGAGAACAGCACTTTTGACTTTGTCCTGACTTCTCCGTCAGTACCCGGCATGTCTAGTTCGTCTTTGTAAGATAAGAACTAGGTGGCCACACAGCAGCTGATTTTTGCGGTGCAACTCCCGAAATTTGTTCAAGATACTACGCAGCATTATCGAGTAGTTCCCATCTAACTTTTTCTCTTATGTGTTTTTTGCATCCACGTGATACATCCATATGATATTATAGACAAAAGCCGAAGAAACCCCTATTTATTTAATCAGATATATCAGATTTCCCTCAATAGAATTCCACACCTATACTAGGCGTACAATAAAACCAGAGGAAGTATCACATCCAAAATACACTGCATGTATTTATATATCTACTATCTTACGTTTAAATTAGTCTGGTACAAGGCCACACCAGTAAAATACTTTGCGTTGATTGAACTCTCTGCGAATGTGAATTCCATCATGAGACGTATGGACTGAGCGGGTTTGGTTTGATTTGGTTTCTTTGTTTAATGGTATATAAAACCACGTGAGATATCTAATGCTATTGTAAAAGTATAAAGTATTCTAATTAATTATTTTAGAAGTTTATTCTTTTTTTTTCTTTCGTTAAACTTTGAATTTAAAACCTAATTTCAAAATTTCAGTTTTAATCTAGGATTCAAAACTTGAATAGACATTTGTTTACAAGTTAATATTTAGGAATGTAAAACACACGGTATTAAAAACTTGTTTACGAATTCGGAATTTTGTGGAAATACTTGAAATGATAAACAAAGATAAACAATTGTTTAGAATCAGCTGTTATTTGTGACTTGGATTGGAAAATATTCAAAGATAAACAATTGTTTAGAATCATCTAGCATCTGTGACTTGGCAGTTACATGTCACTTTAGGAAGATTGATAACGTAATTGATCATTTTTAGGGATACATATATATATATATAAACATATATATATATAAGGACGAATTCTAAGAGAAGCGAAGGACACAGAGGAAGACACGAAGGCAATCAAGCACGCACTAAATAGCCGGGTAGCAGTAAAATAACAAAAGTAATCTGTCTCCCTCTTTCGTCTCTCGCCCTATACACTATCTGTTTCTCCCACGCTGGCACAAACTGCTTTCGACAACAAATGAATTTCCTACAAACAAAACAAAAAGAAGCGTTTTGTGATTGACTTCGTTTTGTCAGTGAGGTTACCAAGGGTCAAGCCGATAGTTTAAGGGGTATTATTACAACATCTTAAGTGGTGCCGTAACGCTACACTAAAGCCATCTTTGTAAATAAACAACAGAGATAACAGTCAACCTATCTCTGTGGGGTGGAAAGGGAAAGAACTTCATTCCTTTGCCAAGGTTAGTAGGTTGGTTGGTTGATTGTTTTGTTTTACGGCATATCAACCCATTTTGGGACATTTAACGCCAAATTAGATTTCAAAAAATTCAGTTTATTATAAGAATAGTTCTTGTTTACAAACAGTTAAATGTCAAAACAGTTCTATAACAAACAATTCAGTTTAACATAAGTACAGTTTCAATGCCAAAAACAGTTCTATATCAAACAATTCAGTTTAGCATAAGAACAATTTGTTTACACACAGCTAAGTATAAAAACAGTAGTATTTCAAACTATTCAGTTTAGCATAAGTACGCACAGTTAAATGTAAAAACAGTCCTATATAAAGCAATTCAGTTTAGCAAAAGTTCACAGTTTAGTTCTATTTGACCAATAGATAGGACCATATAAGGTGCAACCACTCCGGGCCGGAGCTGACCTGGGAGTAATGATAATGAAAGGGTACTCTGCATTCCCCACTACAAAACTCCAGCATTAATGGAACCTCACCACCAGATTGTTTAGTGTCATATCCAGGATATGAGTTGGGAGGTCTTACCACTCAACAGAGAAGTACGTAATAGGTGTATTCTACAGCCCCAGCCAACTAGGCAATCCTTTTCCAAGGTTATTAGTCTGAATTTGATTCTAATTATACAGCTTGAGTTCGAACTCGCTAACTACGGAATCACGGTGCAATATGTTCGCCATTATGACTCGGGGACTCCCCTGTACGAATCAACCTAATGATTACACTGCTGTTGCAATGATCTTTATTGATTTGTTCGTCACACACTGATGCACCGAGAACTGTCCCGTCACTTATTTACAAATCCCAACTAAGTTTTTCCACATGACAAATAAAGAGAGGTTTCCACTGCGGAACGAACTCTTGACTCTATTGAATCAGTCCGTAGCAAACTTTAAATCAAGTGTCCATAATACTAGTTAAGTTTATTTAAAGAAAGCACACATGAAAAATGTCTGAAACACCAGTAGGGATCGAAACCGATTCAGTTGTAATAATTTACGAGTTAACCTTGTTCATCATTGCTCCAATTTAACAACGGCAAGTTATTTGTAAACCTTCAAGCCATTCATATTCCTGTCCGATTACATGTTCAAGTTTCCATTGATTTTGTTATCGATATAAAACAATTTATCGAGTTTACTTTGTGACTGATCCCAAGTCGGATTATATATCAGTAGCCTTTGTTTCAGCCAAAATCTGATATATGAATTTTAATTTTAATGACAAGGAGATTTTTAATATCAGTGCCTTTATAATAGTAAACAATGGAATGTTGAGTAATCGGCTTTGGTTTCTCAAAGGATTTTTGTTTGGTTTGGTTTGCTTTGGTTTGGATTGCTAAGTTATATAATTAAGTATATCAACCCTTGTGTGTCATTTAATGTCAAAACATGTTAATATATATATATATATATATATATATATATATATATATATATATGATTTGTAAACGAATAGTTTGTAGGCAATATTTTTCATTTGTTTACCTACAGCTAAACGGTTTCAAGTATAACTATTTAGCACTAATAATTCTTTATATCATTCTGTTATTTTCTCACAGTAAATAGTTTTAAGCATTACTATCTAACACTAATAACAGTATTTGATGTTCCTCGTTTGTTTTCTCACAATTTAAAAGGTTTCTAGTATTACTCTCTATGAAGAACTGACCCTCAGTCACCGCCTTCAATCTCCTCTGAGAAAAAATAGCGTTGGGAATTTGTTTGCCACGAGCGTAAATTGAAGAATACGGTCGTGACAATCATATTGGTGCAAGGATTCTACATGACGATCTGACTGATCGGATTGGCCCTCTAAAACCGATCATCTATCCCAATAAGAGCCAAATTGAAGGGTTGCAGGTCACGTAACCACTTTGGTTGAGGGTCACAGACTGCAGAGTAAATAGGATCCCGTCTTAAAACATTAACTGCTAGAAACTATACACAACAGCTGTGTGCCGATACAGGATGTAGCCTTGAAGACCTACCGGTGGCGAAAGAGGATCAGGGAGATCTGCACTGGCGGCGCTACATGTTATATATATATATATATATATATATATATATGCCATGAATGCGTCGATCAGTCGATAAATGCAGAAATACAGATGCCAAAATCATAGTTTATATAACAAATTATAGTTTACGCAAAAATGACCTTCTTTTACCATTGAAATCAGCGGAGTTATCATATATATATATAGAGAGAGAGAGATAGATAGATAGAGAGAAATATATATATATACAAAGAAAGAAAGAAAAAGAAATTTCGATGTCTAAGATATATTTATTAAATGAACTTTGATCAGTAACTTACAATGTTTAATATCTAATATCGATGACTCACATTTATCGCTAAATAAAAGGTACTGATTTTGAGATTATTTTTTTAAACAAAAATTTTCAACATAAGATAAAGTCATTATTTATCAATGATGCCTAATTTAGATAGATTATTATGCACGGTAACAAGATAGATAAATAAAGAGAAATTAAGGCTGGTGCTGGATAGTCGTTTCTCTTCTTCGGACGCTGGCAGTTGACTGTCTGGACGCCGACGTTAAGTTCGATAATCATAATGGACAAACTCCTTTCTCTGCTGGTATTATCCCGATTTCTCATTAAGCCAGAATGAACATGAAGTCTTTTTACAGTTGGAGGGTACTCTTCAATCAAAATTTAGGCATGGTCAATACAAAAAATGCTTGGTCACATTGGCATTCCATTTTTAGGGAGCTTCAAGCGATGGGGCAAGTGCTGCCCGAAGTGAAATTCCCAAAGAGCAAACGAATACATTATTACATTGTATCTTACCTAAATTTACCCACCCGAAGACGTCTAAGCCCTCTGCGATAAGGCGAATGCTGCTTCACACTGAGGAAAACATTTCTTGTTGGGAAGAATAAACAACAATTTGCAGATCTTTGATAATTAATTATTTCATCTATATATAATACGCATGAAGATAGGGAAGTGATTCAATGGATGGAAAATATGCAGTGTGCTAATCGACCTCTGAAAACCAACTGAGTAAATTACTTTTTCAGTGTCGTCCGATCAAAGGTTTCTGAAAACATTCACAACCATTCATTTAAATGAACCCTGAGATCATCATCAGTCAATCACACAGAATGACACTCTACGGTATTTTTCTGTGTTTAATGTTTTTAAAGTTGTATACAATACATATATTTCTTGTCATTTATAAATCTCACCACTCTTATATGTATAATGGACAAGCAATTTTAATTCTAAATTAATTTGAGCAAACATATTTCTGGGACAACTTTCAATCAAATAAAATCAACACGCATATGTGTGTATATGTGCGTCTACTTTTGTGTTTGTGTGTGCATGCATATGTATGTGTGTATCTGTCTGTGGAAATAGAGACAGACACACGTACTAGGTGCGTTAAAGATGATTTATATGTAGCTGGATATACCGGCAGATATTATGGTCCGTCCATTTTTTGACACCAATAACCTAGGTGGAGGTCCATGGTTCTTTGAGAACAGGATAGATAGATAGATAGATAGATAGATAGATATGAATAGAATATATATATATATATTTATTTTTATATTCATATAAAATTATATTGTATAGAAAGAAAGAAAGAAAGAAAGAAAGAAAGGGAGAGATATAGATTGAAGGATAGATTCGTAGATATAAAATGACTAAAAGATAGATAGATAGATAGATAGATAGATAGATAGATTAGGTTCCAAAAAATAAATAGCCTTGATCTATGAGACATGCCTACTATTCCACATATTTATCCTGCCGTTCGACACACTTGTAACAATTGTACTCTAAATTTTAAACCATTCCCAAAAGGTCATTGTTTTCTTCGTTGCGTCAAGATAGATTTAAACAGAGTAAGATAGATAGATAGAGAGAGAGAGAGCAAGAGAGGTGTCCGTGGTGTAATGGTAATCGTCGTAGGAAATGGACACGGCGACACGAGTTCAAATCCTGGACGAGACTGATTGCATTTCACATAGCACTAATACCCTTGAGAAAGGTATGAATCTAATTATTCATCCTCCAGCTATGGATAAATAGTCGAGCAGACTGGTTTCTTCAGCCTTGGTGAGGCAACAAGTCTAGAAGAAGGAAAATTCTGAATTCAAACCTGTTAAACTCCGCTTAAAAACTGACCTTGTGTCATATCCTGCCTGAACGGAGGGGTTGGTTAAATATGGATAGAGAGAGAGAGAGAGAGGGATAGATACCGTGAGCTGCGAGAACACCTTTTACTTTTATTTGAAATAGATTGTAAGAGACAAATATGCAACCATTTTAGCCACTAAGCAGATCAATTGATATGATTAGAAATAGATTGATTAATAGCTATGAAAAGAATTGTAACATAGCCATAATAAACGCTATGTGTGAAATGGACATAGCATACCGATGTGAAATATACATATATATAACATGGAACATAGGAATCTCGAAACACGAAAAACACGTAACGACCTCTTAGTTCAGGTACGAAACCTTTTATTACCTTTGAGTTAAAGGTTTCAACATAAGGAAAAGAAATGCACAATCTTTCTATGATGACTGTTCCTTCTGCCCACCCACCCCCAACACGTGTGGCACCCGCCACAGGGCCACTGGCCAGGCTTCGGCGAGCAAGTAAAAGCCAACCGTCTTCTCCCGAGGTAGAACTCGACTCAACTAACTGACTTTTTCAAATCCCCAAAATCTTCCGCGCGATTCCGGTGCGTGACGTCACCGGCACTCTGTAACCCCGTTTCCCATCTGGACTATTGTGACATCTTGGGGTGACACGTCTGCTCCGCGCGTACGCGTGAACACCTGCCTTAATGTTGCACCTAAGTAACCCATGCGCTGAGCCGAAAGGTTCTCAGCCTAACTAAACCCAAAGGCATAAAACGAAATCCCTCGGCCATTATATTACAGAATGAAATAGATAGATAGATTTCACCAGACTTGGAAATACACACACACACACATAGATATATATATATATATATATATATATATAGGCACACACACACACACACACACACACTCACAAATTTTGGCCGCCCGATGTATCATTAACTTTCTTTTCGCCTCCTTTCCTCTTGTTTTATATTTACTCTTATTTATTTTGATTTTCTTTATTTTAGACTGTATTTAAAAAAAGCACTTAAGATTTAACTTATATCTGAGTATTTGTATTTTTATACGAGCCAAGTGAACTCATTCGGAAATTGACAAGCATACTCAATACTTGTGTGCTCTCTCAAGCATTCGAGTTGATTCTCATAACAAGGCTATTCGCGACTGATGGGCTCAATCATTTCTTTAATATCCAATATATCACAGCAGTTCTCTCATAAAGCCAAGATATTCTTACAACTATTCACTGTCTTCCAATAATGATATATTAATATCATGCCAATAAAATGAAGTGATAGCAAGATTGCCATGATTTGCAAAGGAGGTAATTAAGAGGTTTAACTTTCAGATAGAAAGAGCATCGTTTTCCAAACTCAACAAATGCGACGATATAATTATTTATTGATTTGCTTGCCTATTTCAAGGACGCGTATTGAGAGCAACGATTTCTGTCCAAGGAAATGGAAATGGTGATCTGTGTTCAAATTCAGAGCCCAGCTGCTCGTGTTTCACTTCTTGCTAATGCCCTTCGGAAAAAAATGAATCCATCTCTTCTTCCTTCATCTTTGGATAAATAGTCGGGCAGACTGTGTTAATCAGTCTTGATAAGGCAATCAGTCTTGTAATTATGGTTTACTTTGCTTTCTTGTTTAATGGCAGATAAACCTTCATGGGATATTTAATGCCGAAGTCATCCTTGGGAAACCACTATTGTCATACTATCTAACCCTGAAGGCATTATAAATTTCATACGTTTTTTAAAGTATTATTCCCAAAGTGAACCGAATAGCGCGACAGGAGTTCGAACTTGCTTACTAAGGAGTCAAACATGTAGGCAGATATGTGGTAAGTAAAGTTGGCGACCTTAGTCGAGGGGGAACTGAAGGATCCCTTTTCAATAGCTACTACCCCGAGGTGTAGGAGAGGGCGCTACTCCATTCCGTGGATTGCTCCACTTTACCATTGATCCGTACCTTGTAATGCTGAGTGCTAAGTAAGGCTGCACCATTTTTTGAATCTTTGATATGACTCGACCGGGGCATTGGCGAACACTCAACTCATTAAGCCAGAGTCATACACAACCCCAGGCAAAAAATATGGATTCATCACGTTTCTTCCATTTGTTTTAATCCCTGAAAAATAAACAAAGTACAATGCTAAGACCCAAGTTATCTTTTAATAGCCAAACTGTCTTGTTCGTCTAACGCTGAGATGGGAGGTAAGTGGCCGTATAGCTGCCATTTTTTTTGGAGGGGGATGCTTCCAGGATTTGTTCAAAATAGCACGTAGCATTCGTGTGTAATTCCAATCTTGCCTTTTTTTCATGAGTTTTATTATTGTCCATGTGGTGCAGCTATACAGTAGCCACAGCTTGAAAGAAATCCCGTTTTATTTCATCAGATAGACCAAACTTCCATATGATAGATAACCAATCGATAGCAGTCAATAGTTTCGTTTCGTGTATGTTAGAATCATTTTCAGTAGATAAGGTATTGCTGCTGAGGTATGTGAACTTGTTCACTAATTTTAAAGGTCTCCTTATCGTTTAAAACACGTGCTTTCACGTGGACACCAATGCCTCCTTCTGCTCACTCTAAGCTCAGCACAAGGGAATCAAATATAGTTAGCTCAAAAATGCCACCGTAGATATTGCTAAGTATACTTCAACAATCGTATAGTGTTTTGAGTCTCTAAATACGTAATCAGTAGATTGTGTTGTTGCATTTTCTGGCATATCAACCCTTCTGGATTATTCAATGTTAACTCTTGTTTATATATATCTTCAAAATGTGCGTTTAATAATTATATATTGAATAAAAGATTTTTAAACGGGTCAAATGTCATTTAGTTGCTCTCAGTTAAATGGTTCAAGTATTGCTATGTAACATTGACAATTCAATTTAATATCAGTCAATTTGTATGTACAGCAGTTAAATATTTACAGGAAAATGATTTTTTATAGAATAGTTTGCAGCTAATCTTATTTTAAATGAGACAGTGCTAATTTGTTTGCATACACGTGGTGCTATTGTTAGTACACATTTAAATGATTTCAGTTATTGCAATATAACATAAATGATTTTATTTAATATCAATCATATGTTTGCTCACAGTAAAGTGACTTCCCGTATTGCTCACACAAAGGCGTCCCCGTTAATGGTTAAAGCGATGGACTACGAAATTGTAGTACGCGAGTTCGAACTCCAGTCGCGCTATTACGTTCACTTTCGGACAAATACCCTTGGAAAAGGAATGTACCCCATTCTCCTTCCAGCAATGGGTCAAATTGTACCACATCTGTTCTTCTCGGAGAATGGCTTTGGTATTAAATAACCTACAAAGGTTGGTATGCCATAAAACAAAGAAACCAAATCTAACAAATAGTTTTATTTTCACGCAGTTAAATGAATGTAAGAATTACCATGTTATGCCAAAAATTCACTTTTGCACACTGTTAAAGGGTTTCAAGTATTCCTTGAATAATTCAATTTAACATCCTTCATTTATTTACATAGTTATATGGTTAAAAAGGTGCCCAAAATAGACACAGCAAGAGAAGTTCAAATTCAGGACGAGGCTGACTGAATTTCAAACACCAACATTTTTGTGAAAGGTACGAATCCAATTATTCTCCCTTCAGCTCTGAATGAATAGTTGGGCAGTCTGGTTTCTTTAGCCTGGATTCAGCAATCAGTCAAGGAGAATAAAAACTCTGAATTCAAACCTGTTAAACTCTGTTTAAAATTGACCTTGAGTCACATCCTGCCCGAGTGGATGGATTGCTATATGTATAAGTAAAGTTGGCGACCGTAGTCAAGGGCAATCCGAACGTGTAGGAGTGGGCGCTACTCCCTTCCCTGGATTGCTCCACTTTACCCTTGATCTGTACCTTATAAAGCTGAGTGTTAAGCAAGGTTGCATCAAGAAACCACATATTTCCCTAATTCTCTCTCTCTCTCTCTCTCCATCCGTCCCTATCATCCATCGCTGCTGGCAGGTCTTCCAAACGGCATCCCGTGTCCGCACCGAAGAGATATTAATAATTTTTTGTTGGTCTGTCAACAATGGAACGTCCAAAAAGAGACGCTTTGTTTTAATGTTTCCTTTAATCTAATTATGTTAGATAAAATGTATCTAAAATTGTTTGGATCGAATGTTATATTTTGACCTTCGACCCGGCCAAAAATGCCATTCAAGGTGATGCACCGGAAGAAAGTGACACATTACAATTGCAGTTAGGAGAGGAAATCGCGTGGGCAGAAATTGGCTAACAAAATGGGACAAGCTAAAAAATCACATGATACTCTCATAGACTGACGCACCGGAAGAGACTGACCTCTGAACTGCATGACAGTTATTTCCGCTTGATGACGATTAAACATGCGATTTCAAAGATCGAGTGGGCGATCGAGCGGGCGTTGAACTATTATATAACTCAGTCAAGACAGAAGTCAGACAGTTGAGTTCGAGTTCCAATCGGAGTAGGACGAGATTTGGTAAGGAAAGCCACACCTGGCCGAAGGGGCCCTCGGGAACCCCGATGGAGTTTGGAGACCAGAGAAGTTGCTGATAAGATGCAGTAAAGAAAGCCAGCACCCAGCAGAGTGGACGCCAGGGCCTCCGGTTGAGCACCAGGAGAACGAGAAAGACACAACGTTGACGGCCATAAGAGTAGGGGTCAGAATATTGCAGTTATGTTCGGTTCCAGCTCCCTCTCACACGCAAACCTTGAATACCCTTTTCGAACCCTTGCAATAAAGTGAGATGTAAATATTTTGTTAAAGAAGTCTTCCTGCGTCTTTATTATTGTGTCGTTATGATGCGGCACATGACAATGTAACACTAACGGACATAGTTATTGTAAGAAAAGTTGGCGAGCATAGTCGAGGGCGACGCTAAGGCTCCCTTTTCAACAGCTACAACTCCGAGGTGTAGAGGAGGGCGCTATTCTTTTCCCTGGATATCTCCGCTTTACCATTGATCCGTACCTTATGATGCTGAGTGTTAAGCAAGGAGGTATCAAATACCATTTTCTGAGTCTTTGGTAGGACTTGACCTGGGATTGAACACAGGTCTCCCAGGCTATTGGTGAACACTCTACCCACTTGGTCAACAGGATGCTAATGATAAGTAAAAAAATAAGTAAAGTTGGTGACCTTAGTCAAGGGTGACCCGAAGGCTCCCTTTTCAATAGATACTACACCAAGGTGTAGGGGAGGGCGCCACTCCTTTCCAGGGATTGCTCCTTTTTACCTTTGCTGTATACTTTATCATGCTGAATGTTAAGCAAGGAGGTATAAAGTACCATTTTTTGAGACATTGGTTTGAGTCAACCTGGGATTGAACTCCGGTCTCCAGGGCCATTGGCAAACGCTCTACCGAATAGACCTAATACAACAAAAGTGCTTCTTTTTTCAAATGGCCTCCTTTGCTATGTGAACAAATCGCATAATATTATGGGTTTTAATGATGTACAAAATATATAAATGATTGCAATCAGGAACGTGAGACTATATATATATATATATATATATGAGAAGCCGGCCATATACATTCATCGATTGTATCTTTTCAATCCTTCGAATTCCAAGGAGAGAGCCAATCGTATAGCGTTAAAATATTACCGACGTGTTTTAAAAACCATGTTTTAAAAAAAAATAAAAAATAAATGGCTTAAAAAACAAGCAAATCCCTCGTGAGACTGTCAGTTTCAAGAAATACTTCATTTTTATAAAAAATGATTTTTACAAACTCATCTTTAATATTTTAGCACGAAACATATCCATCCATCTATCCACACACACACACACACACGTATATATATATATATATATATATATATATATATATATATAAACTTATATATATTTGTGTGCGTATGAGTGTGTGTATGTGTGTGTGTTCCTAATTGTAACTATAAACTGATTTTTTCCAGTAATTCTTCAAAATATATTTCTGTAGATAACGGTCTCTCAGTCTAAATCTCTCTCTCTCTCTCTCTCTCTCTCTCTCTATATATATATATATATATATATATATATATATATATATATATATATATTGAACAGATAGATAGATAGATAGATTATATTTAGGTGTGCATGAATGTTTTGTTCGTAAGTCGTTTCAAAGGAGAGAGAAGATGATGCAGAGACATCCTTATGAATGCCAGTATATATATATATATATATATATATATATATATATATATATATATATGTGTGTGTGTGTGTGTGTGTGTGTGTGTGTGTGTGTGGAATGCATTTCTTTCGTTTTGACATATTCAATATATAAAGGTTTATTTAACCGTCTGTGGTTCTGTATATTATAATATTCTTTTCCAAATATATATATATATATACATATATATAATATATATATATATATATATATATATATATATGTATATATGTATATATATATATATATATATATATATATATATATATATATATATATGTATGTATATATTAGGAAAAGAATAAAATAATGTATAGACCGACAGATGGTCAAATAGACCTTTATAAATCGAATATGTCAAAACGAAAGAAATTCATTCCATATATATTAAAATATATATTAGGGTGTGTGTGTGTGTGTGATGTTTACATTGTAGGTTCAAACAGAGAAGGAAATATTTTTAAAGGAATGGATCCACGAAGAGATTTGTATTTTTAAAGATTTGTTTATTTATTTCGTTTTTACATACGTATATGTTTCCAGTTCGTTGCTTTTGTCAGAGAACATTTACCGAGTATGTTCAAATCTTATTGAGTATCCCATTCACAAG
>OY757911.1:105958252-106033252 GCA_963585895.1 Sepioteuthis lessoniana
TACCGAGGCATAGCACTTACATCCATCGCAGCCAAAATTTACAATGCCCTACTACGAAACCTCATAGAACCCAAAATTGATAACGTCCTTAGGAAAAAACAAAATGGCTTCCGAAGAAATAGATCCGCAACCTCAGGAATATTGACCATCCGTAGAATTCTTGAAGGCGTACGCGCAAAACCCTACAAGCGACATTACTATTTGTTGACTTTACCAAGGCCTTCGATTTCATTCACAGAAGAAAGATGGAACAAATCCTTCTAGCATACGGCCTACCGAAAGAAACCTATACCTCTTTATCATCTGTCTAGATTACATGCTTAGAACATAGATTGATAAAAACAGAGATAACGGCTTCGAGCTGACAAAGAAAGAAGCAGAAGGTACCCCGCAAAAACAACTACCGACGCCGACTAATATATATATCTATATGTATAAGTCGTTCAACGAATACACACAGGGATTTTTGTTCATCATTTTTTCTGGTAAACATACGCACTCAAAACAAACACACACGCGTGCGCGCGTATATATATATATATATATATGTACACACGAATCGTGTCAACGTATACAAATATTAATATCTGTGCATCATTTTTTCCTGTATAGACACACACTCGCACATCGTAATTTATTAAACTTTTTGTTTCCTAAGCCATAAAAATACGGTTTCTAGTGAGACTTGAACTCACTTGTGTCGATTTGCTAGTTTTTTTTGCTAACCATTGAACCCCACCGCACAATATATATATATATATATATATATTCGTATGAGCACTTTTATTGATAGTACACACGTGAAACTCTAGTCCCTTCGAAGTAATCTCCTCCGTCTGCAATACACTTGTTGTACCGTTCCAACAACTTCTGGAAGTCCCCATAGAAGTCCTCTTGTGTGAGCGTGCCAAAGACCTTTGTCACAGCCTCTTTCATCTCCTCAATTGAAATTCACCAGCTGTGACAATCAGGCTTTAGTAGGATGTATTCCAATTGCTGTTGTAGCTGTTCATGTGAACCTGGAATCATAAAAATTGGTCTGTCATCTCATAAGATGTATAGCAATAACATCCTAAATTTTAAGAGTCTACGACAATTTTAAATGCCGGTACAAAAAAATCTGGAAACTTATTGAATTTGCCACGTATATATATATATATATATATTGTCATCCATAGACAGACTTTTTTCATTGAATCACGACTCTTCAATGTGGCTATACACGCAGAACGCTTTAAGCCGGGATCAAAACCCGTCTAACTTTACACAAGACTTGGTATCTTACCGTTCGGCCATTTCGATGACCTACGCCACCTTTAGGAATTATAACGCATTACTTCTGTGCTATCAGTAAGATTTGATTATATATATATATATATATATATATAAAGTGATGAATGATAGAGACGGATGGTGAGAGAGAGTTAAGGAAATCCACACTAGCAATACGGCATGATGATGATGATGATGATGATATATGTATGTCTGTGTTTATGTGTGTCTTTTTTTTTTTTATTTATAAATACGCAGTGTAAAATCTTTTTCTTCTGAAACGTGTTTTGTCATTTTGATATTGAAGCAGAAAAATGATGACTCTTACCCTCAAAATATGATTTATTTTGCAATTGTTAACTCAGTTGTGGTAACAAAAGCCTGGTAACGTTCAAATTTTAACTTCCTTCAGTTTTAGTATCTCTTTTAGAATCTCTTCTCCATCAAGAGGCGTCTTATCACTCTTTCACACATCATTTGCTTTAATACTAATGCCTTTATGGCGTCATCGTCGAAAACTATTTAGCCAAAGAATTATTCAGCCAAGAAAATACTAAGCACTATCCAATCAACTTTAATCAACAAAACTTCTAAATTCATCCTCATTATCGTCAGTTTTAATGTTTCAGTTAGACGCTTAATTTTATAAATGGTTATATATGGTAGATGAAAGACAGTAATTAATCTAAACTGAAATTATCCTCTCTTGATTATCAGTAATCGTAAAAAAAATTATCAACTCTAAAAGCCGTGCTCTTATTCTATAGGTAAATATTTCGGAGGAAAGGATCCCCTGTGCCAAAGCTAATTATTTTGTGAAACTTAGCCGTGAGTCGACACTTACCATTAGCTCTGATACTAATCTCTTCTCGCGAGGGTGTGTGTCGGGGGAGGATTTACCAGATCCCTCCGCCACAAGGTCAATTTTTCAAACGAAGTAAAACTGGTTTGAATTCAAAGTTTTCGCTCTCTTAGACTGGTTTACCTATCAAAGCTTTAGAATCAAATATATATATATATATATATATATACGTAAGGCATTCAATAAAGTTTCCAGATTTTTTTGGTACAGGCATTTAAAATTATCATAGATTGTTGAAAATTCACTATGTTATTGCTATACATGTTATGAGATGACTGACCAATTTTTATGATTTCACGTTCAAAAGAACAGCTACAGCAGCAATTGGAATGCACCCTACTAATTGTCACAGCTAGTAAATTTCAAAGATGCAATCTGGACGTGAGGACACTTTAGAAGAAAGATATGCAATAAAATTATGTTTTAAACATGGAAAAATGCAACATGAACGTATGGAATGCTTCAGACTGATTTTGGACAATCTTGCTTGAACCGAGCATCAGTTTTTGAGTGGCATAAGAGATTCACGGAAGGCAGGGAGTCTGTGAGGGATGATAAGAGGTGTGGGAGGAGTAAGGAAGTCAATACACCAGAGTTGATTGGCCAAACGGTTAGGGTTACTATGCTGAGGTTTTAAGGGAGTTCAGGGAGAGATTCCGTCGGAAGAGTCCAGCACTCTTCAAATCGGGTCAGTGGCATTTCCACCAGGACAATGCACCAGTCCTCAACTCCATCCTTGTACCGACTATTTGACCAAGATGGGCATCAAGACAGTTCTCCACCATCCCTATAGTCCAGACCTTGCTCTCTGTGACTTTTAGTTATTCCCTAAGCTCAGAGGCTGTCGCTTTGAGACAATTGAAGAGATGAAAGAGGCTGTGACGAAGGTCATTGACACGCTCACCCAAAAGGACTTCCATGGGACCATACAGAAGTTGTTGGAACGATACATCAAGTGTATTGCAGCCGGAGAAGATTCATGAGTGTACTATCAATAAAAGTGTCCAAAGAAAAAAGTCTGGAAACTTATTTAATGATCCTCGTATATATATATATATATATATATATATGTGTGTGTGTGTGTGTGTGTGTGTGTGTGTGTGTGTGTGTGCAGCGGAGAAGTTGGTTGGTTGGTTGGTTGGTGAGTTTTATGGCACATCAACCTTTGTTGGTTATTGAATGCTAAATCCTGGTTTTACATATACATTGAATACATGATTTGTACACACATATTATAGAGACACAATTAAACGATCAATACTTCTTCTTACAATTCAATTTAGTTGGGGTTTTTTTATGGCATAGCAAACCTTTTTGTGTCCTTTAATGCCAAATCAAACCAAACGATGAAAAGGTTATCAAAATAACTTGGTTTTATGACACATCAACCATAGTACGTAAATTAATACCCAATTCATTTTTATAACATGACCATTTCAAACTATTCAGTTTAGCATAATTACGCAATTTAAATGTCAAAACAGTTCTATTTCAAGCAATTTAGTTTTAGTATAGACACACGGTTTTTAGTATTATCTAACCCCTAGAAAGGATCCTATCAGGTGCTACCATTGCAGGCAAGAGTGGATCTGGGAGCGACGGCAATATCGTAGTAATCAACATTCACCAAAACTCACGCATTACTAGAGCCTCACCATCAGATTATTTAGAGACATATCCAGAACACTCGCTGGGGTTGGGTGTCTTACCCCTCTACAGAAAAGCAGTTAGTGAAATCTACAGTCCCAGTCGACTGGGCTAGAAGTGGGGGGAGAGATTCATTTTTTAATAGATTAATTAAATGATTTTAAGTGTATGCCTTGAGATTAGGGAATACCTTCTATTTTTGTGGAGATGTTTTTGGATATGTGATGGTGAGGCTCCTGTAAGGGCGGGGCTTTGAGGAATGCGGAGTACCCTTTCATTCCCATCGCTGGCAGGTCCACTTTGACCCAGCGTGGTAGCACCTGAAAAGGTCATGTCTATGGGTCAAAGAAAACTGTTTGACTGTGTGCAAACAAATGACTTCTGCTAAATTGAATTGTTAGAAATAGAACTGTTTGATCATTTTACTGTGAGAAAATAAATTACTCTGTATGTATAGACAGATTCGGTATTAAATAATCTGAAATGGTTGATATGCCATTAAACCAAATCAAACAAAATCTGTTTGATCAAATAGATGGTTTCCTATCAGGTACTTCCATTTCGAACCAAAGTAGACATGGAAGTCAAGGGATACTCCACACTCCCGAAATATTCCGAACTTGATCCTCACCAAGAGATGTTGTTTAGTGTCACACCTAGGACACCCTATTTTGTAATGGTTTTAATCCTCTGTATATGGCCAGCGTATCCTAAGCCCCATCGACAAGGCATGAGATGAGTTCATGCCTTTCCCAAGTATATGAGCGTGAAGTGATATGCAAACAGCCTCATCCAAGCTTTGAACTCTGATCACGGGATCCATTTCGTAAGACGATAACCGTTATGCTTTGCGCCATTCTAATCGTTGATGTAGCAAATTCAAATCACACTTTGTGCATCATTTTCATGGCCTTGTTCCATACTAATCTTAGGTCTAACATGACACTTGGAATTTAAATACCAAGAAAACTGTCATCTGAGGCCTAAGCCGATACAAAAACAACGTGTGATGCAAGACGCATCTAAATCAATACGACGAAATTAGATATGGTAAACAATTCTTAACCATCTCTAAGGACGGTCTCCTGACGTGTCGATACAAGCTTATATGAAGAGTGGCTGCGTGAAACTCAAAGTCATGAGTTTTTACTCTATATTGCTTTATAATAAAACTATCATACTATTGCTGTGCATTTTGTGCATTGACTAATGTATCCAACAAATCTTAAACGCTTGTAGCCCTAAATTTTAACTGATATATATATATATATATCAGCTAAAATTAGTATATGTATATATTATTGCTGCAGCGTCACAAGCCTTGTCCAAATGCAGAGAAAAGTCTGACGTCCGCTACAAATTGGCTGTTGTTTGTCTTTCGTCGGTCGGTCGGTCGGTCGGTCGCTCCGACTAACTGATGCGTCGTCGTCGACGTTGTCGTTGTCGCTGCGAGTTGCTGGAAGCTCTGTCTGCCTATATATATATATATATATAACAATAGATAGATATAAAAGCAGAGACAGAGACAGAATGATGCATCATTTAAAATGGCCACCGATAAGGCGCAATTAACGATGCGTAGATTAATTTTTTTTATTTGAATTGAAGCAGCCATGACAGTTCAGCTGACCTCATGGCGTACAGTGGTCAACATCGTTCGTTTCTTCTTGAAACTCATTTCACTCTATGGAGGCATCCCGGGGACAGCTTGCTCTCCAGATTTTTCTCCCTGTGATGACTTCCTCTGGGGATTCTTGAAGGCTATAATCTTTAAACCTAAGTCGCATTCACTTGATGAATTGCAAGTTTTTATTTAAAATAAAGTAATTAAAATAACGAAACAAAATACATAAATATGGATCTTTCTAATAGTAATATAAGATTTTCATTGGTTTGGTTTGGTTTGGTTTTATGGTATATCAACCATTATTGGTTATTTAGAACCAGATCCTGATTTTCTACACATATTAAATATATAATTTGTAAACACAATCTGTAGATACACACAGTTAAGTGATCAAACAGTTTTCTTTCTTAAAATACAAATTAGCATAAGCCAACAAATTTAAATTGTTCCATGTATTGCTATTTGTAACGAACAATTCAATTAAACATTAGTCATTTGTTTACACATAGTTAAATCATCAAACAGTTCTATTTCAAACAATTCAATATATCATTAATCCTTTGTTTGCACTCCGTTTAAATGTTAAACAGTTCTATTTGACCCATCGATAGGCCCTTTCAGGAGCTACTCCTACGGGAGAGAGTGGACCTGGAAGCGATGGAGATGAAAGGATATTCTGCATTTCCCAAAGCTTCAGCCTTACTGAAGACTATTAGATTATTTAGTGTTATATCGAGGACATCAATAGAGATGGGGATTCTTACCCTCTAAAGAGATGCAGTTGGTGAACTCTACAGCTACAGCTGACTGGGCTGAGCAAATTTGGAGAACAAGGCAGTCTGCCCAACTAAGGTAGAAAAATGGATTCACTCAAGGGCATTAGTGCGAGATGAAATGTAAACAGATATGTTCAGTATTTGAACTCGGGTCGCCGTGCCCATTTTCAGGTACGATAACCGTTCCGCCTCGTGTCAAAATATCAAATGAAAATATTACAAAATTATATTCATGAGAAAATATAGAATGCCTATCAATTGCCTTAATGACCGACTGTAAGTGTCAAATCGTGATTTATAGAATTTCTATCAATATTAATTACAAATAATTAAGTGAGATTATTATAATTAGTATTTAATAGCAATCTCTTTAGAGAAACTGTAATATTATGTGTTTTATTAAAATATTTCTGATAAAGTGAGGAACAAGCGTGTCAAAATTATCAAATTAAGCGTGAATTCTGAATTCAGGTTCTTCCTTTTCCTAGAGTGGTCGCCGTGCCTAGGTTAAAGAGCCCAATCTGTCCAACCACAAACTCATAGCTAGAGAAAGAGCCGATGGATTCATGCCTTTCCCAATACATTAACACGAAGTTCAACCTCATTAAGCATTTGAACAGACACACACACACACACACACACATATATATATATATATATATATATATATATATATATATATTATTTCAAGAAAAAAGCAATATCCGATCACATTAGGATAATAATTTATTTCCGTCCTTTTAAGACCATTGATATGAATCAAGGACTATAAAATAATTTTTAACAGGACTTCATCAGATCCAATAAGAAAATAAAACAAATTACAACGGGATAGAAGGAATAGTCAAAGGAAGGAAGGAGAGGGAGAAACCAAATCCATTTCAGCTATGTTAAGCCTTTACCCATGTAAGTCTAGTTCCGGTCACTTCTCCTTTCAGATTAAGACAACTACAAAACCAATAGAGGCGCCTCTGGTGGTGTAAGGCGCCTCTGGTGGTGTAATGGTTAGCAAGCTCGACTAGCAAACCTACACGAGTGAGTTCGAGTCTCATTGGGTGCCCCTTTCATATGGCCTTGTGCCACATCTAAGCAAAAAGCTTAGTAAATTACCAACTACAAAACCAATAAAATTAACAATTTAGTAATTCCAGTAATACATATCCAAATTTCAACCATTTTTAACAAAATTATCAATTTTTAATTTTCGTATGTTCTCATTTTTTCTTTGAAGGGTACCAAAACCCCTGCCATTAATGATGAGATTTCTTCAAACATATTAAAATAACTATATCGATTTAATAAATTATGGTTAGATATTTACTTTGACTATCTACTCAAATTTTCGACAAGAGTTTAAATTTATTTCTATACCTACTTCTAGCTATGAAATCACATCTCAGATTTAAAAGGTTATCGGGATCGGGACACAATATAATTTGTATCTTTTCTTCTCGACACAAATTACATCTACCATAGAAAGCAGCTCGGGGTATTGGACCTTTTTTAATACACTGCATTGGATTTGTGGGGTTAAACCCTTATTTTTCAATTTCCAAAAAATAATATTATTTGCTCTTTGAATTTATTCATATTGAGGTCTTTACCAGGAATATTCAAATATTCGAAATGTGAATAATTTATTTATCCTGACAGAATTATTCCCTACTTCGGATTTACTAGATTGAAGAGTATATGAATATACACGTGATGCTTTCAACAAGTTTCCAGATTTTTTTGTACAGGCATTTAAAATTGTTTTAGACCCTTGAAAATTCAGTATCTTATTGCTATACATCTTATGAGATTATTGACCAATTTCTATCATTTCAGGTTCAAATGAACAGCAATTGGAATACACCCTACAAAAGCGCGATTGTCACAGCTGCTGAATTTCAAAAGTGCAATCTGGACATGAGGACACTTCAGAAGAACGATATGGAATAAGATTCTGTTTTAAACTTGGAGAAAATACCACAGAAACGTATTGAATGCTTCAGACTACATTTGGAGCATATTGCATTAATCGAGCATCAGTTTTTGAGTGGCATAGGAGATTCAAGGAAGGCAGGGAGTCTGTGGGGGGATTCTGAGAGGTGTGCGAGGAGTAAATAAGTCAATACACCAGAGTTGATTGGCCATCGGGTTAGGGTTACTATGTTGAGGTTTTAAGAGAGTTCAGGAAGAGATTCGGTCGGAAGATTCTAGCACTCTTCAAATCGGGTCAGTGGCATTTCTACCAAGACAATGCACCAGTCCACAACTCCATTCTTGTCACAGACTATTTGACCAAGATGGGCATCAAGACAGTTCCTTAGCCTCCCTAGAGTCCAGACCTTGCTCCCTGTGACTTTTGGTTATTCCCTAAGCTCAAGGAAAAACTTACAGGCTGTCGTTATAAGACAATTGAGGAGATGAAAGATGCTGTAACAAAGGTCATTAACACGCTCTCACAAAAGGACTTCCATGGGGCCTTCCAGAAGTTGTTGGAACGGGACAACAAGTGCATTGCAGCTGGAGGAGATTACTTCGAAGTGGACTTGAGTTTCATGTGTGTACTATCAATAAAAGTGCCCATACGAAAAAATGTCTGGAAACTTATTTAATGATCCTCGTATATATATATTGAGAGAGAGGGGGTTTGAGAAAGTGTGAGATGATATATTTAGCTATAATTGCAAATATAATATAATGCTAATATCATTGATGGAGTATATATATATTTAAGTTAGGATTGCGAAGATATAGAGTTAATGGTGCTGGTTAACTGTCAGTTTCTCACCAAAGCGTTCATCAAAATTAGTCTGATGAATACAAAGAAACTGTAACCAAACACCGTTGATACACACACACACACACTCTCTCTCTCTCTCTCTCTCTCTCTCTCTCTCGCTCTCTTTCTCTTTCTTTATATATATATATCTATATGCATGTATATATTACAACTCTTTCTAGACGACTTAAAATGCAGCTTAATGATTCTAGCTCTATAGCCTTACATCTTAAAACCCATTCTATTCCTAAATCCAAGTATCGGAAATTCTAGTTGTAGACCCCACTATAATCGCACACGAAATTGATAAGCTACGTCTACAAATCCTAGAAGCCCTACATATAAAAACAAAAAAAAACTAAAATCAATGGAATTAATTTTCAAAATACCGACAATTTTTTTTAAATGGTTTTAGTATTTTTTTGATATCCTGTATTCCTTGATAGTATTCCATTTCCATTGATAGCGTCCTGTTTTAAAATTCATCAGCAACTCAGGTTTATCCAACTCTGCGTTCGCATATTCTTGTTATGTTATAAAAATTTTGAAGAAAATTAAAAAAAAAAAAGACTCTCTTTACACATACAAGCAACCACTGATGATGGCCTATATAGGGTCTGAGAGCGCTCGGGACAATTTTGGTAAATTTATCCACCAATTCCAACCTGAAACCTTGTCGGGAAACTCGAAAGGATCTTAAAATATACAGACAAATTTTGTCTTTTCTATTTGGTGAAACATGCTTGGGTAAACGACTGCTACCTAACTGCACATACTTTTTAATATATATATATATAGATATATTTGGTTGAACATCATAGACATTTTTTGTCTACATATTTTTTTGTTAATCCTTTCGAATTGCCGTATTGATCTTATGATATTCGGCGGGAATTGGTTGATAAACCTTCCATAATTAGTTATTTCCCAAGTACTTTCTGCCCAACTTTTGGCCATCATCAGGGGAGGATATACTACAAAAGTGATGTAAGTTTGTATGTACATTACTACTTTCTAAGAATGAGCGTTTTGGGGACAGAAAGTACTTGGGAAATAACTACTCATGGAAGGTTTATCAAGCAATTCCCGCCGAATATCAATAAGATTAATACGACAATTCGAAAGGATTAACAAAAAAAAATATGGAGACAAAAAATGTCTATCATGTTCAATTAAATATGCTACAATGAAGAAATGCTGCCAATACTTATATATATATATATATATATATATATATATATATATATATATTGTTGAAACTAATTTAAATAACAAATAGACGTGTCACTACTAGCAGTTTCACGTTAGCGTGATCATCAAGCGATCATGTAGACGAATCAGTTCAAGTTTCATGGTCCAAAAGAAAAGTATCTGGGAAATTGATTTTGACCACCAGTTTCGGGGTTGTCCGGTATGCTTATTTGAGGTTACTGGATCGTGTCCGATTTCAAAAATAAGTCATTTCTGGATAAATCTTTCTTTCTTGAGGTTTTTTAGTTGGACTCGAGAACCCACACTAAATTTTGAAGTAAACACTTTATCAACAGGGGTACACTGTTCCGATTCTGTTAACCATGACATGGTCAACTGGATTGTAACTGTATCTTCCCGATGACTCTTCATTGAGAAGCACTTTCCAATCTAAAGCTTTATCCACTACACCATGTGTCTTTACCGGATAATAACTTACCATATTCACCAACCCCTTCACTCGGTCAGGATATGACACAAGGTCAATTTTTAAGCGGCGTTTAACAGGTTTGATTTCTGAGTTTTCCTTCTCCTAGACTAGTTACCTCACCAAGGCTGAAGAACGTAGTCTTCCCTACTATTTACGTATAGCTGGGGGGGGGAGAATAATTGGATTCATACCTTTCCCAAGGGTAGTAGTGCTATGTGAAATGCAATCAGTCTCGTCGAGGATTTGAACTCGTGTCGCCGTGTCCATTTCCGACAGCGATAACCATTACACCACGGGCAACTCCTAAGGATAATAACTTAAAATAGCTATAACTTAACACTCCTACCTAGTCATTTTTAATAAAAATAGACCGCTTTACTCCTGAGTATTCAATAAACCGTTCAGTTCGAGATTCTGTGTGAAATCTTAAGTTCAACATGAAATACCTGAAAAAGGTCGGAGGACATATCGGCCGAAACGTTATGAGTATAACAATAGATATGAATTCAGTTTTCTGAATATTCTAAGTGATAAAAATTATCGAGCTCCATCTCAGAAATTTCGACAAATAACTTTTCCAGGTCGAGTGGTTGGCTTGTTGACTTAATGGCATTTCAAAATTAAATATGTTATTAATCGGAGAAGTCAGTCAAATTATTTTTTCAAGAAATTTTGTGATTTTAACCACTGAATAATTTGAAACATTTATAAGCTATTATACTTTCTTGTAACTCTTGTTAAGATTAATAATTTATGGAACAAATCCTTCTAGCATACGGCCTACTAAAAGAAACCGTAGCAGCAATAACGATTCTCTATAGAAACACCAAAGTGAAAGTACGTTCACCGGAGACACAGAATACTTCGACATTGCAGCAGGAGTACTACAGGGGAACACGCTAGCCCCATACCTCTTTATCATTTGTCAAGACTACGTGCTTAGAACTTCGATTGATAAAATCAGAGAAAACGGCTTCGAGGTGAAAAAGAAAAGAAGCAGAAGGTACCCCACAAAAACAATACCGACGCCGATAACGCCGATGACATAGCGATACTGGCAAATACACCCAACCAAGCCGAAACACTACCGCATAGTTTGGAACGAGCCGCCACAGGCATTGGCCTCCATGTCAATGCACACAAAACTGAATATATGTGCTATAATCAAACAGGCGACATTTCCACACTAGACGAACCTCACTTAAACTGGTAGACAAATTCACCTACCTCGGAAGCAGCGTCTCATCAACCGAAAAAGACATCGACACACGGCTAACGAAGGCATGGACAGCTATCCATAGGCTATCGATCATATGAAAATCAGACCTGACCGATAAAATGAAACGCAGTTTCTTCCAGGCAGCAGTCGTATCGATATTGCTATATGGATGCACTACTTGAACGCTAACAAAACGGCTGGAAAAGAAGCTAGACGACAATTACACAAGAATGTTGCGAGCAATATTAAACAAGTCCTAGCGGCAACATCCCACAAGGCACCAACTATACGGCCACCTGCCTCCCATCACGAAAACTATCCAAGCTAGACGAACCAGACATGCAGGACACTGCTGGAGAAGCAAGGACGAGCTCATAAGTGATGTAGTCCTATGGACCCCCGCATATGGCCAAGCAAAAGCAGGACGACCAGCTCGAACATACATACATCAGCTATGTGAGGATACGGGATGCAGCCCTGAAAACATGCCAAAGGCGATGAATGATAGAGAGAAGAGGCGAGAGAGGGTCAGGGATATCCGAGCTGGCGATGATGATGATGACATAGCTGGTCCATTGCCCATTCGGCTGGGGTTATAGAATACACCGACTGCTTCTCTGCAAAGGGGTAAGACCCCCCCAACGAGTTTCCTTTATTGCCATCGCTCCCAGGTCCACTCTGGCCCGGAGTGGTAGCACCTGATAGGGCCCTATCTATGTGTTAAATAGTACTAAAAGCATTCTTATGCTAAACTGAATTGTTTGAGTAAACTGAATAGCTTGAAATAAAAATGTTTTTGACAATTAAACCGTACTGATATTTAAACTGCGTGCTTATGCTTAACTGAATTATTTGAAATACAACTGTTTTTCGACATTGAAATTGTATTAACACTTAACTGAATTGTTACATATAACTTCTTTTAAATAGAACATAATTTTTACATAAAAATGGATTTGGCGCTAAATAACCTACAAAGGTTGAAATGCCATAAAACCCACCAAACCAAACCAAACCATAGCTGGCCCAGTCGGCTGGGGCTTTAGAATATGCCGACTGCATCTCTGCAGAGAGGTAAGACCCCCCCTCTTCATTGCCATCAATCCCAGGTCCACTCAGCCCCAAAGTGGTAGCACCTGATGGGGTCATATCTATGGGTCAAACAGAACTAAAGTACGTACTTGTGCTAAACTGAATTGCTTGAAATAGAACTGTTTTGACATTTAAACTGCGTACTTACGCTTAACTGAATTGCTTGAAATGGAACTGTTTTGTATGCTAAACCCTATTGTTTAAAATAGGACTGTTTTGACACTTTAACTGCATACTTGTGCACAACTGAATTGCTTGAAATGAAAATGTTTTTGTTTGCTAAATTGAATTGTTTGAGACAGAACTGTTTATTAGTGTAAAAATTGATTTAACTTTAAATAATCTACAAAGGTAGATATGCCATAAGACTGAAACAAATAAATCATCTATATTGCAGGAGTTACCATGGTGTGGTGGTTAATGATCGGGACTGCGACACTGTTGTAACCAAGTTCGAACTCCGGTCGAGTTATTACGTTCACTTTCGGACAAATACCCTTGGAAAAGGTATGATTGATTTGGCTGACCTTAGTCAAGGGCAACCCGAAAGCTCCCTTTTAATTGTAAGATAGAGTACGATTACTTTCCCTGGATTGTTCCACTTACCCCTGATCCATACCTTATAATACTGAATATTAAGCAAGGAGGCATCAAGTACCATTTGTTCGAGATTTTGGTATGATTTGACCTGGAATTGAACACCGGTCTCCTGGACCATTGGCGAACATTCTAACCATAATACCAATGAAGTTCTAGGTTATATAGCACCACTACTGTCCTTCAATAATGACGGCTTTGAAATTAAATTGATAACCCATGAAGGTTGATATGCCATTAAATAAAGAAAGCCAAGCAAACTAAAAATTATATGGTTTCATGTACATATTCAGATTTTATAATAATTTTTAGCATACGCTTTTATGGTTGCATGTATTCCTATCTAATACAAAAAATTTTCAAAAAAATCTGTATGACCTATTGATGGAAGCCTAAAAGGTGCAACTACTACGTGTCGGAGTCGACTTGGAAGTAATGGCAATGAAGAGGTGACTCTTCACTACCTAAAGCTTCTCACTACCGGAATTGTTTTGCGCAGAGGGGTCTTACGCTTCTTTTGAAAAGTAATCGATGTGTTCTAGTCCTCGCCAATTAGGATACAGTCTTTTCCAATACTCAGCTAAGCTTATATATATATATATATATATATATATATATATATATATATATATATATATGTGTGTGTGTGTGTGTGTGTGCTGCTGCATATTTACACTTTCCTACCACTGTAACTCTTTCTCTCTCACTCTGTCTCTCTGCCTCAGTCTGTCCGTCTGGCTATTTTATACTCACACACATACACACAGAAATACGTTTATATATATATATATATATACACACACACACACAAACACACAAAACTAATATTTATGGATCTACATAGATGTTTACAAAAATCTTGACCCTGGTTCTTCATTTCTGTTCAAGAAGAATAAGTCTTCACCGATTTTTATTTTGTAGCCTTGCTAATTCACTGGTTCTAACATTTGGAAATGGAAGATACGGTTTCATCACCATGTTACGATACAACAGGGACCGAGTTCTATACTCACCACGGTTCTTCTGTACTCAGCGTAATGGCGTAATGTAGCGGGTGGGTGAGGCGTGAGCACGGAGGCAGAGGTAAAACCGACTTGCCTCTTGAATGATACATTACCCCTTTCAATATAACTTACTGAAAGCCCCTGGGACTGGGATTCATTCTCCTGCTTATATCTACTGATATCGTCAACGTGTGAGCGCTATATTATATTTCATGTTTTCTCTAACGATAGTCAAGACCCTATGAGCGCGAAGGGAATTTAAATGAAATACAATAATACACTCTTCTGTTGGTCATAGATTAAGAGTAATGCAGTCTTGGTACTTTTCTGATCGAAGGAAAAAAGAAAAAAATAATCAAGAAAAATAATTTTACTATCAAACGACCAGGCAGTAGTAATTTGTTTCGTCGTTTCATTTTCTTTCTTTTCTACGAGCAATGCATCGAAAGTAATGCCGCGCATTTATTTATACAGAAACGACAACAAATAGGAGGATATTACACTTAGAACCAATTTGAACTACAAAATGTTAAAAACATGCATGTTTCGTTATTTCATTCAATTGTTTTACCTTCTCCTATTTTAAATCCCGCCGGCGGGACTTGCAATACGTTAAGTGTGTACCCAGCAGAGAGATAAGACCCACCCTCCTTGCAAAAAAGGGGTGTCCTGGGTATGACATGAAACTGCATCGGATGATGAGGTTTTAGTTCTGTGGAGTATAGAGACACTCTTCCATTGCCATTACTCCCAGGTCCACTCTGATCCGGAGTGGTAGCACCAGTTAGATATCTATTAATAGGTTCAATAAATATGGTTAAATTTATTAGCATTGGAAAGGAAAACTTGATAGTATGTAACAGAGTGCAAATTATTTGTATTAGATAAGAATACTTGATACTATATAATTGTACAAGGTTGGTTAGTTGGTTGATTGGTTGGTTGGGTTTCATGGCATATCAACCTTTGTAGGTTATTTAAGGCCAAATCCATTTTTATGTGAATAGTCAGCGCTATTTCAAACAATGCAGTTTAGCAGGAGTACACAGTTTAATTGTCAAAACAATCCTAATTCAGCTAATTCATTTTAGTATAAGTACAGATTTGGTTACACATTGTTAAATGTCAAAACAGTTCTATATTAAACAATTCAATTTAGAGTAAGTAGAGTTTCAATGTCAAAAACAGTTCCATTTCAAACAATTCAGTTTAGCATAAGCACGCTGTTTAAATGTAAGTACAGTTTAATTGTCAAAAACATTTCTATTTAAGCTATTCAGTTTAGTGAAACAATTCTCATTCAAACAATTCAGTTTCGCATAAGTCTGTAGTTAGTTCTATTAACCCATGGACAGGGCCCTATCAAGTGCTACCATTTTGGGCCAGAGAGGACTTGGAAGCAATGGTACCGAAGAGGTGCTCTGCATTCCCCAAAGCTCCCGCATCACTGGAAACTCACCATCAGATTGCTTAGTGTCATATCCAGCACTCGTAAGGGGGTTCCTTACCCCTCTACAGAGAAGGAGTGGGTGTATTCTGCAGCCCCAGCTGACTGGGCAAAACAATGTACAAGTTATTTGTATTAGATAGAAATTCTTGATGTTATTTAGCAAAGTAAAGTTGGCGACCCTTGTAATGGGTGACCTGAAGGTTCCCTTTTAAATAGCTACCACACCGAAGTGTAGGGGAGGGTGCTAAACCATTCCCTGAATTGCTCCGCTTTTCCCTTGAACCTCACCTTATAATACAGAGTGTTAAACAAGAAGGCATCAAGTGTTATATTGTCATCTACAGCATCATAACGACACAATAATAAAACAGACGAACGAAGACTTCTTTAGAAAAATATGTATCTCTCACTTTATTGTAAGGGTTCGAAAAGGGTTACTCAATGTTTGCGTGTGAGAGGGAGTTGGAGACCGAACAGAGACTGCAATATTTTGACCCCTACTCTTATGGCCGTCAACGTTGAGTCTTTCCCGTTCTCCAGAGCTGCTCAACCGGAGGCCCAGAGGCCCACTCTGCTGGGTGATGGCTTTCTTTACTGCATCTTATCAGTATCTTCTCTGGACCCCAATTCAATCGGGGGCCCCGAGCCCCTTCAGCCTGGTGTAGCTTTCCTTACCACATCTCGTCTATAACTCCCACCCACTCCAACTGGAACTCTGTCTTGACTGAGTTATATAATAGTTCAACGCCTACTCAGTCGCCTACTCGATCTTTGGAATCGCATGTTTAATCGTCATCAAGTGGAAATAACTGTCATGCAGTTCACAGGTCACTCTCTTCCAGTGAATCAGTCTATGAGTGTACCATGGGAATTTTTTTTACCTCGTCCCATTCCATCAGCCAATTCCCGCCCACGCGATTTCCTCTCATAACTGCCATTAGAATGTGTCACCTCTTTCCGGTGCATCACCTTGGAATGGCATTTTTGGCCGGGTCGAAGGTCAAAATACAACACAAGTACTATTTTTCGAGTCTTCGGTATGACTCGACCATGGAGTGGACCCTGGCTTTCCGGACTATTGGCGAGCATTCTACTTATTAGCCTAAAGGCCCGTTACTTAGTTCTTATTGTTTATATTAGATAGGAATGCTTGATATTATATAACAATGTACAAGGTATTTGTATTAGATAGGAATTCTTGATGTTATATACTTAGTGCAAATTATTTGTATTAGATAGGAGTACTTGATATTATATAACAATATACAAGTTATTTGTATTAGATAGAAATACTTGATATAATAAAACAATATACAAGTTATTGTTTTTAGATAGGAATATCTGATATTATTTCACAGAGTGCAAAATCACTTCGGAAACAAATATAGAAGATTGGAAATTAGATGAACAGCACACGCAATTCTCTAGACTTTAAGCATCTCAGATGGGTTGATATACATTCAAAATCAATCAATAAATCAATCAATCTTTTTATATGTACCATAATTCATACTTCCCATTTATTTCCAGATAAACTACAACAGACAGAGGTATTACCATAACACCGTCGAATAGAGCAAGTTTTCAGCTATAAATCTCTAAAGCTTCCATGTCATGTTTGTGAGAGATTACATATGAAAAAATGCATCATAATATGTAATGTGCAGTAGTACTGCATAGTTTGGAACGAGCAGCCGCAGGCATAGGCCTCTATGTCAATGCACACAAAACGGAATATATGTGCTATAATCAAACGGGTGACATCTCCACTCTAGACGGAACCACTCTTAAACTAGTAGACAAATTCACTTACCTAGGAAGCAGCGTCTCATCAACCGAAAAGGACATCGACACAAGGTTAACGAAGGCATGGACAGCTATCAATAGGCTATCGATTATATGGAAATCAGACCTAACCGATAAAATGAAACGCAGTTTCTTCCAGGCAGCGGTCGCATCGATACTGCTATATGGATGCACCACATGGACTTTAACAAAACGGCTAGAGAAGAAGCTAGACGGCAATTACACAAGAATGCTGCGAGCAATCTTGAACAAGTCTTGGCGGCAACACCCCACAAGACACCAACTGTACGGCCACCTGCCTCCTATCACGAAAACTATTCAAGTTAGACGAACCAGACATGCAGGACACTGCTGGAGAAGCAGGGACAAACTCATAAGTGATGTACTCTTATGGACCCCACATATGGCCGAGCAAAAGCAGGACGACCAGCACGAACATACATTCAGCAACTATGTGAGGATGCAGGATGTAGTCCAGAAGACCTGCCAGAGGCGATGAACGATAGGGAAAAGTGGCGAGAGAGGGTCAGGGATATCCGTGCTACCTGCATGACATGATGATGATGATGATGTTTTGTTGTCTAGCAACTTCAGTGGTGGATGATGATGGTAAAGCAGTAGAGGTTGAACCTTCCTCCTAGTAATTCATATTTTTATTTTGCCTCATTGGCTGCCTGACAAAATTACGTTCGCAGAAATGTATCTGACCTGAAATCATACATGTGTCAATCCCTCGACGCGCGTGCGCAAAAAAAGAAAGACAAGGAAACATTGACAATCCTCAATATGGAACGTTCATGGAGACCAAACTGAATGTAAGTACTCTAGAACGATAACAGTGACGTTAGAGAGGGGCGCTTCGATCAGCGTATTTTCACAAATCGGGCCGACGAAACAGGGAATAAGCGAACAACACTTTTCCTGACTAGGTCACCGTCATCGCTGCTTTGAAGAGTTGTTCACGTCAACTAGTACATTTTTTTTTTCGATTAAGGCATGCAAAGCTCCTGCTCATCGACGGTGAAAATGCATTGGTTATGTTTGCGATTTGTAGCTGAAAACCTTCTCTATTCTACGATGTTATTCTACACTTTGTACTTTCTGTGGAAATAAGTTAAATGTATTATTTTCAGAGCACTCCCAGTATTTTGTTTAATTTCTGACTGCTGAAATAAAGGGACGTTTATTTGTCGTCGACATTTATTAAGCACGTATTCATATAACCCAATCATAAACTTGTCGCACCCAGTCAGGGTCGAGGCCTTTCTATAATTATTTACCTAAGTTTTACCTAATTATATATTGATGGATTCGGACTCTTCCTGATCTTGAGTTTTATCATAATCATGTTTCCGCTGTGGTATCCTCCGGTCTTTTTCAAGTGTCTATCGTTGTCGGTATTCGCGTGGGAATTTCGTACCGAACTGTTTATTCAATCGATAGGGGCAGATTGTCCATGCTTAGATAATATCTTGTATCAGTTAATTCTTCCGAGTTAATTTGCAATTGCGATGACATTTCTTTGTCTCTTTAACTGAAACAGAATATACGATTATAATGCAATATCCGACCCAACGATTGGCAGACACCAGAAGAAGGTCGAAGAGTACAATGCACGAGACGCTGTGAGTTTATAAGAGAACAAATCAAAATAACTAAGCATGATAGGGTGGGAAAGCTGATTCACTTGGAATTGTGCAAAGGATTAAAATTTGACCATACTAACAAATGGTATATGCACAGAGCAGAGAAGAAAGTAAGACTCATAAAATTCTTCATGGTTTTAAGATACCTGAGGATCATCCAACCCTGGTCAAAAGACCAGACGTTCCGCTAATTAAAAAAGAAAATATTGAACTTATAACCCAGTGGATTCTGAGATAGAAGTGGATCATCAAATCCCGGTTAAAAGATCAGACCTTCCGCTTTTAAAAATCAAAAAATGAACTTACCATCCAGTAGATTTTGAGATACCACTGGATCATCCAATCTCGGTCAAAAGACCAGATGTTCCGCTACTTAAAAATAAAAATAAAAACTTATCATCCAGTGGATTTTGTGATACCAGCGGATCATCAAATCTTGGTCAAAAGATCAGACCTTCCGCAATTAAAAAGAAAAATAGTGAACTTATCATCCAGTAGATTTTGAAATACCAGCGTATCATCCAATCCCGGTTAAAATAACTGACCCTCCGCTAATTAAAAAGAAAAATAATGAACTTATCATCCAGTTGATTTTGAAATAATGGCGGATCATCCAATCCCGGTTAAAAGACCAGACTTTCAGCGACATAAAAAGAAAAATAATGAAGTTATCATCCAGTAGATTTTGCGATACCAGCGGATCATCCAACCCCAGTTAAAACATCAGACCTTCCGCTATTAAAAAAAAAATAATGAACTTATCATCCAGTGGATTTTGATATACCAGTGAATCATCTAATCCCGGTTAAAATGATTTACCTTCCGCAAAGCAAAAAGAAAAATAATGAATTTATCATAAGACCATATCTCCCGCAACTTAAAAAGAAAAATAATGAACTTATCACCTAGTGGATTTTGAGACACCAGTGGATCATCTACTCCCGGTTAAAAGACCAGACCTTCCGCTACTTAAAAAGAAAAATAATGAACTTATCATCAAGTGGATTTTGAGATACGAGTGGATCATCTAATCCCGGTCAAAAGATCATATCCCGCTACTTAAAAAGAAAAATAATGAACTTATCACCTAGTGGATTTTAGCTCACTTGGAACAATCCACAAGATTCTGGAAAATTAACTGGCGAACATTTAGATAACAGTATAGTGAAGATCATCTAGAATTCTAAGAATAGTTCTAAAGAGCTGAAAAAAACTTACTGTTACTCAAACTTCAGTGGAAAATTCGCAATAATAATAATAAGAGAAAGAATAAATTAGCTGAAAAGAAGTATGAAGAGGGTGATCCACTGGAAATAGTGTAAGAAATTAAGCTTTGACCATACTACTAAATAGTACATACACAAAACCGAGTCCACCATGGAGAATGAGACGCAAGCATTCTCCGGAATTCTGAGATACAAACAGATCCCTTATCCCAACCAGGAAGGAAGAATTTATGATAATTAAAAAAAACAGAGAGAACTCGCAGTCTAATGGATATTGCCGTTCTTGCAGACTACAGAAAGTAAAAAAAGCGAAAAGGGTGACAAGTAATTGGACCTTGCTCGAGAACAATGAAAGCTGCGTAACATGAGGTTAACAGTGATACCAAGTAAAATTTGCGTGCTTGGAACCGTCTCCAGAGGATTGGAGAGGAGGCTGGAAGAAGTGGAAATTGAAGGACGAATCGAAACCGCATTGTTGAGAGCGGCCTGAGTCCTGGAACCTCAGGGAACTTGCTGTCACTCAGACTCCTGTTTCTTTGTTTGTTTGGGTTTTATGGCATATCAACCTTTGTGCGTTATTTAACGTCGAATCCATTTTTATAAAAATAATCAGTTCTATTTCAAACAATTCAGTTTTGCATAAGTACAGAGTTTAATTGTCAAAAATATTTCTATTTTAAGCTATTCAGTTTAATCAAGCAGTTCTATTTCAAGCAATTTAATTTAGTATATGTACAGTTTTAAGTTTACACAGAGTTAAATGTCAAAACAGTTATATTTCAAACAAGTCAGTTTAGTGTAAGTACAGTTTAAATGTCAAAAACAATTCAGTTTAGCATACAAAACCAGTTCCATTTCAAATAATTCAGTTTAGCATAAGTATGCAGTTTAAATGCTAGAAACAGTTCTATTTCAAGCAATTCAGTATAGCACAGATTCGCAGTTTAGTTCTATTTGAGCCATAGATATGACTCTATCAGGAGGACCCACTCCGGGCCAGAGTGGACCTGGAAGCGATGGCAATAAAGGGGTTCGTGGCATTCCCGAAAGCCCCAGCATTACTGAAATATCCCCATCAGATTGTTTAGTGAGATATCCAGGAAATTCTGCAGAAGGGTAAGACACCCTGTTGAAGGGGTGTCTCAGCAGAGATACAATCGGTGGATTCTTCAGCCCCAGTGCAGCAATCAGTCTCCAGTGAAAGACCATCAGTTGACACTGGTGTGAGAAACTCGCAAAGAGTAAGATAATAATAATAATAATAATAATAATAATAATAATAATAATAATAATAATAAACGGAGAACAATTTGTGATTTGCGCATTTGGAACGATCCCTAAAGGCATAAAAAGAAGGTTGAAAGTGTCGGAAGTCGGAGAATCGAATCTAAACTACATAATTTCTGAGATCGACCAGAATACTAAGAAGAGTCCTGGTGAACAAAAGAAACTTGCTGTTCATCAGACTTCTGTGAAAAACCATCAGTTAACGCTGGTGAGAAAAACTTACAAAGTATAAAATAATAATAATGATAATAATAATAATCACAATAAGATGAACACCAATGACAACATCATCATCACAACAACAACAACAGCAACTACAAGATAGTTCAGATTGTATTTATTATGGTATAATGGGGTTGTTTAATCCCAAAATAATATCAGTTTTACTAAATTGACTGATTACATCTGGAATAATAAACTTAGAACTATACACTGCCAAATAGTATCTTTCAAATTAATAAAATATTATCTAAATCCTTTTTTTTCTTTATAGCAATCCTTTTTTATGTTTAAGTAGCAAAAATTCAACTTACATTGAATCAACTTTGACTTGTCAATCACCTTACCTGTAGGAATGTAGAACAAAACAGACAAAAGTTATTATATGACATCTGAAATCAGTTAGATCACCGAACACTCAAGTTTTGCAACAATTTTATATAAGTGATAATAGTGGCTCTGTAAAATTCATTAGCGAAGTAAAATTGGTGGGAATTTAGAGTTCTCCTTCTCCCAAACCACCAAGTTTAAGGATCCAAGTCAACCCAACTATTTACCAATAACCGTGTAACATAATTGAACGGCTCATAGAAAATTGAATGAATAAATAAATGAATCAATTAAAAAATAAAGCAGGCTGTCACCGAATAGCCAGGCCAAGGCACTCGTTGTAATTAGAAATGACTAAGGAAAACTGGAAGTTCGAAATTCTTGTACGCGTGTGCAGAAGCGAGGGAAAGTGGATGTCCCTTCTGCCGATACTGGGCGGAAGTAAGGGGACAACAAGAGTTCTTTCAGGAGTTAACAGCAAGAAGTGAGAATGTAAAGACATCAGTAGATTACGAGCCACGAAGACGTAAGGAGAAAAATGTTTAAGATCCCTAAATTCTGGGGGCGTTCCAGAGGAGGCGTTAGATTATGCCACCCAACAGACGAGCAAGTTAGAAACAGGAAAAAATGCAATATCTGTGTCTGCTGATCTTTTTCTCAGTAGAATATGTAGCTTTATTTTTGTTTAGTTGACAGTAGTCTCAAGTTTCTATACTCTCTTTTGTTCTCCTTGTTCTATATACAAGTTGAGGTAGAGGACCGAAGGACTCATTGCAAAGGGCATTAGCGTGAAATGAAATGCAAATAGCCCCAACCAGATTTTACATTCGGTTCATTGATTTATTTCCTATGACCATAACCATTACGCTAAAATAATTAGTATGAATCTCTTCTTCAAGCTGCCGAACCCTCAACCTTATCGTGCACTATGGTAGAGTCAAGGCCCCTCCCTGATAGCTGTTAAATATGCTCTCAATAAATGATCGTAGGCATTTGGTTTCAGCATCGTTTAATTATCATAAATTGAACAAATATGTTTTTGTTTTACATAGATCTATTGACACTGCTATCACAGCTTTCGCTTGTTAACGAAAAAAAAATAATTGTAGACCTATATAGACAGGGAGCCTTGGACCATAGTCTTAGAGTGAAATTAGTAAAAATTATCAGAAAACTTAATATCAAGAAGACAGCATATGCTACTGGGTTAGCTAACAAAATTTGGGTACCAGTGATTTAATAGAATAGTGAGTTGATCAATAAAAAAGAAAAAAAAACTTAAGTGATTTGGTTTAATTGTGTGCACACGGTTTAATGATTTCGAGTTTTGCTATTTATTTAACACTTATAGTTCAATTTAGTATTTATCATTTGTTTGCACACAGTTAAATGCTTTCAAGTATTGCAATTTAACACAAATAATTCTGTTTACTATTGTGACGGCAAATTTACTAAAATCCCACAACGGGACTTTATTTTTCGCACGTGTGAAGACGGGGCAGACTGGCACTTGATCCCTTGTAGAATAAGTCCTCGTTCAAAGTCCTTTCTCGGGCATGTAGGAACTGGCATATTATGTGGGAGTTAATATATGGCTAGACTGACCGCCGTTGGCAAGGGGTTTCCAAATTTCATACTATACACACACACACCAAGGCCACTAGTTCTTCCTTCCCTAGAACAATGGAAGATATGGACCTCTAGGTTTAGAAGTAATAATATTAATTATAGTAGTCGACAACTCCGGTTTCCCGTGTGATATTTTTAAAGGAATTCAAATAGGAGAAATTAAGCGAGGATAAGGCGAATAGAAGCTGAAATAGAAACATGAAATAACAACTGGGTAGTAAATGACACAAATGAACAATTTCAACACGTGGGAATATGAAAATATGTCAATCTTTTTACTACACACGCTGATACACAAATTCAACGCGTCGGCTATATTATTAACGGATAGTACTTAAACATAAATGTCTTTCTTCTTTTCTTTCTTCTTTAGTCTTTCCTCGAATTGAGAGAGAGAGAGAGAGAGCGTGTGTACAATTGGGTATAGGGAGAAACAGTCTCAAAATTTACTTATCTTAATTCGATGGATTCTTGTGGAGAATATTTCCTCTTTTACGAGCTAACAGACTTTAGGTCATTTTTAGTTTTGGCTTGAAGGTATGGCTCCTTCTTATCCGAGATACTTTTCGTCTTCCTTTACCTGGAGTCTTGGCTTTAGATTCGTCCGCCACGACCTCTGTCCAAAGTACTGATTTTCTTCTTCCCTACTTCTGCTGACGGAAGGAGGTGCCACTTCCGTTTAAGGGTTCTAGCCAATCATTTGGCTTCTACCTTCTTCCTTCTCCAGTCAGGCGACCCGAGTAAGGTCACAGAGTACAGATAGCCTGACCCACATTTTTTCCTTCCTTCAACGGCCAGCTGAAGTTGACCTACATTCTTTATTTGTCTTTTCGAGGTCAATCTTTGGCTAGTTCAAACACGGATAGTAGTGGAAATTCCTTATTTCTCCTCTCTTAATGGGAGACCACGTGAAACTATTAATCAATTGTTTGTAAACCGTTAAAGGGATTCAAGTATTGCTATTAATTATTGTTTGCACACTGTTAAATGGTTTCAACTATCCATATTTGACACTAATAATTCTATTTAATAATAATCATTTGTCGCACACAGTTAAATGTTTTCAAGTATTGCTTTTTAACATTTGACTCATAGAGGGTACCTTGAAAGGTACTTCAAATCGGGCCGGAGTAGATCTGAGAGTAATAGTAATGAAGGGTACTCAAATTCCATCAAATGTGGGACAGGAGTCTCGGCATCAGATGCAGTTTAATCTTATACAAAAGACAATGAAAGGTTTCAAATATTTCTATATAACTTTGATAATTCAATTTAATAAAAATCATTTGTTTGAACACAGTTAAATGCTTTCAAGTATTGCTATTTAACTATAAAAGTTCTATTTACTATTAATCATTTGTTTGGACATACAAATGCTTTCAAGTATTGCTATTTAACACTAATAATTATATTAACTATTAATCATTTGTTTGCACACAGTTAAATGCTTTCAAGTATTGCTGGCGGTCTACTGGGGTGGAGGGGAGAATTCGTTTTTGTTGGTTTTTTTTTTTCTTTTTTTTTCCTTTTTCCCTTTCTGAGGGGGGGGGGCTGTGGTAGCATTCTAGGCTTTTCTTCTAAACTACTGTTAGGGCTTTCTTTACGAATTTTTAAATTATTCGATAGAAGATATTCAAAAACATTCTGCCTTGTTCGCTGACATGTGGATAGGCTTAATATCAAATTGGCTTTATAGTAGAGTAAGCGTGCCTTTACATTTAAAACGCATAGTTTAAGCATTATTTCACAAACAAAATACAGCATAACATTTTGTAAAATTCAGCATTTTAAATTGGAATTAAAGACATACTGACCAATATTGACATTTCTTCCACTCGGCTCCTGAGTTCTTTATTCCTTGTAAAAGAATACAAGAAGGCACGAGGCCTTTTGGTTTTGGGGGAGGGGAAGGGAGCGGTCATGCTTTAACTATATTTTCTATGGGGAACCTAGCTAGCCACATTCGCCGACCCATTCAACAATACAATATATAATCACTCGTCCATCTCCTTGCACGCAGCGACCACCAAAATACCGCATTTGCTCTATGAAAAAGTCCTACTTAAAACCCGAAAGTGATGCACGATTTTTATTTACAATGTATGATTTTTTTACAATGGATATGATGGGAATGGGAGAAAAAACCCCGAAAAACATATATACACGAAAACAAGGAAAAAATCCCCCGTTTGGTTTCCCTCCCATCCCCCCCGTCTAGAAAATTGGAGGCCGACTGTTTTCCGGGTCAAAAGAAACCGGAAACAAGCCGGACCTACCCTAGGTAGGGCGGGAATCCTAATCTACAGAGATAAAAGAAATAAAGGGTCGGGCGCGGTATGGGTCGATACAAGCAGATAATATGATTTTTTACATATGAATTTTCAAGATCTTCAATAAAAGCGGGCTGGGATTTGGGTTGAGGTACAAAAATAATTGGGAGGGGGAAGATCTTGAGAAACTACCGACTAGATGACGGGGACAATGACACACAACATACTGCTAACTAGGTTACAAGGGGAAAAAAACAATTCTACTTACCAGGGATGGGGTCCCTAAGGACCCGTACCATAGACGCCATGGGCCGGCAGAGGAGGGAAGGATGACTCCAACGTTGCCCCCTTTCGTACGACCAGGCTCGCTGCAGTCACCCACCTTTTGCTGAATGTTATGCGATCCAAGCGTTTTCTATCGCATCTGATTTTGACCCTCAGCTGATGCCGAAAATACAAAACCAGATCACGATGAGAAAAGTTTGCATCGTCATACAATCCCTTGTTTCGCGTCGTCCAAATCACCATTCTAGCTACAGCTAGGATCGCGAGAAACACCACACGCTTCTCACCGTGAAACGGAGGAAGAACGTTGTCTACGACGTAACCAACGTCGAGCAGCACGAGCTGTTTGGGTTCGATGCGAGCCGTCCACTCCCCGACGTGATCCCAAAACGGACGGACTCGCTCGCAGTAGTAGAAGGCGTGCTCAGCCGTTTCTTCCAAGCCACTGCCGCAGCGAGTGCAATCAGGCATGTCTGCCAGGCCCGCCTTGAAGTTCAAGCCGCGAAGGGATAACGCATTCCGAACAAGTCGCCAGGTGAGCGAGAACTCGGAGTTGTTCAAGAAGCTCGATCCTGGCGCCCAATTCCAGTGAGAGCGGATCTCCTCCGCCGTCCAGCCGTGCCGCTCGCTGAGAGGATCAGAAGCGGAACCCACCACTAATTCCCGATACAGCTCCTTCCGAGGCCATGAAAGGTCACTGGACCCAAGAAGGTTACGAAGGGCCTTTCGGCACTCGCGGACAAACAGTGCTTCGCCCAAAGGCTTACGTCGACCTTCAGCCTTTGGGTCTGACTTGAGGCGAGGAAAAGTCCGACTCGCCTTTCGTCTCCACACTGAGTCCCCCGTCAAGACACGGCCCAGATATGCAAGTCTTTCAGCAAGCCAGTGGCTCTCCAGATCAGGCATACCCAGACCCCCGTTGCGAGTACGTTGGATACAGACCTGCCTACGGACCATCGGCCTTGCACCTCCCCAGAGCAATCTGGAGAGGGATTGTTGCAGTGCCAACCGACGTGCCTTAGGCAGAGGAAGTACAGCCAATCGGTAAAGGATCAGGGGAAAGACGTACGTGGCGCACGCCTCAGCCCTGCCCTTTAAGGACAACCTCCTTGAAAGCCAGATTCCCACCTGAGCATTCACCTTAGCTTGTACTTCCGACCAATTTCGCTCCAGTTGGAGGTCGGGCCCAAACCACACCCCAAGGATGCGGATGGGTCCGTCACTCCAGCGGAAGGGCCCTGGAAGAGTATTGCTACCCCTCCAAGCACCAAGCCGCAAACCTTCGCTTTTGTCAAAATTGACCTTGGCCCCTGCAATCCGCTCATACTCGACAACCGCCTCTTTCACAGCCTCTATATCCTTGCGGCGGGATACAAACACTGTGACGTCATCAGCGAACGCGGAAACCCTAGCCGCAATGCGGCCAACGAATGGGATACCGCGCAGTGCCGGACTTGTCCCCTCATCCCTAAGCCTGCGCAGGAGGGGCTCCAACGCGAGGACATAGAGAAGAGGAGACAGAGGGCAGCCTTGCCGGACCGAACGCTCGATCGCGATCACCCCCGAACGCCTTCCGTTCACCTGCACCACTGCCTGAGGGTTGTGGTACATCATGCTAATCCATCTGCGGAACTCCGGTTCGAATCCGGCAGTCTCCAAAACAGACGCCAAGAACCGATGGTCAACCCTGTCGAAGGCCTTGGACTGATCTAAACTGATCAGCGCGGATTCGGTGTCGTCTTTTATCCCCTCTAGGACCTCGCAAATCAAGTGCAGGTTGTCCTGGATCGATCTTCCCTTCACAGCAAAGGTCTGCTCGGGGCCGATCAGATCGCTAATGACAAGCTGTAAACGATTCGCTAAGACCCGGGCCAAAATCTTTAACTCTGTGTTAAGCAGAGTTATGGGCCTGTAATCGTCTAAACCCTCCCAAACATGCCTGCCACCTTTCTTCAGCAATGTGATCACGCCCTTGGTAACGCTACCAGGGATGGCTCCCTGGGCGAACCAATGGTTGAACATATCCGTCAGAATAGGCACAAACATGTGCGACATCCTCAAGTATACTTCGTAGGGCAAACCATCTAGTCCCGGCGACTTGTTCAGGCCGACCTGCTTCAACGCGTCACGGACTTCGCATTCAGTAACCACACCCTCGCAGCTAGCCGCTTCAGCCGCCCCAAGGCGGGGGAAGTCGGCCAGATAGCTACGAAACTCCCGGAGCGGGAGATCAGTGCAGCGGGCAAAGCGATCCCGAAAGTGCGCCCGAAAGGCGTCACGTATCTCACGACCCGATCGCAGCAGACGCCCGTCCGGGGTCTTCACAGATGCGATGTACCGATCGGGGAACCTTCGCACTTCTTCTTCACGCGCAGTCGCGTTCGATTTCACAGCTTCGTTGAGAACTCTTTTTAGCCTAGATCTAACTACTGATCCCTTGTAGCGCTCGCTACTCTCACGCTCAAGGTCCCTCCTAGCTAGCTCTACACCTAGGGAGTCCCCCCCAGCCACCGCCCGGGAAAGTCTATCATCTATAGATTTCGCCTCCGTGGTCCTGTCTAAGTTGAGCTGTCGACCGTACTTGGTGGCGAAATCTCTAATCCTGTGCTTAAGAGAAACCCACCACCTATTCCCGGTAACCGCCCCCACTAACGCCCGCTGAATTAGGGATTCCAGCCGATCCCGGAAGTCCCGTATCTCCAGTAAGGAGGTATTGAACTTCCAGTAGCCGGCTAGACTAGGCCTATTTGCTAACCGCAGACTGACTCTAATGAGTTTATGGTCAGTCCACGCTATCAAGTGGAACGTGGGACAACTAACAAAATCAATGTCAGCTCTTCTCACTAACACTCTGTCCAAGTAGGAGCCTACTTTGGCAGAGGGCGAGCTATCTAGCCACGTCCACATCTCCCGCCCTGGGTGATCAAGACGAAACCTGTCGACGAGACCGTGACGAGTCACGAAGCCGACAAGGCTGCTATCACACCTTCCCGCACGCCTAGCTCCCCGCCCGACCTTATCTATCTTGGGATCAAGGATCGCATTCCAATCACCCATTAAGACTAGCCGCTTCGTATCGTCCAGGAACGGCGCCAACCGACGAAAAAAGGAAACCCTCTCCGCAACGATATTGGGCGCATAAACCGCAACCAGACGAAACTTGAAACTTTTCACGGCAACATCGGCCACAACCAACCGGCCCCCGTCACCTGCAAAAACAACGTCAACATCAGCATCAAGGCTGCGTCCAACTAGCAAGGAGACCCCAGCGCTGAAGTTGCTGCCGTATGCTGAGAAAACGTTAAAGTCGCTTTCCAGCACCCGACAGTCAGCCTCGCAAGTGAAGTGGGTCTCCTGCACTGCAGCAACATCCACACAAAGGTTCTTGAGTTCACCAAGCAAGCGCGCACACTTGCTTGAATCCCTCAGTCCCCTCACATTCAAACTGGCAACGTTTAAAGCCATCAATCCGACTTACCTTATTCAGTGTCGACTATGGGCCGGAAATCCTCGGGGGTAAGGATGCCGACCGCCTGTCTCAAGGAGCCGGTGCCGAGCTCAGTGTTTACTCGGCCATCCCTGGACACGCCGCCAACATCCAACGGGAACCGCACTTTTAATGACCTATAAAAGGAGGGATGAACTAAAATGGGGACCCTCCCTGAACAGAATGGTAGACATCTTTTTAATGAGGAGTGCTCCAACTCCGCCAGCTTCACACCCGCGACAGTCTGACGGGCCGTATCCAAGAACTGCCATACGCCCTTGGTACGGTCACCAGCTGAACGGATGAAAGTGGTCACCATGGCTGCACTCTTAAAATTTAATGGGTTACTAATTTTCTTCTTGTCTACTTTTTCCAGCTGTATTAGCTGTTTTAATATTTTCCGGAGTTGATGATCTCTCACTGAATCTGTTTCTATTGAGCATAACTCCGTTGCTTTTCTGCATTGGTCTTTGACGGCACTGTTTGCTGCCTTTGCTTGCTGCCGGGAAGGCGTAGTTGGGGGATCTGCTGCTATTGATACTGGTGTAGGAATTCGTTCTGGGAACAGTTCTGGTGAAGAGGATGGGCTCAAGGATGGTAGAGATAGAGTTCTGATGAATTTTGGGGATGGCTGCCTTTCCAGGGAGTGGGACCTCGCCACGTGTAAGATTTGGTGAGGGCGAACTTTTGGCAGCTGGCGAAAATGGTGGGGTGGTTTAGAATGTTCTTGGTCTATTGGTTGGGGTGGTTGGGGAGGCTGTGGTGGCTTTGGTGGTGGCAATGGGGGTTGTGGTGGTTGTAGATATTGTGGGGGTTGTAGGGGCTCAAGGGTAGCATTCTGCGGAATGCAGTATTGAGGGGGAGGCAGTGCCGGAAGTGGCAGAGGAGGTGGCGGTAAAGACAGTGGTGGAAAATGAGGTAGGAGGGGTACATGTAGTGGAACTTGTTGGTGGAGAGACTGTTTTGGGGGGTAAGCGTTGGAGGGGCCTTCTAATGGATCCTCCGGGCAGGGTGGCCCTGAGCATTTTTTCTTAGCAGCTCCCTCCTCGCTATTTCTCCTCCTCTTTAGGTTCATTGCCGTTTCCATTGCTGTCTCTGATGCTTCTGGAGTAGTGGGTACTGTTGTGGGTGTTGTTTTGACTTTAGCTTTCCTCCTAGACGAGGCCTTGATTGTTTGGATCGATGTGTGCTCTGTAATGTCCCGTGGTATGGGTTCAGTTGTTGATAATGCTGGTGAGTCGGGGTCGGCGTTTTTAGCAGGAGAGGCAGTTGTTGTTTTCTTTGGGGACTTTTTCTTTTTTTTGGTGACTTCGGTCCAGCCTTCCTCTGGATTTTTGGGGGGCTGGACCTGACCAGACTCTTTTTCTGGTGTTTTGCTACTGGTGATGGCTGTGGTGATTGTTGCTGTTGTGGTCGTAGTTGCTGTGGTATCCGTGGCAGCTGCAGCATTAGCTGGGTCCTTTTGGGGACAAAACTTTGAAATGTGTCCCAGCTGCTTGCAGCTCCAACAGCGTGGTCTTCGTCCCTCCACCACCACCATCATCTGCCTCTCTCTGCTAATGATGACCTCCGGAATAGCTTGGAAGCCCTCCCTATCCAGGCAGATCCGGAACACATGGTCGCCACAGGCCGTCCCGGCGGCTGACCTTAGGAGATTGCTTTCCTCAACTCGTCCAAACTTACTGAGGAAAGCGGCCAGCACTTCCCCGGTGATAAACGCCGGGACGTTGCACACTGTGACACGGACCCTGCGGGTCCCCATGTACTCCGGTTGCAGCCGGAAGAACTTGGTGGTTATGGTTGTGGATGCTGCTTTCGCTGCCTGTTCTTTGGATGGTAGCAGGACGTCCCAAGTCGCAAAACTTCTGCGACAAAAGTATTGGCAGGGGACGCCTGTTTTCCGGAGAAGATCCTCAAATCCTTCCTTCTTCAGCCCAACCAGCCGCCTTGTTTTTAGGTCGGTTATTACTAGTGATAATATTCTTGGTTCCAGTTTTTCTATTATCTCCGGTATGGGCAAAATTTCATTGCCCTTAAAATACTGGGCATATTTGCCCACCCGGTTTTTTTCGTGGTCTTCCGGTTTTCTTTCCTCTATCTTCCATGGTGTTTTTTCTGGGCTTTTTTCCTTTTGTGCCGGCTGGATTGGGCTGTCTGATTCTGAAGGAGTTGGTAGTGACGGCCAGTTTGCTCCTATGAGGCTAGTTGCTTCCGGCTGCTTAGGGGGGGCTTCTTTTTCATTTTTTTCAGGGTCGTGTAGGGTACGTGTATTCCCCTCCATGATTGGAAAAGCAATCAGGAGGGTAGGTGAAAAAAGGAAGGTGACAGTCCAATTATAGAGGTGGGTCCTTTGCTGTAAAATTACTAAGTCAGACCTCGTGAAAAAAAAAAAAAAAAAAAAAAAAAAAAAAGTGGGGGGGAATGACAAAGTCAAGGACCAAAAAGTCACTCAAAATATGAGTGACAGAAAGGGTGAGAAAGTAAATTTATAAAACTGTGAGAAACGACCGACCAGTGACAAAAAGTTAAATTCAAAAGTGAAAAAAAGTTAGACTGAAGGTCAAACTCAAGTAAAAGGAAAAAATTGGTAAGACGTCAAAAAAGAAAGAAAAATAACTAAAATTAGGTCAAATCTAGTCTTACCACAAAAAGTTTTTTTCCAAAAATAAAGTCCAAAAAGAGCATAGATAAAACAAAGTAATCTGAAAGAATTCAATTCTGAGCTCAAATCACGAGTAGGCTAATTCCTGCGCGAGGAATCGTTGCCACTTGGCTCCTGAGTTCAAAAGCTCTTCTTCGTTTGGACTTTTATTTACTACTGATATTTTAGGTAGCTTTGGGGGTGGCGGTCTACGGGGGTGGAGGGGAGAATTCGTTTTTGTTGGGTTTTTTTTTTTTCTTTTTTTTCCTTTTTCCCTTTCTGAGGGGGGGGGGCTGTGGTAGCATTCTAGGCTTTTCTTCTAAACTACTGTTAGGGCTTTCTTTACGAATTTTTAAATTATTCGATAGAAGATATTCAAAAACATTCTGCCTTGTTCGCTGACATGTGGATAGGCTTAATATCAAATTGGCTTTATAGTAGAGTAAGCGTGCCTTTACATTTAAAACGCATAGTTTAAGCATTATTTCACAAACAAAATACAGCATAACATTTTGTAAAATTCAGCATTTTAAATTGGAATTAAAGACATACTGACCAATATTGACATTTCTTCCACTCGGCTCCTGAGTTCAAAAGCTCTTCTTCGTTTGGACTTTTATTTACTACTGATATTTTAGGTAGCTTTGGGGGTGGCGGTCTACTGGGGTGGAGGGGAGAATTCGTTTTTGTTGGGTTTTTTTTTTTCTTTTTTTTCCTTTTTCTCCAAACGAAGAAGAGCTTTTGAACTCAGGAGCCGAGTGGAAGAAATGTCAATATTGGTCAGTATGTCTTTAATTCCAATTTAAAATGCTGAATTTTACAAAATGTTATGCTGTATTTTGTTTGTGAAATAATGCTTAAACTATGCGTTTTAAATGTAAAGGCACGCTTACTCTACTATAAAGCCAATTTGATATTAAGCCTATCCACATGTCAGCGAACAAGGCAGAATGTTTTTGAATATCTTCTATCGAATAATTTAAAAATTCGTAAAGAAAGCCCTAACAGTAGTTTAGAAGAAAAGCCTAGAATGCTACCACAGCCCCCCCCCCTCAGAAAGGGAAAAAGGAAAAAAAAGAAAAAAAAAAAACCCAACAAAAACGAATTCTCCCCTCCACCCCAGTAGACCGCCACCCCCAAAGCTACCTAAAATATCAGTAGTAAATAAAAGTCCAAACGAAGAAGAGCTTTTGAACTCAGGAGCCGAGTGGAAGAAATGTCAATATTGGTCAGTATGTCTTTAATTCCAATTTAAAATGCTGAATTTTACAAAATGTTATGCTGTATTTTGTTTGTGAAATAATGCTTAAACTATGCGTTTTAAATGTAAAGGCACGCTTACTCTACTATAAAGCCAATTTGATATTAAGCCTATCCACATGTCAGCGAACAAGGCAGAATGTTTTTGAATATCTTCTATCGAATAATTTAAAAATTCGTAAAGAAAGCCCTAACAGTAGTTTAGAAGAAAAGCCTAGAATGCTACCACAGCCCCCCCCCCTCAGAAAGGGAAAAAGGAAAAAAAAGAAAAAAAAAAAACCCAACAAAAACGAATTCTCCCCTCCACCCCAGTAGACCGCCACCCCCAAAGCTACCTAAAATATCAGTAGTAAATAAAAGTCCAAACGAAGAAGAGCTTTTGAACTCAGGAGCCGAGTGGAAGAAATGTCAATATTGGTCAGTATGTCTTTAATTCCAATTTAAAATGCTGAATTTTACAAAATGTTATGCTGTATTTTGTTTGTGAAATAATGCTTAAACTATGCGTTTTAAATGTAAAGGCACGCTTACTCTACTATAAAGCCAATTTGATATTAAGCCTATCCACATGTCAGCGAACAAGGCAGAATGTTTTTGAATATCTTCTATCGAATAATTTAAAAATTCGTAAAAGTATAAGTCAGTACTAGTGAAAGTCTTAAGAAAGTACCTTAATGTTGGACTTTAACTAAGTTAAAACTTAAAACAAATTCCCCCACCCTTTTCTTTTTTTTTTTTATTTATTTTTTTTTAAATTTTTTTTATTTTTTTTTTATTTTTTTTTTTTATTTATTTATTTTTTTTTTTTTAAATGTACACATGGGAAGCAGCATGATGTACGCAAAGGTATTTGAATAAAACAATGGACGACCAAACTCAATACCCAAATGGGTCCTGGACGTGAGTCTGAAGACTTTTCGCTCAGGATCGACAGTTCGATCGGGGAACTACTGCTGCTCCTCTATAAGAGTGGCTTCTATAGAAGAGAATAAAACAGCCATCGAAAGATAACCATGACCCACACTCAAACCACTTACACAAACCGCATCGCTCTTCGCGCGGGTAAAAAAGGGGCGCGTCCTGCTGAGGTTGGAGCCCTGGCCTCGGTGTTCGAAAAATCAGCTACAGAGCTCAAACAATCAAAACTACTAAAATGCAAGCAAACACTACAAATAGCCACATTTAACGTAAGAACCTTAAATAGAATAGGACAACTCCCAGAGCTAATCGCATCGGCCGAAGAACATAAAATAGACATAATATGCATACAAGAACACAGATACACACACACACACAGAAGATATCAAATATCACGAAACTAGCAATGGATGGTCGCTCGCCACTGTATCCGCATGGAAAAACTCTGTCAACGCCGCAGTGGGAGGGGTAGGATTGCTTATAGGACCTAGAGCACTAAAAACGCTTAATAGCATAGAGAAAATACAACCTAGAATGATGGTAGCTACATTTAACGGAAACCCCAGAGCAACAATCGTCTCATGCTACAGCCCCACCAATGTTAGTGAAGAAAATGAAATAGTCACCTTCTACGATGAGTTATCCTCATTAGTGCGTAGCATCCCGAAACACAACATGTTAGTCATTGGCGGAGACATGAATGCACAAATCGGGAAAAACGGAAACAACAAAAACAGCCTCCACAACACGTCAAATAGAAATGGGCAACATCTAACAGATTTCATGATAGAAAATAGATTAGCATGCCTCAATACAAACTACCAAAAAAGAGAGGGCAAACTATGGACATACACGTACGCAAACAATACTAAAGCTCAGATAGACTACGTCCTTATAAACAAGAAATGGAAGAATAGTGCATTGAATTGCGAGGCATACTCCTCTTTTGAGGGTGTGTCCACCGATCACCGAATAGTCACGGCGAAAATACGGTTAAGCCTACGAAAAAACGACAAACGAACAGCGACCACCAAATACTATGACTGGGCCCTATTAAACAACAAAGATGTAAGAGATAAATACGTATTAGAATTAAGAAACAGATTCGAAACACTACAAGAAAAGACGGAAAAAAGTACACCAAACGACGAATACGAAAATTTCGTCAATGCACACCTCGAGGCAGCAGCAAAATACATTCCAACAAAAATTAAAACTAAATATAGAGTCCCATGGGAAAATTTAGCGGTGAGAGAAAAACGTGCACTAGTGAAAACAGCCTCCAAAAACTATCGAAAAAACCCAACAAACACAAATGCCTTAAAACTAAAAACGGCACAATATCAATTAACAGGCATATATATAAAGGAACAGACAGAATACATTCAAAATCAGATAGATAAGATTAGAGACTCGGTGGAAGATAGACAATCTAGAATTGCCTGGCAAACAATAAACGAAGTGAGCAGAAGAAAGAACACGGCCAAAGCAAAACTTAAAGCAGCAAACCAACAAGAAAGAATAAAACTGTGGAAACAGCACTTCGAAAACTTACTTGGAAACCCACCAAAAATAACGCCTGAACCAATCACCAGAATAATTAGCAAACAATTAGACATTAAACTTGGACCGTTCACACAAGAAGAACTCGACTCGGTTCTCAGAAAAATTAAAAATAGAAAAGCTGCAGGACTGGACGAAATTCCCCCGGAAGTATGGAAGACCAGACAATTCGACGACATACTGCTCCGACACTGCAACGCAGTATACAATCAAAATCCGATAGATAGATGGACGAAGGGATGCATACTCCCCTTCCCTAAAAAGGGGGACCTCGGATTAGCCAAAAACTACCGAGGCATAACACTTACATCCATAGCTGCCAAAATCTACAATGCCCTACTACGAAACAGAATAGAACCCAAAATCGACAACATACTTAGAAAAAACCAAAATGGCTTCCGAAGAAATAGATCTACGACCTCACAAATATTAACCATCCGCAGAATCCTTGAAGGTGTACGGGCAAAGAACCTACAAGCGACATTAATATTTGTCGACTTTACCAAGGCTTTCGACTCCATTCACAGAGGAAAGATGGAACAAATCCTACTAGCGTACGGCATACCTAAAGAAACCGTAGCGGCAATAACGATTCTCTATAGAAACACTAAAGTAAAAGTACGATCACCAGATGGAGACACAGAATACTTCGACATAGTAGCAGGAGTACTACAAGGAGACACGCTGGCTCCGTATCTCTTTATCATTTGTCTAGACTACGTACTTAGAACATCGATTGACAAAATCAAAGAGAATGGCTTCGAACTGACGAAGAAAAGAAGCAGAAGATACCCCGCAACAACAATTACCGACGCCGACTACGCCGATGACATAGCGATACTGGCAAATACACCTGACCAAGCCGAAACACTTCTGCATAGTTTGGAACGAACAGCAGCAAGCATAGGCCTCCATGTTAATGCACATAAAACGGAATATATGTGCTATAACCAAACGGGGGACATCTCCACTCTAGAAGGAACCCCTCTTAAACTAGTAGACAAATTCACGTACCTAGGAAGCAGCGTCGAATCAACCGAAAAGGACATCGAAACGAGGTTAACGAAAGCATGGACAGCTATCAATAGGCTATCGACTATATGGAAATCAGACCTAACCGATAAAATGAAACGCAGTTTCTTCCAGGCAGCGGTCACATCGATACTGCTATATGGATGCACTACATGGACGCTAACAAAACGGCTGGAGAAGAAACTAGATGGCAATTACACAAGAATGCTGCGTGCAATCCTCAACAAGTCCTGGCGGCAACACCCAACAAGACACCAACTGTACGGCCACCTGCCCCCTATCACGAAAACTATTCAAGTTAGGCGAACCAGACATGCAGGACATTGCTGGAGAAGCAGAGATGAACTCATAAGAGATGTACTCTTATGGATCCCCACACACGGCCGCGCAAAAGCAGGACGACCAGCACGAACGTACATTCAGCAGCTATGTGAGGATACAGGTTGTTGTCCTGAAGACCTACCTAGGGCGATGAACGATAGGGAGGAGTGGCGAAAGAGGGTCAGGGATATCCGTGCTGCCAGCACGATATGATGATGATGATGAAGTATTGCTATTTAACACTAATAATTCTATTTACTATTGATCATGTGTTTGCACACCGTTAAATGCTTTCAAGTATTGCTATTTAACAATAGTAATTCTATTTATCAATGGCTCATTGGCCCAGTGAGTAGGGTGTTTACCAATGATCTGGAAGACCTGAGTTCAATCCCAGGTCGCGTCATACCAAAGACTAGAAATGGCACTTGATACCTCCTTGCTTAATACTCAGCAATATAAGGTATGTATCAAAGTTAAAGTGAAGCAATCCAGGGAAAGGAGTAGCGCCCTCCTCTACATCTCAGTGTAGTAGCTATTGAAAAGGGAGCCTTCTGGTCGCCCTCGACTACGGTCGCCAACTTTACTATTTTTTTCTAATTCGGGTAACACGTACACAGCTGTATGGTTTCAAATAATAAATAATAATAATTTCTAACAAAAGATTGAACACTTCTATTTGATTCATTGATGGGACATTAACAGATGTGACTATTGCGGGCCTAAGAGTAATAGTAAGGAAGGGGTACTTCAGTTCCCCAAACTCAAAGAGTGGAGCCTCAATTTCTGATCTAATTTAATGTCATACCCAAGACAAGGAATAGTTTCAGGTATAGTTATCCAACACTAATATTTCTTGTCAAAGTTTTTCACTTGTTTTCACACAGTTAAATGGTTTCAAGTATCGCTATATAATACTGATAATTCTATTCAACACAATTAGTTGGTTTCAAGTAAGATCGGGCCATTGACCGAATGAGTACAGTGTTCGCCAATGGTCCTGGAGACCAGGGTTCAGTCCCAAGTCGAGTCATACTAAAGATTAAAAAAAAGGTACCTGATGCCACCTTGCTTAACACTCAGCATTATAAGGTAGAGATCAAGGGTAAAGTGGAGCAATCCAAGGAATGGAGTAGCGCCCTCTCCTACACCTTGGTGTAGTAGCTATAGAAAAGAGAGCCTATGGGTTGCCCTCGACTAAGGTCGCCAACTTTACTTACCTATTGCTGTTTAACACAAATAATTCTAAATAATTATAATCTTTTGTTGCAGGCAGTTAAATGCTTTGGGGTATCCTGCTACTCTGATTCAAAGTGGTCCTGGGAGTCATGATAAACTCCACAAAGCTCCAGGGCTGGAGTCTCGCCATTAAATGGTTTAGTTTTATATCAAGAACATTCGTCTGGATGAGCGAGGGGCTTACCTCTGCTGGGGTAGAGTCGGCGTATTCAACAGTCCCTAAAACAAGAATGATTTTTGCGTTAAGTAACCCACGATGATTGAGATGCCATAAAACAAAGAAGGCACAATCGGCTTTGGCTGTAGTATGCACTGACTGCATCTCTGCAGAGGGGTAAGGCCCCCACCAACGAGTGTGCTGTATAAGACACAAAACAATCTGAGGCGAGGCTCCAGTAATACTGGAGCTTTGGAGATTGCAGAGAATCCTTTTATTGCTATTGTTCCCAGGTCCACTCTGACCTGGAGTGATTGCACCTAATCTGCGAGTCAAATACAACTAAACTGTTTACTTACACTAAACTGAATTGTTGGAAATATAACTACTTTTACATTAAAAATGATTGATGGCCTAGTCGGCTGGGGCTGCCGAATACATCGACAGCTTCTCTGCAGAGGTTGAGACTCTCCCAATGAGTGTGCTGGATATGACACTGAACAATCCGATGGTGAGGCTCCAGTAATGCTGGAAATTTGGAGAATGCGGCGTACCCCTTTATTTCCATACCCCCCACCCCTCGGTCTACTCTGGTTCAGGGTGAAAGCACCTCATTGGGTCCAATTCATTGCTCAAATGAAAGTGTTTGATATCTGAACTGTTCTCATGCTAAACTGAATTGTTTGAAATTGAACTGTTTTGACATTTAACTGTGTGTAAACAAAAAACTGTACTCATGCTAAACTAAATTGTTTGAAATAGAACTGTTTATATGTATAAAAATGGATTAGGCATTAAATAACCAAGAGTAGTTTATATGCTATAAGTAAGTTGGCGACCGTAGCTGAGGGTGACCAGAAGGATCCCTTTTCAATACCTTCTACACCGCGGTGTAGGAGAGGGCGCAACTTTCCCTGGATTGCTCCACTTTACCCTTGATACATACCTTATATTGCTGAGTATTAAGCAAGGAGGTATCAAATAATATTTCTAAAGTCTTTGGTATGACACGGCCTGGGATTGAACCCAGGTCTCCTGGACCATTGGCAAACACTCTACCCACTAGACCAATGAGATCAAACCAAACCAAACCAAACTATTCCTATCGTAAAGAAATAATCTGCACATAGGTTAGATTAGCTTATTTGGTTTAATGGCATATCAACTCTTGATGGTGATTTAATGTCGAATTCTATCTATATACGTAAATGTTATTTAGGACTTTTAAGTGAATAGTTTAATCCCATTTACACACACACACACACACACATGTACATATATAATGCAATTAGAAGAAAACTCAAGCCTGGTTAAATTGTCATTATAAATTTATTTCGACGAAGAATATCATTATACTCTTCGTCTCATCAGATGACTCCACACGTTTGATTTGAGGTTAAAAAACAGAAAATATGGATTACAGTCTATATATGTGTATGAAAAAAATATGTAAAAATTAAATTCTCTGGCGAAAAGAAAAGGGGGTTAAAACAAAAAAGTATTAAAAAAATTAGGAAACCAGGAAAAGGGTGCTCGTGTAAATTAATCCAACCAAATTTGAACATAAGCTAGATTTTTCGTAGCAGGTGGAATTTTACGAATAATCTAAGCTTGTAAACTAAACCATTATCTTTATATATTTTTCCGTTTACTTCTTTTACATATGTTAATTCCCTCAGCTAATGGGGTCATAGTCTTCTTCCGATATTCTATAAGCGAATAATCCAAACACATTGTCTTCTGACTGGATATATATATATATATATATATATATATATATATATATATTAGATTTATATATTTATTGGTTCGTCATAAACCCACAAAGTGAATTAGTGACAACCAATACTGTTACAATATATATATATATATATATATATATATATATATATATATACTCTCCTACCCCCGTAGGGTTGAGTTCTCTAACGAATGAAGTAATCGCGTTGCTATAAGCGTTTATTGCAAGGCTCTTCATATATGAATTGAGCTCTTGGTCGCCGTTAAGCGGATGTATGTAAACAATAGCAATTAGGATTCATGAACGTTTAAAATTTACTTTGCTCCTGCTGGTTCCTCATGGCTGACGGGTAGAGTCTTGGATTGGCGTTTGAGTCAATCGGGTTTCGATCCCAGCTAGCATGTCAAGCCACACTAATGAGTTCTGATTGAACGAAACAGATCTGTCGGTAGATGACTATATATGTATAGAATTTTTAAGCGTATAGTTTAAAGGTAACTTGATTTTTAATCAAGTTTGGGATCATTTGTTTGCACACAGTAAAATGGTTTCGAGTATTGCTATGCAATTCTAATGATTCAATTGATCAAGATTTTTTTTTTGCCCAGAGTTAAATGGCTTCAAATATTGCTATTTTATTTATTTATTTTTTTTGCACACATCATTTAAAGTATTGCAATCTAATACTAATAGTTCTATTTGTACGTTCTTAAATGGTGTGAAGTATTGTTATCCAACACAAATCGGTCTATTGGCACGCCACAGGCATACCTACTCATGGCACCTGGCTTATTAGCCGGCCGTCTGGCATTCGTGCCAGATGGGACTCAAAATCACTGATAGATTCGACGCCGAATGGCCCACGGCTTCGACTGGACCATCTGCATAGCACAAGACTCTCGATTCTAGTTCAAGCTATGAACGGGCATACGTGCTGGACTGACATTATATTGAGAGAGTCCAAGACCAACAGGGTCATCTGGCTCACATTTCACTAAGTGAGCCAATGAACAGCATACATCAGGAGGGCACAAGTCTCGGCTCGTACCCGAACACCCCTTCCCCTAACACCCCAACCATAAAAAGACCTTACATCAAATCTTGTCTGGTAGAAGGAAGAGATAAATAATTCTATTTGCACACAGATGGTTTTAAGTATTGCTATTTAACGTAAGTAATTTTATTAATCAATTATTCCTATCTAATTTAGCACTCATGTAATATATCACCTTGATCAGCGATGGACCGGTCGAATGATGTTAATGAAGCCGAAGCTAAAATCTACAAAAATTGCATTGATGTAAGGTGTGGTCCGTGAAGAGCAAGAATCGTGTGGGTGTGGGCCGAGGCCAATGAGGGGCAAGCGTTGTGTGTGGTCGTGTGGGAGTTATAAGACTATATAAGGTCGCGAATTTTAGGCTGAAGCAGATCCCGCTGGCAATTCCGACTCCCGACGGCCCCGATGACTTTACTGCTCCACACAAGCGTCAACATCGACGAATAGAAATATAAGACTATATCTTTATATACAAGTTTTCCTTGTTGTTTTTAAGACCCAGCAGTAATATACTACGTTTGTCTGCAAAAATCTAAATTGTTTAAAGTATTACTTTTTAATACAAATAATCATATGGTTTCACGTATTTATTGTTAAACTGAATGTTATATATATATACCAATTCCCCCACCCTCACCACGAACGGGCGGGATGTGACACAAGGTCAATTTTTTAAAGTGGAGTTTAACACGTCTGAATTCAGAGTTTTCCTTTTTCTAGACTGATTGCTTAACCAAGACAAAAGAAACAAGTCTACCCTACTATTTACCCATAGCTGGAGGGAGAATAATTGGATTCATACCTTTTCCAGGGTATTAGCGCTATGTGCAATACAATCAACCTTGTCCAGGATTTGAACTCGTGTCGATGTGTCCATTTCCTACGACAGTAACTATTACACCATGGGTTCCTCCTCGGAATGGTGTGGTCAGAAGAAGCGCGTACCGGCAGTACCAAATCTGGTTTGGTTTGGTTTCTTTGTTTAATGGCATATCAACTATTGTAGGTTATTTAATGCCAAAGCCATCCTTCTAGAAGAACGGTCATGGTACTATTTAACCCATAGCTGGGAGGATAAGGGGTTTCATACCTTTCCCATGGGTATTTGTCCGAAAGTGAAAATAATACCGAGACTGGAATTCGAACTCGCTTACGACGATTTCGCAGTCTATCGCGTTAACCATTACACCACGAGGTGTCTTACAGTTGGTGTCTTGTTGGGTGTTGCCGCCAGGACTTGTTTAAGATTGCACGTAGCATTCTTGTGTAATTGCCGACTAGCTTCTTCTCCAGCCGTTTTGTTAGCGTCCATGTAGTGCAGCCATATAGCAGTATCGATGTGACCACTGCCTGGAAGAAACTGCGTTTCATTTTATCGATTAGGTCTGATTTCCATATAATCGATAGCCTATTGATAGCAGAAAGGCACGGATAGCCAGTGAGAGTGCAGAGTTATCCATATTTACCAACCCCTCCGCTAGGGCAGGATATGACACAAGGTCAATTTTTAAGCGGAGTTTAACAGGTTTGAATTCAGAGTTTTCCTTCTCCTTTACTAGTTGCCTCACCAAGCCTGTAGAATCAGTATGTCCTACTATTTACCCATAGCAAGAGGGAGAATAATTGGATTCATACCTTTCTCAAGGGTATTAGTGCTACGTGAAATGCAATTAGCTTGGTCCAGGATTTGAACTCGTTTCGCCGTGTCCATTTCCTACGACGATAACCATTACACCACGGGCACCTCCACAGAATGCAGAGTTATCAATGTAAACTGATGATGATGATGATGATATAAACGTATGAAACGCAGTGTATACTCTTTCTGTGGACACCTCCCTCACATGGACGATCAAAGGCATGAACACCAGCAAGGACCTACATACAACAGCTCTGTGCCGTTACAGGATGAAGCCTTGAAGACCAACCGGAAGCGATGGACGATAGAGAAGTATGGCGAGAGACGGTCAGGGAGTTCCGTGCTGATGGGGCGACATGATGATGGTGATGATGATACTCTTTCTGATGAGCAATTCAGTAAATATTCAATTTCATAGATAATACGCAATCATATGTTATGTCTTATTATATATATTTACCCAACCCCTCTACACAAGCAGGATGTGGCACAAGGTTAGTTTTTGCGGAACTTTATAGATTTAATCTCAGTTTTCCTTCTGCTAATCGGCTGCAATCCTAAATTTCAAGAGCGCAATCTTCCAGAACACAATAATTGGATTCAAACTTTTCCAAATGTTATTAGCCTTGGGTGAAATGCAAACAGCTTCGTCCAGGGTTTTGAACTCGTGTCACTGAAGCCATTTTCTACGACGATAACCATTTCACCAAGAGCGGCTCGTAAATGTATATAAAGCTGGTGGTTGTGCACACAAGTAAGTATGATGAAAGTCAATTGGCCAAGAAAACGTCTATACTGTTCTTCACTATTCATCATCAGGACTCTTCTTATTCTTCTGCTTCTTCTTCTTCTTCTTCTTCTTCTGCTCCTCCCCCTCCTCCTCCTTCTTCTTCATTTGCCTCTTTCTTCAAATTTCTAGAAGCCCAGTCTTTTCTAATGTTATTCTCTTTCCTCCATCCTGCCAAGTAAGCTGGGGCTGTAGAATCCACCGACTGCACCTTCGCAAAGTGGCAATACTGTAGTAGCCACCTAATGCATCTTTCCAAAGGGATAAGGCCCCTCCTTCCAACGAGTGTACTAGTGTAGACACTAAACAATCTGATGGTGAGGTTCAAATAATGCTGGAGCTTGAGAAATGCGGAGTATCTCTTCATTACCATCACTCCTGGGTCCGTCTGGCATGAGTGGTAGCACCTGATATGGTCCAATCTAAAGGTAAAAAAGAACCCTTTGAATGTATGCAGACAAATGACGTGCTAAATAGTATTGTTAGAAATTGAACTATTTGATTATTTAATGTGTGTAAACAAATGACTGATGTTAAACTAAATTGTTTGTAATACATAGACATACTTGGAACCATTTAACTGTGTGCAAACAAAGGAGTTATGTTGAATAGAATAATTAGGGCTAAATAGTATCTTTGTAACCATTTCCTTTTTGTATGCAAGCAAATGACTCATGTTAAGTTTTTAGTGTTACATAGCAATGCACCATTGGCATAATGGTAAGAGAGTTCGCCCAGGATCCGGGTGACCAGGTTTCAATCCCAGGTCGAGTCATACCAAAGGCTCAATAAATGGTACTTGATGCTTCCTTGCTTAACACTCAGCATTATGAGGTACGGATTAAGGGTAAAGTGAAACAATTCAGGGAAAGGAGTAGCAACCTCCCCTATACCTTGTTGTTGTAGCTTTTGAAAAGGGAGCCTTCTGGTCACCCACGACTGCTGTCGCTAACTTACATAGCAAAACTCGAAACAATTGAACTGCACGGAAAAAATGATTAATAGCAATATTCGTGTTAGATAAAAATACTTGAAATCTTATGACTGTGTACAAAAGAATGAGCTCAGGCTCGTTTAAAAATATATCTACGAAACACATTTACGAATCATCTATTTAATATCTATGTATAAACAGGATTTGGCATTTAATAACCAACAATGGTTGAGATGTCATAAAACCAAACCAAACCAAACCAAATCATAAATATTAGATATATATATACATATATATATATATATAAAGGATTTGGCATTAAATAACCTGTAATGGTTGACATGCCATAAAACAAAACAAAACCAAATCATATATATATAATGTATATGTATAAAAAGGATTTGGCATTAAATAAACTATAATAGTCGATATGCCATAAAACCCAACCCAACCAAATCATATATATTTAATAAATATGTATAAAGAGGATTTGGCGTTAAAAAAGCCGCAATTGTTGATATGCCATAAAACCCAACCCAACCAAATCATGTATATTTAATATATATGTATAAAGAGGATTTGGCGTTAAATAACCTACAATGGTTGATATGCCATAAAACCCAAGCTAACCAACCAACTTTCCTCAAACCTCTCTCTACAACTCTCTTCGTCTTTCTCTCTCTCTCTCTCTTTCTCTCTTTCTCCTTCCTCTCTCCTTTCTCTCTCCTCCGCTCTCCTTCTCTTTCTCCCTTCTACTTTCTCTTTACCATTCACTTTCTTATCTACTTTTCCTCTATCACTTTCTCACGTACTCTTTGAAGCTTACCTCAGTGTCATCCACCATATTTGTCTCTTTATTTGTCAACATCTCTATCTTCATCTTTTTCTCATCCTCTTCAATCTTTCTTCTCTGTTTATCTCCCAAATCCCTACGCCCCCCGCCCTCTCTCTCTCTCTCTCTCTCTGTATTTGTCTGTCTCTGTCTCTGCCTCTGTCTTTCTCTCGCTCTCTCTCTCTCTCTCTGTATTTGTCTGTCTCTATCTCTGCCTGTCTCTGTCTCTGTCTCTCTCTCTCTCTAACTAGATCTTTGGCCAATTCATAATTATAATATATATTATCACCTTGTCTTCCTATTTCTTTTACCACTTTTCTCTCACATGGAAAACTCTCACTTTGATTCACTTTATCAGTATTTCTCTTATACTCTTTATATTTCCTCCTTGCTCTCCGTTTCCCTTCCCTGTACCCTACTCTCTCTCTCTCTCTCTCTCTCTCTCTTAACCACACACGCGCACAAACACGTATTAAATCCCAACCTTTCATCCTCTTCCTCTCTTCCATTCCTCTGTCATTCTCTCAATCATCTGTTCTCTCTCTCTATCTATCTATCTATCTATCTATCTATCTATCTATCTCTTTTCACTCGATCTTTTATCATTTCATATTTCTTTATTGTTCCTTATAATCTCTCACTACTATCCGTTTCTCTCTTCATCTTCTTTCTCACTACTCCCAGTCCTACTTCCCCCCTCTCTCTCTCTCTCTCTCTCTTTCTCTATTCCTATCTCTCTCTCTCTCACACACACACCTCCCTTTCTCTCTTACATCTATCTATCTATCTCTCTGTCTCTGTCTCTGTCTCTCTCTCTTGTCACTTCTGTTACACGATCTTTTATCATTTCATGATACTTTATTGTCCATTATATTCTCTCTCTTTTACCTTTGTTTCTCATCTTCCACTTCTTCCACGCTAATCCCACTCCTTCTCTCTCTCTCTCTCTCTCCTTCCTTCCTTCTCTTTCCCTCCTTCCCTCTCCACTCTCTCTTTCTCTTTCTGTCCTTCTCTCTCTCTCCTCTGCCTCCGTCTCTACCGATGTTCAGTGCGACTCACTGACGACAGCCGATATACGCGAACATCTTTAAATGCCATTAGAGTGGGCCAAAACTTACTGTTTGCTTAAACTTCTAAAGTATGGAAGAAGGGTCATGGATCTACCGCAGAATGAAGGGGGAGCTGGAAGAGGCTGGGGAAGCCCATGAGGGAATTGCTTGAGTTCCTAAGGGTGCGTATTTTATGGGCCTGTCTGTAAGTCAAAGTATGTGTGTCTGCATTCATTTGCACGTGTATGCGTTCGTCACTCTTGGATACGTGTTTTAACGGACGTTGCATACAACTAGGACTACAAATCTACACATCGACACACACACACACACACACACAAACACACACACACACACACACACAATGCCAAACACACATATATCAACGTATCACTAAAATACTCATTATATATATATATATATATATATATTATATATATATATATATATATATATATATATATATACGCGTGTGTTCGGATAGATAGATAGATAGATAGATAGATAGATAGATAGATAGATAGATAGGTTCATATATGTATGTGTGTGTATATATATACTCATACACTCACACATACGTCCAGACAAGATCCTGTACACACAAACATATCACTATATAACTAAAATACTCATTATTTATGCATCCACAGATATGAGTATATATATATATATATATATATATGTGTGTGTGTGTGTGTGTGCGTGTGTGTGTGTGTGTGTGTGTATGCCTATTCGTGTGTAGGCATTTGCGTATATGTGTGTGTGTATATATGTGTCTATAGAGATTAGTAAGTGTGTCTGGATGTGTGTGAGTGTGTGATTATTCGTGTGTGAGAGTGCGTGTATATGTGTGCATGTGTGTGTTCCTGTGAGAGCGTGTGTGGGGGAGGGTGTGTTCGTCTCTATGTATGCATGTGTGTGTGTGTGAATGTGTGTGAGTATGTGTGTGAGTGCCCGGGTGAGTATATGTGTGTCCTGTGTACATGTACGGGTGTGAGTGTGTTTGAGTGAGTGAGTGAGTGTATATATGTGAGTGTGTCTCTCTGTCTGTGTGTATGATTGTGTGAGTGACCGCGTTTATGTGTGTGTAAATTGATTTGTCTGATTTGTGTGTCCGTTTATGTGTGTGATTACCGTGTGTGTTTGTGCATGTCCCCGTGTATTTGCGTGGGTATGTGTGTGTGTTTCGTTGTCCGTCTGTGTATGTATGTGTGCACGGGTGTGTTTGAGTGCTCCTCTGTGTGTGTGTGTGTGTGTGTGTGTGTGTGTGTGTGTGTGTGTGTGTGTGTGTGTAGTGTGTGCAAGTGCCCGTTTGTCCATGTATGTGTTCATATACGTGTGTGTGTGGGGGGGTTGAAGCCAAACAGGTTTTGATTTAATTTGGTTTTATGGCATATCAACTATTGTAGGTTATTTAATGCGAAATCCATTTTTACACATTAACAGTTCTATTTTAAGCAATTCAGTTTAGTTTGAGTACATCGTTTAAATGTTAAAAACACTTCTATTTCAAGCTATTCAATTTAGTCCATAAAGTTATATTGTTCCAAGTATTGGTATGTATCGCTAATAATCTACTTAGACATAAGTCATTTATTCACACAGTTGAATGTACAACAGTTCTATTTGAAACAATTCGGTTTAGCAGAAGTACGCATTTTAAATCTTAAATCACTTTTATTTGAAACAAGTGAGCTTAGCATAAGAACACAGTTCAGTTCTATTTGACCCATCGATAGGACCCTATCAGGTGCTACCACTCCGGGCCAGAGTGGACCTGGGAGCGATGTCATATATAGGACACTCGTTGCGTTGGGGGTCTGTTGGTGTATTCTGCAGCCCCAGCCGTCTGGGCAAGAGACGAATGGGAATATTTCTTTTTGCGCAATGTATTCTTTTTATTGTCTGCATCAATATCCAACTTAAAGTTATCTTAAGGAGAAAAAAATTTTATGGGAGAAAAAGTTTTGTCTTTTATTGCTTTTATTTTTTTGTTGTGTGTGTGTGTGTGTGTGTGTGTGTGAGAGCGAGAGAGAGAGAGAGAGAGAGAAAGAGGGTGAGAGAGTGAGAGAGAGAGAGATGAAATATTTTCTTTTATTTTAAAACTTTTTAAAATAGTTTTTCAAAGAGATGAATCTATTATTACAGGATCGACGAAAAATGAACTGTTGACTTGACATATCCATTCGTCGAGGAAAAATAGAAGTTTAATTCAGCAAAAACGGTGAGATGTTTTAAAGGAATTAAATTGAAAATGTTCTTGCTCTGATAATAAATCAATTTCAATCCCATTTTATTAATAAATGGTAATTTTCTGAGGTTATCGTTCGCATTCCATATCACTTTGAAAATTTCACTATCTATGAAAGGCTAATTAGAAAATATCACACCTTTCTAAATCGATATCATCGGGTAGTGCATTTACTGCAAAAATGCAATTTGTTCACTGTTCTTTTAGTGTAGAGATATACATATATTCTTAGTCGTGCGCCTCTGGTAATGTAATGGTTTGTAAGATAAACTAGCAAACCTTCACGAGTGAATTCCAGTCTCAATGAGTGCCCCATTCATATGGCCTTATCTACATCTAAGCAAAAAGCTCACTAAACTTACGGGTCACTTCGGGTAGTGTAATGGCTTGTGTGTAAAACTAACAAACCTTTACGAGTGACTTGAAGTTACAAATTGTACCTCATTTATATGGCCTTGTGCCACATCTTTGCAAAAAGAGTACAAAATCTAGGAGCACCTTGAGTAATGTAATGGTCATCATGCTAGACTTTCAATCTTTGACGAGTGATTTTGCCTCTCAATGGCCGCCCCATTCATATGGCCTTGGACCACATCTAAACAAAATATCATAAAATTTACGAGTGCCTTGGGTGGTTTCATTGTTTGCAAGCTAGACTAGTAAAACTTCACAAGGGAGTTTGAGTCCCATTTCGTAGATCATTCATTCGGCCCTGTGCCACATCTGAATAAAACGCTTAGTAAATTACTTCATACAATACGATGTACTTAGCATTAAGGTTTTAGTCGAAGGAATTGGAATCGACCACCTGAGTTCAAAACCCAAACAAAATTATTAGCGTTGCATTTCGTGCTAAGGTCTTGAAAATGCATAAAAGCGCCTCTTCAGCTCTTTCTGCAAGATATGGGCAAATAATAGGGCAGACTAGTAGGGCAATCAGTTTAAGAAAAGAAGAACCTCAAATTCAAACCTGTTTTCTTTTGTTTTACAATTGATCAAGAGATACATCTTACTGGTGACAGGAGGGGGTTGAGGTAAAATATAACAATACACTAAAATATACACTTAAAATATGACACTAAATATACACATACACAAAAAAATACACATACACTAAAATATACACTCACATTAAAATATACACCAACAGTATGACAATAAACATGCTCATACACAAGAATATACACTAAGGGTATGACACTAAATATACATGTACACTAAAATATACACTTGTAATATAATGGGCGAGGGATTTAATTTTATATATCTTGCCTTTCGGTTTAGTTAGGCTGAGAACCTTTCGCCCAGCGCATGGGTTAGTTAGGTGCAACACGATAGCAGGCGTTCTCGCGCGCGCGGGGAGGATGTGTCATTCAGAGATGTCAAAATAAAAATCCCAGATAGAAAATAGAACCGGGGGGGGGGGGTGAATGACATCATGCACCGGAAGCGTGCGCGGAGGATTTGGGGGATTTGATAAAAGTGAGTTAGTTGAGTTCCTGCGCCCAAAGAAGGGAGTTCAGTTTTAGCGTCGAAAGAAGAAGGTTGCCTTTGGAAGCTCGCCGAGGCCTTGCGGCGGGTGCCGCACGTGGTTTGGGGCAGATGGAAAAATTCAGTATAGAAAGATGGTTACTCTCTCCTTATATCGAAAAAACTTTAAACTCAAAGGTTATAAAAAGTTTCGTACCTGAACTAAGAAGTCGTATGTGTTTTTTTTTTTTTGTATTTCGAGATTCCTATGTGCGTTATAAACATTCTATATACATTTCACGTATCCATGTATGGCAATGTTACGCACTTAGAGTATGACACTAAATATATACACAACTAAAACATACACATACACTAAAATATACATATACTCTAAAATATACACTTAGCGTATGACACTAAATATATACACCCCTAAAATATATACATACACTAAAATATACATATACTCTAAAATATACACTTAGAGTATGACACTAAATATATACACCACTAAAATATACACATACACTAAAATATACACTTAGAGTATGACACTAAATATATACACCACTAAAATGTATACATACACTAAAATATACATATACTCTAAAATATACACTTAGAGTATGACACTAAATGTATACACCACTAAAATGTATACATACACTAAAATATACATATACTCTAAAATATGCACTTAGAGTATGACACTAAATATATACACCACTAAAATGTATACATACACTAAAATATACATATACTCTAAAATATGCACTTAGCGTATGACACTAAATATATACACCACTAAAATATACACATACACTAAAATATACATATACTCTAAAATATACACTTAGAGTATGACACTAAATATATACACCACTAAAATATACACATACACTAAAATATGCACTTAGAGTATGACACTAAATATATACACCACTAAAATATACACATACTCTAAAATATACACTTAGCGTATGACACTAAATATATACACCACTAAAATATACACATACTCTAAAATATACACTTAGAATATGACACTAAATATATACACCACTAAAATATACACATACTCTAAAATATACACTTAGAGTATGACACTAAATATATACACCACTAAAATATACACATACACTAAAATATGCACTTAGAGTATGACACTAAATATATACACCACTAAAATATACACATACTCTAAAATATACACTTAGCGTATGACACTAAATATATACACCACTAAAATATACACATACTCTAAAATATACACTTAGAATATGACACTAAATATATACACCACTAAAATATACACATACTCTAAAATATACACTTAGAGTATGACACTAAATATATACACCACTAAAATATACACATACACTAAAATATACATATACTATAAAATGTACACGTAGAGTATAACACTAAATATGCACATACACTAAAATATACACTTAGAGAATGTTACTAAATATACACATGCACTAGGATATACGCATACAATATGACATTAAATATACATATACACTTAAATATACACAAACACTAAAATATACCAACACAGTACGACAATAGATATACACATACAGTATGACATTAAAAGAAATTTTCTTCTACTACTTATTCTCTTCCTAATTTTCAAAACGAAAGCAGTGGAAGTTTTGGCATGTACCTATGATAGAAGGGTAAATAAAAAACAATACTGTTCTTTTCTTTAGTAAAGGAATAAATACCGTCACAGAAACATGTATCATACATCAAAATGAAGCTGGCCCTCGGTGGATCACAACCCCACTTCTCAACATAGTCACTGTTTCTCTCAAAAGAAATTAAGGATGCGATAAAGTCGTACCTCTGCATGACAATTCTTGATCACACACAAGCACCAAGACAATGGAGACAATCATTTCATTCGGATGGACAGCTTTACCTGATCCTCCATACTCACCAGATTTCACGCTATCAAACTATTATCTCTTCGGCTCTATGAAAGAAGATTTAAAAGGCAAACATTATGCCAGTAACGAGGAAGTGAAAACTGCCGTGATGAAATGGCTCAAAGAACAGTCAATAGAATTTTACAAGGCAGGGACGCATGCTTTCATTCGATTGCTGTTGAGAGAAAAGGGTGACTATGTTGAGAAGCAGGGATGTGATCAACTGAGGGACCAGCTTCATTTTGATGTATGATACATGTTCTTGTATCGGTAATTATTCCTGTACTAAAGAAAAAACTTTTTTTTACTCACGCTCATACATATATAGTTTTTTGCTGAACGTCGTCGAGGGCAAACCGAAGGGTCCTTTTTTTCAATAGCTACTACACCCAGGTGTAGTAAAGGGTGCTACTCCTTTCCCTGGATTGCTCTATTTACCTTTGATCCATACCTTATAATGTTGAGTGTTAAGCAAGGAGGCATCCAATAAATTTTTTTGAGTTTTTGGTATGACTCAACCTTGGATTTAACCTCGGTCTCCCCAGCCATTGATGAACACTCTGTCCATTAAGACAATATATGCATAAAGAATCGAACCATTATGCCGATATATATATATATATATATATATATATATAGAGAGAGAGAGAGAGAGAGAGAGAGAGAGACACAATGAGGTAGATCCAACCATTAATTGTTATAAAAAACGTGCTCAATGCATGGAAATTGGAACAGACTCGGATTAAAAACTAAATAACTTAAGTCGGCAATTCCAGTAAAGCTGTGGTACTATTTAACCGTTTGCTGGCGGAGGGTTTAGATAAAGGGGGTTTCGTCCCCTTCCCTAGGGTATTAGCCTGAAAGTGAACGTAATAGCTCGGGTATAATTCGAAATCGTTTACTACGATGTTACAGTCCGGCACATTAGCCACTATACCACGGATATTATCCCTCAATATTGTATGTTTAATATATATATATATATATATATATATATATATATATATATATATATATATATATATATATATATATATATATATATATATATATATATATATATAGAGAGAGAGAGAGAGAGAGAGAGAGAGAGAGAGAGAGAGAGGAATGGTTGTAGAAACGTGCCTTGGTTTTCTTTGAATAATCGTGGTGCAAGATAAATATTGACTCGTTTCTGCCTGTGCAATCAATAATATCACTCGTACATCTGTTAGTGAGAGTACTTTGTAAACAAGAAAATAAAAATATCTACTGTGTGCTTATATGTTGTTTTGTTGGGTATTTTTTCGTTTTTTTTTTTTTGTTTTTTTTTTTTGTTTTTTGGCGACTTACTTTTAATCGTTAATGAAGGAACCACATTGCCAACACGAACAGTGACAAATCAAGTTACGATTAATAAAGAAAAGGTTTTTAGAAGAGATGTACATTCAGAGCGTGGAGTTAGTTTTAGATTAGATTCTTTGCATCTTGTCTTTGCCAGTTTCTTTCTCATCTGCCTCCCTTTCCTCCTGTCTGCCATTTTCGGTTCTTTTTTCTTCTTTTTTTTTAAATAATCTTTTTCGTAAAGATTTTCTTTTAATGCGTTGATTTTTTTTAATCTATTTCTATCTGACAGTAATTAGGTGATCCGCTAGATTACTTCAATAAGAAGATAACGATTTGCACACGTCCGTTATGCAAATTTTAACTGAAGGTTATTTTGCTGTAAGCATTTTTTTTTCCAAGACATCTCTTTTAACTGGGATCGAGCACTGGGTGCTGGCGCCTTAGCATAGATACGAAGCTGCTAAATATACCGATATACAAAGAAATTGAGAAGGTTAAACACAACATGACTTCTTCACAGAAAAGAAAAAGGATGGTAGAAAATAAGATTCGTTATGTCATAATGAAGTGATTTCGACAAATGTAGAAAATATTCGGCGACACAAGAGAAACCCAAGGTGTGCATTTATCCAATACTTTACCCAGCACCACACGCAGGATGCGACACAAGGTCAGTTTTTATCCAGTCGGCTGGGACTGCAGAATCCACCGACTATACCTCTGCAAAGGGGTAAGACCCCACGCCCACCGCAACGAGTGTCCTGATATGACACTAAACAATCTGATGGCGAGGTTCAAGTAATACTGGAGCTTTGGGGAATGCGGAGCACCGCTTTACTGCCATCGCTCCTAGATCTACTCTGACCTGGAGTGGAAGCACCCGATAGGGTCCTATCTATGGGTCCAATAGAAATAAAATGCGTACTAATGCTAAACTAAATTGTTTGAAATAGAACTGTTTTGATATTTAAACTGCGTACTTATGCTAAATTGAACTGCTTCAAATAGAACTGTTTTGACATGCAATCTGCATACTTATGTTAAACTGAATTGTTTGAAATAGAACTCTTGACATTTAACTGTGTTTGGACAAAAACTATACTTATAATAATTGCCCGGTCGGCTGGAGCTGTAGAATACACTGACTACAGATCTGCAGAGGGGTCAGACCCCCCCCCAATGAGTGTCCTAGATTTGACACTGAACAGTCTGATGGTGAGGTCCCAGTAATGCAGGGGCTTTGTGAATACGGAGCACTCCTTCATTGTCACTGCTCCCAGATCCACTCTGGCCCAGTGTGGTAGCACCTGATAGGGCCCTATCTATGGGCTAAATAGAACTAACTGCATACTTATGCTAAACTGAATTGTTTGATTAAACTAAATAGTTTGAAATAGAAATGTTTTTGACAATTAAACCGAACTCACATTTAGACTGCGTGCTTATGCTAAATTGAATTATTCGAAATAGAACTGTTTTTTGACATTGAAACTGTACATACACTAAACTGAATTGTTCATCATAGAACTGTTTTGACTGTGTGTAAGCAAAATCTGTACTTATACGAAACTGAATGAGCTGATTTAGAAATGTTTGACTTGACTGAATAGGTATAAATAGAAATGTTTTTAGCAGTAAAACTATGTACTTATTCTAAACTGAATTGTTTGAAATAGAACTAGAATTTGTATAGAATGGATTTTAAATAACCTACAAAGGTTGATATTCCATAAAACCCAAATAACCAACCAACAACTTATAATAAACTGATTTGTTTGAATTAGAACTGTTTGACTAAACTGAATAGCTTGAAATAGAAATCTTTTTTAACAATTAAACTGTGTACAACAAGGTCACTTTTTAAACGCAGTACTGTTGTTTAAATTTAAAGTTTACCTTCTCCTGGACTGGTTTTCTTACCAAGATTTAGTACCCAGTCTGTCTAAAATTTCTCCATAGCTGGAAGAACAAATGGATTCACACATTTGCCAAGATCATTGGTACGAAGTGAAACGAAAACAACATCGTCCACGATTTGAACTCTGGTTTCATTTCTTTGTTTAAGGGCATATCAACCTTCAAGGGTGATTTAAGGGAACATAACAGCACGGCTGGAGTTCGAACTTGCTTACTCCGCAGTCCAGCTCCTAAGCCATTACTCCACGGCGATTTGCGTTTGAAATTCGGTCCTACTTCGATAACTATTATAATAAGCACGCCACCAAATTTATGCTTGCGTGAGTGTATTCATCTTTTTCTAAATTTGGTTTAGAATACGGTAGAATGTAGTTTATGCGTATATACAATCCCACCTGCCTTGTTCAGTATACGACACAAGGCCAGTTTTTAAACGAAGAATAGCAGGTTTTAATTCAGATTTTTTATTCTCCTAAACTGGGCAACTTACGAAGGTTAAAGAACACAATGTGTCTTTCTATTTACACATATTTACCAACCCTTCCGCTCGGGCAGGCAATGACACAAGGTCAATTTTTAAGCGGAGTTTAAGAAGTTTGAATTCTGAATTTTCCTTCTCCTAGACAATTTGCATCACCAAGGCTGAACAACCCACTCTGCCTTACTATTTACCCATTGCTAGTGGGAGAATAATTGGAGCCATACCTTTCCCAAGGGTATTAGTGCTATGTGAAATGCAACTAACCTCGTCTAGGACTTGAACTCGTGTCGCCGTGTCCATTTCCTAGGACGATAACCATTACACCACGGGCACCTCCATTTCTTTCTATTTATCCAGAGCTTAAGAACAGAAAGATTTACCCTTTTGCAAAGGCATTAGCGTAAAAGGAACCACAAAAAGCTACTACCAGTATTAGAACTCGTCCTGCCTATTCCAATCTTTACGATGATAGCAGTCAAGCGCAGGATAATTTAACAAATGAATAAATTGATTCCTATGTTTAAATTCCCTGAACTTTTGAAAAACTCGTTTATACTTATTCATAAAGCTTAACTTATGGCGCAAAGCCGGAAGTATGTGGCACACAGTAAGATCGAACTCACTTAGAATGACCTGTCAATCTAACTCTCCAACTATTACAACACGTGACGTACCCAACACCGAGTAAATAACAATATTCGAAAAATTATTACATAACTGGCTTTTACACGTTCTCATTCATTAAGATCAGAATTTAGTGTTTATCATATTTACCCAACCCCTCCGCTCGGGAAGGATATGACACAAGGTCAATTTTTAAGCAGAATTTAACAGGTTTGAATTCAGAGTTTTCCTTCTCCTAGACTAGTTGCCTCACCAAGGCTGAAGAATCAGTCTGTCCTTCTATTTACCCATAGCTGGAGGGAGAATAATTGGATTCATACCTTTCGCAAGGGTATTAGTGCTATGTGAAATGCCATCAGTCTCGACCAGGATTTGAACTCGTGTCACCGTGTCCATTTCCTACAACGATAACCATTACACCACGGAATTTGGTGTTTTTAGAATTTGCTAAGTTTCGCTTAGTCTGGCACACGAGTCAATTCTTGAATAGTCACCCATTGAAATACAAAGACGCCGCATAGCTTCTTAACGTCAGTAATCAAGTGGAAACTGGTGATCTTAACATAACTATGAACTTACTCAGCTTTGCTTAGTCTGCCACACCGTTCTATTTTTAACTATTCCCTTTAGCATGAATAAGCAGTTTAAATGCCAAAAAAAAAAAAAAAAGAAAACTCGAACCACGGTTCAGTTCTATTTGTCATATAGATAGGACCCTTATCAGGTGTAACCACTCCTGGCCAGAGGAGAACCTGGTAGCGATGGCAATGAAAGGGTAGTTTGCATTTCCCAAATTTCCAGGATTACAGGAACCTCACCATCAGATTGTTTAGTGTCATACCAGGACACTCGTTGAGGGGTGTCATACCCGCCGGCAGAGAAGCAGTTGGTGTATTCTACAACACCAGCCGACAGGGCAATCATCAAATTAATGGGGAGCCACCACAATGATATAATCGAACTAATGATCTTACCATAAATTCGAATTTACTCAGCTTCACGTAGTCTTCCAGACAAGTCTAAGATCTCTTTAAGTACTTGCTGTTGTTAAATAGCCACTCATCAAATTAATGGACAGCCACAACATTGCTTAACTTTAATAATCAAACTGATGATCTTAACATGACTTCAATTTTGCTAAGTTTTAATTAGTCAAGCACATTGCCCTCAAATTGCTTATTCACCCAGGGATTAGAATATACTGAATGTATCCCATTGAAGTGGGGATCATCCCCCTCACAGAAAGGGTGTTCTGGATATGATACTAAAGTACATCTGGTGTTGAGGCTCCAGTTCTGACCCCTGGGGAGTATAGAGTACCCCTTCATCGCCGTTATTGCCAGACAATCTATATCCCTTTCATTAAAATGGGCAATGAATATATATATATATTTATATATATATATATATGCTCCCCCAGGGGGTTGAGCACTCTGGTGAAGGAATTTTCGGCCGCCGCTCGCATAATGCAAAGCTCTTCGAACGAATTGAGCACTCTGGTAGCCGATAGGGTATAAAAATGTAAACAAATGGCTGCTGCTGTTGCTACATAAATAACTTAACAATTCCCAAATTCCCAATTAGCCAAACTAGGTACGCTTGTAGGCCGAGCGGTCTGAAACTTAGTCCAACGAAAAGTTGGATGGGTTTCGATCCCGGCTTCGAGCGTCCTACTTGTCTAGCCACACTGAAGAGTTCTGATAGAACGAAACAGTCTGTCTGTGGATGACAATATATATATATATATATATATATATATATATATATTAGTGTCTTCGTTGCATAATGTACAAGACTGTAACATTGTAGGAAGCGACATTGAACTCCATTCTTGCTATAAAGTTGCTTTCGGACTAATCCCCTGGGAAAAGTTATGAACCCCTTATCCCAACAGCCATGGATTAATTTGTAGCATTATTGTTCTTTTACGAGGATGATTTTTGGTCCAGTTGACTGGGGCTGTAGAAGACATCGACTGCATATCTGTGGAGGGATAAGACTCCACCAACGATTGTCTTGGCTATGATACTAAACATTCTGATGGTGAGACACCAGTACTGCCTGAGCTTTGCAGAATGCATCATCATCATCATCATCATGTCGTGCTGGTAGCACGGATATCCCTGACCCTCTCTCGCCACTTTTCCCTATCGTTCATCGCCTCAGGCAGGTCTTCTGGACAACATCCCGTATTCTCACATAGTTGCTAAATCTATGTTCGTGCTGGTCGTCCTGCTTTTGCACGGCCATATGTGGGGGTCCATAGGAGTACATCACTTATGAGTTCGTCCCCGCTTCTCCGGCAGTGTCCTGCATGTCTGGTTCGTCTAACTTGAATAGTTTTCGTGATAGGAGGCAGGCAGCCGTACAGCTGGTGTCTTGTGGGGTGTTGCCACCAGGACTTGTTAAATATTGCTCGCAGCATTCTTGTGTAATTGCCGTCTAGCTTCTTCTCCTGTCGTTTTGTTAGAGTCCATGTAGTGCATAGTACACCTTTATTGCCATGACTCCCATGTCCACTCTGGTTCGCACTGGTAGCACCTCATAGGTTCCTATCAATGGATCAAAAAGAACTAAATTGTGTTCTTATGCTAAAATGAACTGTTTGAAATGGAAGTGTTTCGACTTTTGAACTTAGTACTTATGCTATGTGTTTAAATAAATGATTGATGATTAATTGAATTGTTATTGATACATGGCAATATTTAGAACTTCGTTGACTAAACAGAATACTTTGAAATCGATATGTTTTTTGATATTTAAACTTCGTACTTATGCTAGACTGAACTGTTTGGAATAGAACTATTTATATGTATAAAAATAGATTTGGCTTTAAATAAATAATGTTCGATGTACCATAAAAACAAGGATGACTTTGGCTACGAAGGGCTATATACCATAAAACAAAGAAATCGAAACACACACACACACACACACACACATATATATATATATATATATATATATATATATATATATATATTCACTTTTTATATCTATCTCGCGATCTCTGGTTTTACATGGAGTGATAGATATAAAAACAGAGATGGAGGGGTAGATATAAGAAAGATCAATTTATATATATATATATATATACATATATATATATATATATATATATATATATATATATATGTGTGTGTGTGTGTGTGTATATTTTGGCAGCATTTCTTCTTTGATACATATTTGATTGAACATTATAGACATTTTTTGTCTACATATTTTTTGTTAATCCTTTCGAATAGCCGTAGTGATCTTGTGATATTCGACAGGAATTGGTAGATAAACCTTCCATAATTAGTTATTTCCCCAGTACTTTCTGCCCAACTTTGGGGCCATCATCACACACACACACACACACACACACACACACATATATATATATATATACACATTACTTCATTTTTTATATCTATCAGTCCATCTCTGTCTTCACTTGATATGTCTCAATTTCTGTATCTATGAGTAACCAAATAATATATTAGAATATCTACTCAGACCTAAAATCATACGGGGGTTTTCCCGTGGTGTGGTGTCTAAAGAGGCTGGACTACGAAGTCGGAGTAAGCAATTTCGAAACCCAGTCGCGCTATTACGTTCACGTTTGAACTAATATCTTTCATTATCATGTCACGCTGCTAGCATGGATATCCCTGACCCTCTCTTGCCACCTGTCTCTATCGTCCATTGCGCCTGGGAGGTTTTCAAGGCTACATCCTGTATCGGCACAGATTTGTCGTATATAGGTTCTAGCTGGTCGTCCTGCTTTTGCTCGTCCACGTGAAGGAGTTCACACGAGTATAAACCCGATAATTCCCCTGCTTTGGATTGAAATTCAGCATTAATCTTCTTCTATAAGGATGGCTATGGCATTAAATAACCCAAGAGGCTTGATATCCCATTAAAACAAAGAAGAAACCAATTGAACCCATACATTAAATATATATCCAAAAAGATTGATCTTGTAAGTATTCCATAAAGTCTCATGAAATAATTCATTAGCTTCCACTGATATTTAACTTTGAAAGCTACTTATTTCTATATTTCAAGATTTTGAATGAACACTCTATATTCAGCTAAGGATTCCCTTAACTTTAAATGACTTCTTGATTTCTTTCATATCCATATTTGTCACGTGCTTTGTTATTATCAAAACTTTGAGATGCGCACAAAAACCTCCACGCCCCCATATATATATATATATATATATAGGGGCGTGGAGGTTTTTGTGCGCATCTCAAAGTTTTGATATATATATATATATATATATATATATATATATATATATATATATATAAAGAGTGAGGAGAGATTAAGGAAAAAACAGGGAGAGAGAGAGAGAGAAAGAGAGAGAGAGAGAGAGAGAAAGAGAGAGAGAGAGAGAGAAGATAAACGACACTCTGAATATTCTTGGTGTTTTTAAATGGTAGGCAAAAAAGGGAGAAGGTCTTAAATATTTGGCATGTGTGCACAGACATTTACTTTGATCTTTTTTATTGGTCCATGAAATGGCTTATGATTCGTCTTTAAAAGCGAATGTAATAAATATATTAAGAGAAATGAAGTAATGTTTATACAACAGATCAAATGACATAACATTAAGCCATTTTGCAAGTTTCAAATAAAGAGATAATGCTTTATCGTTCTGGAAAAGTCAAAAATAGGAGTTATAATTTTCAGAAGCGAAAAACGAAATTATTTACAGAGTAGAAAACGAAAATAGCAATATTCTGTTATATCTCTTTATCTGGTTGGTTGTGCTTTACGGTAAATCAACTCTTTTAGGTTATTTAATGCCAAATCCTTTAAATACTTATAGATTAGATATATGACTGTATAAATTTTTAAACGAGCCAGGGCTTATTTGTTTGCACACAGTTAAATGTTAACTCAAATAGGCTTATTTACTCACAGTTTAGTGGTTGCAAATATTTCCATCTGATGCTACTTGTTTTATTTGCACACAGTTAAATGGTACCAGTGTAGCAGATACAAATAGTTTTATCTGCACACAGCTAAATGGTTAAAAATATTGCAATCTAACACTACTGGTTTTATTGTTAGAAATAAATATTCCTTCAATATAAATTGCATTATAAAACAAAATTACAAAATCTAAACAAATAAATAAAATAAATATAACTTCTCACAAGTGTTAATTTTTAAGAACAATTAAAAGGACGTTTTTTATTGGTTGAGAATGAAAAGCTGTCTTTGTGTAAATATTAATTTTATAACTATAAAAGACGTTGTTTTAAAAAAGACACGTATGACAAACAACGTCACAGTCAACAAAATTTTTGGACATGAAATGACGTCGCTTCAAATAACCAACGTTACACACCTGAAAAGTAATGAATCTTCGAAGACAACTATTCTTTGAAAGAAAAGCAAACAAAGAACCGAAGCTAAGTATTAATTTAGTTGTGCTTTTATTTGGGTCTATATATGTATATATGTGTATAAGTGCTTGAATTTGTGCAATATGAATTTGACTTAGCTATGTGTTCACTTTTCTTATATAACTTCACACAAAAAAAGTAAGTATTACGTTGGTTAATAATTAATATAAATATTTTAAGTTGGATTAAATAACTTTTCCAATATTATTTACACACAGTAAAATGGCTCCATGTATTTCTATGTAACACTGCAAGTTTTATTTGCACACAGTTAAATGGTACCAAGTATCGCTATTTGACACAAATCATTTTATTTGTGCACAATAAAATGGTTTGAAATATTGCCATCTAACACTACTAGTTTTATTTGCACACAGTTAAATGTTTCAAACCATTGTTATCAAACACTAACAATTTTATTCAACATTGTTAATTCGTTAAATGGTTTCAATGAAAATAAAGATGTTCTCCAGATTGCTCAAATCAACCGGAGTAGAGCTTCACCATCAGATAGCTTAGTGTCATATCCAGGATACTCGTTGGGGAGGTTTTACTTATCGACAGATTTGTAGTTGCCATATTTTACTGCCCCAGACAACTAGACTTATCTACTTATATACCACATTATATATATATATATATATAGAGAGAGAGAGAGAGAGAGAAAGTGAGTGAGAGAAATATTGACAGACAGACAAAGAGACTGAGACAGAACTGGGTTTATACACACACACACACATATATATATATATATATATATGGACAAAAATTGAAAATCGAAGTAATCCAACATGGAGAAATTATTGGGAAAGAAAGTCGACGCTCTAACGTTTCGGTTTTAATAAATCATCCTCAGGACTTTAGAAAAGATGATATCGAGTGTTATTCGATCAACGATGGATATTTAATGAAAGACAAAGGAGGAAATTACATTAACAAAGAAACGGAGATCATACAACAGTTCAATCAGTAAATCAGCGCTCATATTTCAAAAACTATCACGTGACTGTATAAGGCAATGATGGAAAAAAGATGTAACCATCAAGAGATATAACGGATAAAAAGAAAAAGAAGAAAAAAGAACAGAAGAAGAAGAAGAAGAAGGGAATGAAATATATAAAGACATTCACTTCCATATATATATATATATATATATATATATATGAATATATAAACACAGTTCTGTCTGTGTCTTTATGTTTATCTGTCTTTCTCTCTCTCTCTCTCTCTCTCTATATATATATATATATAATGTGTTAGATAATTAGATAAGTCTAGTTGGCTGGGGCTGTAATATACATTGATCGATAGATAGATATCCACCTATGGGTAAATTAGAAGGGTAGATTGGGCTCTATATTTAGCTGTTTGCCTGGTCTATGAGAAGGAAATATTTTCAATTAAAAATCTGTGGAGTGTTGTTCAGGATAATTTTGGACACATGAAAGCACCACTCCTCTTTTGTCAGCCAATCTAAGTGTGGCTGGTTCAACACAAACCTTCACTGCTGTAAACAAATCACCAGTGCAAGATTTCATATCTTTAATCGAGCTGTTGTGCACCCATATTTCGAGCTCTATAGCAGATTCTCTCTCTCTCTCTCTCTCTCTCTCTCTCTCTCTCTCTCTCTCTATCTATCTATCTATCTATCTATCTGCAAGGTGCGAAAACAAAATCAGGAATTTCCTAGTAAAATAATAAACGACTCTATTATTAAAAAAATTGTGGAAAGTAGTCCCTGTGACTTTTCATTTGTTCTTGATCTTTAGTTACTATTCGCTCAGTCAATGAGGCAAAAAATACGGTGACTTTATCTCCCATTAAGAAAGGGTGCCCTGTGTGCGAGAGATCTGAAGGTATGGGTAACCCTTTCATTGCCATGAGTCTCAAATCCACTCTGCACCAGTTATGTAGTATCTTTTACGGTCCTATCTATTGGTCAAATAGATGTTTACAAACTATTAGATTTGGTTTGGTTAGTTAGGTTGTATGGCATATCAACCCCTGTAGATTATTTAATGCCAAATCCATTTTATAGACATGGCATTTGATTTGTAAACGCATCGGATGTTGTTAATATTTTTAAACGAGACGGAGCACACTTGTTTTAATACGGTTGAATGGTTATGCATATAATTGAATGGTATTTACATATATAACTGAATGGTTACATAGATATAATTTAATGCATATGCATATACCAGGATCATTAAATACGTTTCCAGACTTTTTTTCGTATGGGCACTTTTATTAATAGTACACACATGAAACTCTAGTCCCCTTCGAAGTAATCTCCTCCGGCAGCAATGCACTTGTTGTACCGTTCCAACAATTTCTAGAAGGCCCCATAGAAGTCCTCTTGTGTGAGCGTGTCAATGATCTTGTCACAGCCTCTTTCATCTCCTCAATTGTCTCATAACGACAGCCTGTGAACTTAGGGAATAACCAAAAGTCACAGGGAGCAAAGTCTGGACTGTAGGGAGGCTGAGGAACTGTGTTGATGCCCATCTAGGTCAAAATGTCTGTGACAATGATGGAGTTGTGGACTGGTGTATTGTCCTGGTGGAAATGCCACTGAGCCGATTTGAAGAGTGCTGGCCTCTTCCGATGGAATCTCTTCCTGAACTCCCGTAAAACCTCAACATAATAACCCTAACCCTAACCCTTTGGACAATCAACTGTGGTGTATTGACTTCCTTACTCCTCTCACACATCTCATCATCCCTCCACAGACTCCCTGCCTTCCTTGAATCTCTTATGCCACTCAAAAACTGATGGCCGATTCATGCAAAATGGTCGAAAAGCAGTCTGAAGTATTCCATACGTTTCTGTGGCATTTTTTTTCCATGTTTAAAAGAGATTTTTATTGCATCTCATTCTTCTAAAGTGTCCTCACGTCCAAATTGCATTTTTGAAATTCCCCAGCTGTTACAATCAGGTTTTAGCAGGGTGTATTCCAATATCTGCTGTAGCTGTTCATTTGAGCGTGAAATCATAATTGGTCAGTCATCTCATAAGATGTATAGCAATAACCTACTGAATTTTCAAGAGTCTACGACAATTTTAAACGCCTATACAAAAAAAAGTCTGGAAACTTATTAAATGCACCACGAAATTAAATGGTTATACACATGTAATTGAATGGTTATGAATATAATTGAATAGTATATACTCTTAATTGAATGGTAATACACACACACACACAAACACACGCACACACACACACACACACATATATATATATATATATATATATATATATATATATTATTAAATGATTACATATATATGTATATAATTGAATGGTTATAAATATAATTGAATAGTTATACATATTTAATTGAATGGTTACGAATGTATAATTGAATGATTATATATGTATGATTAAATGGTTATACATGTATTAATTGAATGGTCATGAATGTAATCTATAAGTCAACAGTTTGGAGGTAATCCTATTTTTAAATGAATTAAGGCTAATTAGTTTGCACATGAATTTTACTTTTATTTATACACACTTGAATAGTTCCAAATATTCTCACATGAATTGTTCTATTTAGTATTAATCCAATTTGATGGAACATAAGTCATTTGTGTGCAAACCGTTTAAATGTAAAAGAGTTCTATTTTAATCATAGATAGAAGCCTATCTCGTGTTACCACTCCAGATCGGAGTGGATCAGGGAGCAATGGCAATGAAGGTATACTCCATAATTCCCAAAGATTCAGGCCTGGAGCCTCACCATCAGACGTTTTAATGTCATATACAGGAAACTTGTTGGTGGGGAGTCTTACCCCTTTGCAGAGATGAAGATGGTGTATTCAACAGCCCCAGCCGACTGGGCCACAAATTATTTGTATTAGATAAGAATACGTTCTATCATATATCCGCGTGGAAAAATTTTTTAGCAACTACACAAAAAATATAGATGTAAACGTACAATTTCCGCAATTCACAAATCTCTCTGAATAAAATAACCCCTGATGTGTCGATATGCCGTTAAGAGCAATCAAATCTAATCCCCTTATTGTGGCCTCCCCGCATTGACAATTAGAACCCCAGCAGCATTTATATCTACCAAGTTTTTACGTAAGAGATATTCGACTGTATATTCAACAATGTCTTATCGTTTTACTTTTTTTTTCGCAACCCAATTGTCATCTCAACAAATCCTACCGGGTTACAAGTTAATCAGACCACTTGAACTTGTTGACAACTTTTATATGTTCAGCTATTGTATCATTATTTGTGCTTACATCCACTTAGTCAGCTGGTGTGTTCGCTGTATTATAATATTTTGAGTGATACAAGTTAATCGCTTGTAGTCAAATAATGTTTGTACTTTCAGATGTTTACTGAACACGATGTATCTCGTTGATATTAAGTGGTCCTCTGAGAAGTTATATTTTGATACACTGAATTGTTGAGTTTGTTATTCGATCTTGCTGCTAACTTAGTCTCAATGATACGGTTGTCAATGGTCGACTTTCAAATCTCGTAGAATCTCGTGAAACGTGTATTTACTTTAGAAACTGGTAGGAGACCCAGATTACTCATTTTTTACACATTAGGACCTGTAATATTAAAAGGGGTAGAAGATAGATTTACACATATGCAATCGTAAGGAAATCAAGCAACTATTTTACACAAACAATTATAAAACTAATAATTATCTCTATATTAATGTCATTGAAATTACGAATATACCATCGTCTTCGATTGATTAATTTACTGATTTTAACGGCAAGTCAAACCATGTAGAGTTATTTTATGCCTAGAGGTCAGGGAATTTTGTCTATAATACGCTTCTATTTACATTTTTAGTTTTTATTTACTCAAATCTTAAAAGTTTTTTTCACACATTTATATATCAAATTTTCCTTCAAAGTACAAATAATTTTCTCACAATCGTCTGGGGGCTGTAGAATATACTGGCTTCATCTCTGCCGAAGAGTAAGAACTCCCTCAAACAAATCACTTGGATATGACTCGAAACAATCTAACGGGGAGGCTCCAATAATGACATATGCAAAATTGAATTGTTTGAAATAGAACTGCTTGATCCTTTAACTGTGTGTAAACAAATAATTGATGTTTAATTAAATTGTTTGTTCATACATAGACATACTGATCCATTTAACTGAGTCGACTAATGGTCAATTGAATTGTTTGAAATAGAACTGTTTGATATTTTGTAATGTGTAAAAAAATGACTGGTGTTTAATTGTATTGTTTGTGATACATAGACATACTTGGAACTATTCAACTGAATGCAAATGAATGAATAGTGTTCAATAGAAGATTCTACGCTAAATAGTTGGTTGGTTGGTTGGTTGGGTGGGTGGGTTTTATGGCATATCAACCTTTGTAGGTTATTTAACGCCAAATCCATTTTTATACAAATAATCAGTTTTATTTCAAACAATTCAGTTTAGCATAAACATTCAGTTTAAATGTAAGTACGGTTTAATTATGAAAAATATTACAATTTCAAGCTATTCAGTTTAGTCAAGCAGTTCAAATTCAGTTTAGTAAAAACACAGATTTTGTTTACACACAGTTAAATGTCAAAACAGTTCTATATTAAACAATTCAGGTTAATGTAAGTACAGTTTCAACGTCAAAAAACAGTTCATTTCACATAATTCAACTTAGCATGAACATGCAGTTTAAATGTAAGTACGCTTTAATTGTCAAAAACATTTCTATTTCAAGCTATTCACTTTAGTCAATCAATTCAGTTTAGCATAAGTACTCGTATGCCGTTAGTTCTATTTAACCCATAGATAGGGCCCTATCAGGTGTTACCACACCGGGCCAGAGTGGACCTGGGAGCGATGGCAATGAAGGGGTGCTCTGCATTCCCCAAAGCCCCTCAGCATTAGACTGTTTAGTGTCATATCCAAGACACTCATTGGGGGTCTTACCCCTCTGCAGAGGTGCAGTCGGTGTATCCTACAGCCCCAGCCGGCTGGGCAAGTCCCAAATAGCTGTACATGTAAACACTTTATTGTCTGTCAAGAAATGATCGACATTGAATAAAAAAACTGAAGCAATACTAGTGTGCTAATAAGTGATTTCTAACCCATTTAAAAATAAAATTACCGACAAACTATTAACTCACAAAATCATGTATGTATTCCCATTAAAATGAGTACATGTAATGTTACATAGTAATAAATAAAACCATCTAACTGTGTGCAAATAAATGATTATTAGTAAATAGAATTATTCGTGTTAGACAGAAATACTTAATTGTCTGGAAAACTGATTTAAGTCTTGCTGAAAAATGATATCATAAAATGAGTTCACAAATCATATATTCGATATATATATATATATATATATATATATATATATATATATATAAATAGAATTAACCTACAACGGTTTATATGCCATTAAACCCAACCAAACATTTTTATAGTTTTAAGTATTCTTATTCAATTTGAATGATTATACAGTAATACCCCCCACACACCAACGGGTCTTGACCCAGTCACCTGGAGCTGTAGAATACACCGACTGCTTCTCTGTATTGGGGTAAGATCCCCTCCCAAAAGCAGGTCTTGGCTCAGTCGGTTGGAGCTGTAGAATACACCAACTGCATTACTGTAGAGAAGAAACCCCCGACTACCAACGAGTGTCTAAGATATGGCACTAAACAATCTGATGGTGAGCTTCCAGTAATGCTGGAGCTTTGGGGAATGCGGAGTAACCCTTCATTGCCAACGTTCTCCGGTCCACTCTAACCTGCAGTGGTAGCACCTGATAGGGCCCTATCTGTGGGTCAAATAAATCTCTTTGACATTTAAACTCAGTACAAACAAACGACTCATGTTAAATTGAGTTGTTTGAAATAGAACTGTTTAATCATTTAACTGTATAAACAAATGACCGATGGAAAATGAGACGTTGAAACTTCTCAAGTATTTTGAGATACGCACGGATCATCTTATCTCGGCCAGACGACCAAACCTCATGATAGTAAAAAAAAAGAGAGAAAAAGAGAACCTACCGAATATTGTAATTTGCTGTTCCAGTTGACCACATAGTATAACTGAAGAAAAGCGAAAAGAGAAATAAGTACTTAGACCTTGCTGGAATACTGAAAAAACTATAGAACATGAAAGTGACGGTGATAATAATTGTAAGCCACTAAAGGATTGGTATTGAGATTTAAAGACTTGGAAATATGGGGACGAGTAGAGACCATCCAAACTATAGCAGTATTAAGATCGGCCAGGATACTGAGGACAAATTCTGGGCTGTGTATATACCATTTGTTTGTAAGGATAGATTTATACTTCTTGCACCATTTCCAGTTGATTGGCTTCCCCACCCAGTCATGTCTAGTCTAATATTCTTTTTGAGCAAACTTACTGCATTCGCTTATTATGAGATTGGTCGTTTCATCTCTATCACCACATAACCTACATCTGCTGTTTTGCTGCGTCTAGTCTATTTTTGCTCTAATATACAATAGCGTAGTTCTGTGCTGCTATCCGAAGAAATTCCATTTCTCTCTTAAGGCTTCTTTTTCTCAGCCAAGTCCAAGTTTTATCGTGTGAGATTTTGTTTGTTTGTCGCTTGAAATGTCCATACGGTCCTTTTTCTTTCCGTTTTTGTTTCCTTATTTTTGTTCTGTTAATGCTTGTGTTGTCTGTATTGTTTCTGGACGCTATAATCAGACTTTCTCTGTATTTTTAATGCAGTCTTTTATCGATGCATCGACGCTCTTTTGAATGTTCGAGAATGATCTTCCTCCTTCTTTTCTTGACACATACAATCTGTCTTTGACATGTTTGGTATGTAAGGCCTTATGCATCGCCGTGAGTTTTCTTGTTCTCTGGTCCATTTGTTGAAGTCTTTCTCTCGTCAGGAATGGTCACGAATATCTTACAAAGAGGACAACCTAGGTTTCTTTCCTTCAGATGAGATTTCTGCGACGCACTTTGGTTTCCAGTAGTTTCTTCCTTCACCTGAATTATACTTTTTAATTTTTTCTTTCATCTGCGCTTGTTTGATGGAGTCCTTTACCAATATTCCCAAGTACTAGTAATTTTCCTTTTTTCCGAGCATTCAGATTTTTTCTTGGTTTGGTAGTTCTCTTCCTTCCGTCATGTGTTGTTTACCGCTTCTCATAAGTCGCAAGGCCCATTTTTCAATACCGAATTCCATCCCTATGTCCTAATTAGGCCTCTATTAGGGTTTCCAATTCTTTTTCATTTTTGGCAAACAGTTTGATGTTGTCCATGTACATTAGGTGTTTGATCTTTTCCGGCGATTTAGTAAGTTTGTATTCGCCTGTACATTTCCTAAGATTGAGTAACATCATCTCTATCACAGATAGTAATGGTGATAGCGCATCTCCCTGGAAGATACCTCACTGAGTCTTCTCCTCCGCTTAGCTTTTTCCTCCTGCATTCAGTTCCACTTTCCATTTTTTCATGTTATTCTCGAGAAACTTTATGTCTTCGTCGTATATCTTGCACAATTTTGGATCAGCTTTGCGAGACCATATCGTACGCCTTTTTTGTAATCAATCTATGTCATTATAATAATTATTTTATTCGTTTGAGAATTTTTCACATAAGCGTTAGCAGATGGTTTTCCACTGAAGTTTGAGAGACAGTAAGTCATCTTAAGTCTCTAGGACTTTTCTCAGTATTCTGGCCGATCTTAATAATGACGTACTTTGGATGATCTCCATTCGTCCTCCTATTTCCAAGTCCTCCAGTTCAGTTTTTTCAATTTCCTAGCAAGATCCATTTACTTATCTTTCTCTTCGCTTTCTTTCAATTTTACTCTGTGTTCAGCCGGGACATCAAAATCTACAACTCTGCAAGCTCTCTTTTTCTTGTTGATTAATACTAGGTCTCTTCGTCTGGCCAAAATTAAGTGATCCATTTGAATTATGTGCGTCTCATTCTCCAGGAGAGATTCTTGGTTGTGCATATCCATTTGTTCATAGGGTCCAATTTAAATTTCTTGCATGACTCCAAGGGGATCACCTTGTCCTCTCAGTCATGTCTATTATTATAAATAATTCATTGCGAGTTTTTCACATCAGTTTTGGCTGATTGTTTTTCACTGGAGTTTGAGAGACAGCAAGTCTCATCAAGTCTCCAGGACTCGTTTCAGTATTCTGGCAGTTCTCAATAATGTTGTACTTTGGATGGTCTCCACTCGTCTTCCATCCTTCAAGTCGTCCAGTCCCTTTAATAATCCTTTAGTTACTGCGCCAAAAGCACCAATCACGAATGGTATTATCATCACCTTCATGTTCCATATTTTTTTAATTCCCTAGCCAGGTCGAGGTACTTATCCTTTTTTCACATTCTTTCAGTTTTATTCTGTGGTCAGCCGGGACAGCTAAGACGATAATTTTGCAAGTTCTCTTTTTTTGTTGATTGTTATAAGGTCTGGTTTTCTGGCCGAGATTAGGTGATCCGTTTGTATGTCAAAGATCCATAGGATTTTTTGTATGTCATTCTCTAGGACAGCTGCTGGGTTGTGCATATACCATTTATTCGTATGATCAGATTTAAATTTCTTGCACATTTCCCAGTGGATCATCTGCCCACCCAGTCGTATCTAGCCTTATACTCCTTCTGTGCTAATTTGCTGCATTCGCTTATTATGATTGATGACTTCGTTTCTATTACCACATAGCCAATATTTGCTAATTTGTTGCGTCTTATTATTATTTTTATTATTATTATAGAGTTTTTCACATCAGTGTTAGCTGATGGTTTTTCACTGGAGTTTGAGTGACAGCAAGTCTCCTCAAGTCTCCAGGACTCGTCTCAGGATTCTGGCCGTTCTTAGCAATGCTGTCGTTTGGATAGTCTCTACCCGTCCACTAACTTCCAAATCCTCCAGGCCTTTTAATAATCCTTTAGTTATTGTTCCTAACGCACCAATCACAGTTGGCACAATCGTTACTTTCAAGTTCCACAGCTTTTTTAATTCTCTAGCAAGGTCGAGGTACTTATCCTTCTTTTCACTTTCCTTCAGATTTATTCTGTGGTCCGCCGGGACAGCAAAGTCGACAATTTTGCAGATTTTTTTTTTGTGTTGATTATTATGAGGTTCCCACCAGTGTGGTCTTTCACTGGAGTTTGAGTGACAGTGAATCTCCTTAGGTCACCAGGACTCTTCTCAGTATTTTGGCTGATCTAAGCAATGTTATATTTTGGATGGTCTCGATTCATCCTCCGATTTCAACTCTTCTAGTCCCCTTTTCAAGCTTTTGGAGATCGTTCCAAGTGCGCTAATTTAGATTAGTATCACCGTTACTCTCATGTTCCACCGCTTCTTATGTTCTCTTGCAAGGTCTAAGTACTTATCAGTTTTTCTTTTTTTATTTATTTATTGAATAAGTCCTGGCAGCAACACCCCCACAAGGCACCAACTATACGGCCACCTGCCTCCCATCACGAAAACTATCCAAGTTAGACGAACCAGACACGCAAGACACTGCTGGAGAAGCAAGGGCGAGCTCATAAGTGATGTACTCCTATGGACCCCCACATATGGCCGAGCAAACGCAGGACGACCAGCTAGAACATACATACAGCAGCTATGTGAGGATACGGGATGTAGCCCTGAAGACCTGCCTGAGGCGATAAACGATAGGGAAAAGTTGCGAGAGAGGGTCAGGGATAACTGTGATTTATTTATTGATTTTTCCCTCTACTGTCGGCTGTGACGGCAAAATCTACAATACGGCTGGTTTTCTGGAGGGCAGGGTGTTTTTTTCGTTAATTATCTCTAGGTCTGGTCATCTGGCAGAGATCAGGTGATCTGTTTGCATCTCAAAACACTGAGAATTTTATACATCCCATCATCCAGAACTCATCTTTGTGCATATACCATATGGTGTTATGTTCAAATTTTAATTTCTTGCAAGATTATCTATGGATCACTTTCTCCACCCAATTTTATCTAGTCTTAAACTTCTTTCACTCTAGATGGCTATATTTGCCAATCATTTAATTCATCTTTTCATATTTGTCACCACATAATATCCACCTGCTATGTTGTTGAGTTGTATCTATTTTCGCTTCAACATAATTGGTCCTTATGGCGTCGTTTTGCGCTGCTATTAGAAGAGATTGTTTCTCACGTAAGGTTTCCTTTTCGTAGCTATTTCCAGGTCTTTTCGTGGGAGATTTCACCAGTTTCCCGATTAAGATATTCATACAGTTGGGTTTTTTTTTCCATTTCTGTTTCCTAGTTTTTGTTGCTTTTCTGTTTGTCCTTATATTGTTAATGTTGTTTGTAGCCGCTGTAATTAATCTTTCTTTTCGCTTATTCTAATTTTTAAACAGACCAAACTTGTTTGTTCTCATTAGGGATCTTCTAAATTTTTCGCAAGACTTATCAAAATGTTCCTGTAGAGACGAAATAAGTTTGCTCCTTTCATATTATACAACAGTAGGTCTTATAATCTTGAATTATTTGGCTTTTGTTTTTGTTTTTGGCGGGGGAAGGGTGCAGATTTTAAAAATACTCTCATGTCTGTTCACTATGTTTCTGGGGATCTAATACCTCAAATTTATTACTTTGATATCAGCATCGTGGAGTTCTCCTTCATTGCCATTACTCTCAGTTCCACTCTGACTTGGAGTGGTAGTACCAGTTAGGGTCTCATCAATGGGTCAAGAAAATCAGTTTAAAAATCATTCAAATTCGATTAGACCGTGTGCAAAAAAATGTAATTATAATCGTTCAATGATAACGATTCTCTAACGTCTAACCATTGAATAACACTAGGTATTTTGATATGCCATTAAAATCATCCAATCAATCGATTGTCATCTCTCGCTTGTAGATTTTCCACCTACACCAGAATTTTGCTACTTTGTTTTTAAAGCAAACAGGTACCCCAAAAAGGGAAAACTGATGCTACTCGATCTTCCTTCAGTGCATAGTTGAGAGCACAGAATTTCTGGGGTGCTTTAACCAATGGAAAACTCTCTGGAATACGTGTGTTCAATACCAATGAAAACTTTTTATTGTTCCTTTTTGTCATGATAATAGAACTTTAGACTTGCAACATTTAAACATAGGTTATATATATATATATATATATAGTAAGTTGGCCGACCGTAGTTGAGGGTGACTCGAAGGCTTCCTTTTCAATAGCTACTGCACCGAGGTGAAGGGGTGGGTGCTACTCATTTCCATTGATTGCTCCACTCCCTCTTGATTCATACCTTATAATGCTG
>OY757911.1:106035752-106108252 GCA_963585895.1 Sepioteuthis lessoniana
ATATCGAAACTGAAACGTACATTTTCATAGATGAGGAGATCCACTGAGAGTTGTGCAAGAGATTAAAATTTAAACACTACCAAATAGTATACAATAAATCCGAATCTGTTCAAGAGAATGACACGCATAAAATTCTTTGAGAGTTTGAAATACCAGCAGTTCACGACATCCCGGCCAAGAGACCACACGTAGTGTTAATTAACAAGAAAAAATAACTAGTCATAAAGCAGATTTTGCCGTTCCGACTGACCACAGGTTAAAAGGGAAAGAATGCATAAAGAAAGACAAATACTTGGGCCTTGCTTGAGAACTGAAAAAAGAATCACCGTGGAACATGAAGATAGTAGTATAGTTGGTACACTTGCAACGGTCCCCAAAGAATTGGGGAGAAAGACGAGAGGAAGTAGAAATCAGAAGAAGAAGACCATCCAGACCAAACATTGATATTTTTCTTATATATACTCAGCAAAAATCCTGGAGATCTGAGGAGACTTGCTGTCCCTCAGACTCAAAAAAAATATACAAAAAAAAAACAACAAAAAAACTACCAAACAACACTTGCATGAAAGACTTGCGAAGAGTGATGTAATAATGATAAATCAAAAGATATTTTTCTTTTTTATTCTTTTCTTTCTGTTTCTTTTCTTTTTTTTTCTTTCTTTTTTTTTCTTTCTTTTTTACAGTGACGTATAAATCAGCTCAGATAATATAATTCAAACTAAAAACTGTGATGACGGAATTTGACTTAATCTAAAAAAAGTTTGACATCTCTATCAAATGCATCGTTTCCTATCTTATCGGCATTCACATCCGAGAGACAAAATACATTTCGTGTCACAAAGACGTTTGTTGTAATTTGTGTAAAAAAAAGAAAAAAAAAAAAAAAGGAAGTAGCATTTATATCGTCACTGGTGAAATTTTTTCCTTATTTTAAACGTTATCTATTTATTACTTATCTTCAGAAAATAGCAAACTCTGATTCGCCAATTTTTTTTCCGAAGGATTGAACATTTCATGGAAAGCAAGAAAACGTATATATATATATATATATATATATATATATATATAGTACAATTAAATGGAGACTCAAACTCGGTTAAGCCGTCATAATAAATTTATTTCGGCGGAGAATATTGTTGGTATATTCTCCGTCTCGTCAGATGACTCTTTTTACATGCTCTGTATTGTCCCAGGGATGCGAATGAGGAGTTACAGTTTGTATTCAGAAGATAAATAGGAAAATTAAAGAAATTAAAAAAATAAATTAAAAATCAGAAAACAAAGATAAAGATAAAAATAAAAATAAAAATAAAAAAACATATTTTTATTTTTATCTTTATCTTTGTTTTCTGATTTTTAATTTATTTTTTAATTTCTTTAATTTTCCTATTTATTATGACGGCTTAACCGAGTTTGAGTCTCCATTTAATTGTACTAGATACGCTTTGAATGTGAATTTTGTTATACCCTAGAGAATAAATAGGGAACTAACAATAGCCATACATTGAGCACTCTCATAGATTTATATGATTACCCTCATATATTCTACGTAAAGAATAATCCACACCTACTGTCCTTGGACACTGACTGGATAATTTATATATATATATATATATATATAATATATATATATATATATATATATATATATCAAGTATTTCTATTTACGACTAATCATTTGCCCACGAACAGTTAAATGGCCAAAAGTAATTCTATATAACAGTCACGATTTAACATCATTCATTTGTTAGCTCACATAGTTTGTTGGTAATTTTATTGTTAAATGAGTTAAAATTAATTTAGTTGCACAGAGGTATTGCTATTGTTTCTACAATAAAATGGTTTTAATTATTCCTAACACTTATAATTCTATTAAATAGAAGGTGCCCGTGGTGTAATTTTTATCGTCGTAGGAAATAAACACAGCGACAAGAGTTCAAATCCTGGACGAGACTGATTGCATTTCACATAGCACTAATACCCTTGGGAAAGGTATGAATCCAATTACTCTCCCTCTAGCTATCGATAAATAGTAGGACAGACTGGGTTCTTCAGCCTTGGTGAGGTAACTAGTCTAGGAGAAGGAAAACTCTGAATTCAAACCTGTTAAACTCCGCTTAAAAACTGACCTTGTGTCATATCCTGCCCGAGCGGAGAGGTTGGGTAAATATGATCATTCTATTCAATATTTGTCATTTGTTTGCTAATAGAGATGTCATAAGTTTTGCTATTCAACTCTAATTATTCTATTCAACACTATTCATCCATTTGCACGCAGTGAAATATTTCCAAGTATTTCTATGTTTTACCAATATTTCAATTTAGACACACAGTTAAAGAGTTTCAATTATTGCTATTCGACGCTAACAACTCTATCCAGAATTACTGATTCGTTTGCGTACAGTTAAATGTTTCCAAGTATTATATCACAAACAATTCAATTAAACATCATTCATTTGTTTACACACAGTTAAATGATCCCACACTTCCATTTCTAATAATTCAACCTAACAAAAGCCATTTGTCTGCACAGAGTTTAAATGTCAAACAGTTCTATTTGACCTATAGATTGGACTCTTTCAGGTGCTACAGCTCCGAGTCAGAGTCAACCGGGAAGTAATGGAAATGAAGGGGTTTAACCAATTAATTCCTTAAGGCTCCAAGACTCCAAGGCTCCAGTGTAGTGTTATTTTACGCCATGAGATTAGGGAATCGCATTTATTGTACCTTCATATTCATTTTTTTTTTATCTAGTTGCTTCATTAGAGCTTTTTTTTTGTTTTGTTTTTGGCCTTTTTTTTGTTTTTTGCTTTTTTTTTGTTGTTGTTTTATTTTGTTTGTTGCTTTTTTTCTTGTTTGTTGCTTTTTTATTTTTGCTGTTGTTCTTTTGCACACTCAGCATCAGATTGTTTTGTTCATACCTAGGATACTCATTAAGGGGAAGGGTTCTTACCCCTCTGCAGAGATGCAGTCGGTGTATTCTACAGTCCAAAATAACTGGGCTAGATCTTTCTTGAAGAAATTGGTAGAAAATTCCAATGGAACTCTATATTCAATTTATGGAGAATAAGTATATTTCTATTTCTGCATTGAGATATCTTTCATCAGTTAAAACTTTTTAGTTCGTTAGCAACACACAACTATGTCAAAATGGATAAAAGTGATGGTGGTTTAGGGAATCTCGTATTTGCTGATCTTAAATCAGAAAGTGAACGTTAGATATTCAATAACACTATTTAATCAAGCCTGTTACCTGCAGAGGAAAAGATTCCATGTCAAACAGTTTGATTAAAGACTTCGACGTCTGGCTTAGGTAAATTCTGGAATTCCTGAACGATTGTCTTTGGGCGTTTTTAATTACATTAGAATATGATATGTTGAGAAAAAACGGTTTCTTTAATTTTAACTACATGTCAACCACTGTAGTGTTATTTTACGCCATGAGGTTAGGGAATCGCATTTGTTGCACCTTCATATTTCCAATTTTTTTGTTTCGTTGCTTCATTAGAGCGTTTTTTTTTTGGGGGGGGGGTTGCTTTTTTTGTTTGTTTGTTGGTTTTTTTTTGTTTTTTGCTAAAAAGCAAAAAACATTTGGCTTTTTTATTATTGTTGTTGTTCTTTTGCACACGTGTATTTGATAAAAATTATTCCTATTTAATAGAGGCGTGTCTTTGTGGTGTAATGGTTAAAGCGCTGGTCAGCGGAATCGTCGAAGCTGAGTTCTAGCTCCTGTCGCGCTATTACGTTCACTTTCGGACAAATACCCTTGGGAAAGGTATGAATCCCCTTATCCTCCCAGCAATGGGTTAAATAGTATCACTGCTGTTTTTCTGGAAGGATGGCTTTGACATTAAACAACACACGAATGTTGATATGCTATTAAAAACAAAGAAATTCCAAAAAAGAAACCCATTTAATAGATCTCTTTGATTCATAGATGGAGCTCTTACAGATTCTCAGCCAAGTCGACGTCATCTCTGTATAGGAATGAGACCCCTACCACCAGTTCCCAGTCCATGACACTAAAATGCATTTGACGGTGAGGCTCTTGGTAAATGAGGCGCACGCCTACATTGCCATTACTTCCAAGTCCACCCTGCTCCGTAGAAGTAGTGCCTGTTAGGGTCCCATTTATAGGTCAAACAAAAGTTTTTAATGATTTACTATACTGGAAACCATTTAACTGTGACGTTAATGTTTGTTAGCAATAGTTGAAATCATTCAATAGCATGCAAATAAAAGTATTAGTGTTATCAATACTTTAAAGTATCTGACTATGTGCAAACAAATGAGCTCTGGCTCGAATAAATATTGTTGCCTAGAAAGTATCCGTTCATAAATCATTTATCTGATATATGTGTATAAGCAGGATTTGGTATTAAATAACCTAAAAAGGTTGATATGCCATAAAAACAAACCAAACAAAATCATATCAATTTAATGTATATGTTTGAACGGGATCTAGCATTGAATAATCTGCAAGATTGGTCAAATGGGTGGAGTATTCGGCAATGGTCCAAGGCTCCAGGGTTCAATCCCAGGTCGAGTCAAAGCAAAGACTAAAAAAGTGGTACTTGATACCTCCTTGCTCAGCATTATAAGGTAGGGATGAAGGGTAAAGTGGAGCAATCCAGAGAAAAGAGTAGCGACCACCTCCGCAGATCGTTGTTGTAGTTAGTGAAAAGGAGCCTTAGGGTCACCCTCGACTACGGTCGCCAACTGATATATATATATATAAAGAGGATTTGGCATTTAATAACCTACAAGTGTTAATATGCTGTCAAACAGCCAACCACCCAACCAACTAACATGTACGACCATTCTTGATCAACCTGGACATGAAGTTTATGGCAAGCACTTTAAACTCTCAGAATTTTCAGAACTGGCCCCTCACCATCGGATGTAACATTAACATCGAATGCCCTTTTATTTTCGAGGGTCTTTCATTTCTAAGCCAAGCCAACAGGGCCCGCCGGATTTTTTCTAGAGTTGAATCACTTGACCTCAATTTCACTCTTAGCATCAAAACATACCTTGCTTGAAGAAACACTAGTTCAGTTATGATATAGATTAAACAGTTCGACAATTCCCTTTTCAAATTCCTTGCTGAATAGATGTATTGCGCAAAAGCACTGCAACAAGCTCCGGATTAGCTTGGTTTATTTGTTTAACGACATGTCAACACGTTATGGGTTTTTAAGCGAAATAGCGTTAAACATAAAATTGAATTCAAATACATTGCCTTGACTTGCAATGAACCCAGGGGATGTAGTTGACAGATACATCCGGCCGTAGAACAAGCATTTTGCCGGTGTAAAACATGGCCAATGAAAAACAAGCATTGCATAGGAGTTTTAAAACTATATTAAGTCTAGAATTTTACCTGAAGTCAGTTCCTGCTGCTTGTCCCAACTCCCGACCGCACCTTCAGGAAGAACAGCCATAAAGTCATCATTTTCAAGTCGCGCTATCAGAATGGATTTCTTTGATATTCTCCCCCCCCTCTCTCTCTCTCTCTCTCGCTCTCTCTCTCTCTCTCCCTCTCCCTCTCCATCCGTTCCTATCGTTAATCTCTCTCGGCAGATCTTCGAAATTACATCCTATGTCTGCACAGAGCTGATGTAAATAAATTTTTACCGGTAGGATAACACATGCACGTCCCTGTGTAGGGGTCCCTTGGAGAAAGTCACCTACAAATTCATCTCGCTCCTCCAGCAGTGTCCCACGTGTCTTTTTCGTTTTACATGGATGGTTTTTGAGATAGGAGATAAGTGGCCGTACATCATTTGTTTCGTGGGGTGTTGTTTCCAGAATTTATTAAATATAATTCGTAGCATTATTTTTTAGTTCCCATCTAGCATTTTCCTTTTTGCGTTTTTTAGTTTGCATGTGGTGCATCCATACGGTAGCATAGACACAGCCAGATCTTAGAAGAAACCCTGTTTTATTTCACCGGATTGATCAGACTTCCTTATGATCGATAACCAATTGGTAGCAGTCCACATCTTCGTAAAGCGTATCGTAACATCCCTTTCAGTAGATGAGATACTGCAGCCAAAGTACTTGCTTACGGTAATCGTCTTAGGAGGAAGTAGACACGATAATCCCAGTTCGAATTCTGTTGTGGTTGTTAGCGTTTCCCTTTTGCACTTATACCCTTGAGAAAGACATGAATCCAAGTCTTCCCGGCTGTTGATAAATAGGAGGACAGGCTATGTTCTTTGGTGTTTGTATGGTTACTTGTCTAGGAGAAGGATTTGAACCAAAGTAAGCAAAACTAAGTCAATCTCTAAAAGTAACTGTATTTTCCCTCATATTCACTAATATTGTTTTTGAATTTTTTCTAGCAATGAACTAGAGCTTGCTTGATGATCACTTAACGTTGAGAAGGGGATTTGTAATTACGGCTGTCAAATAGGAAGAAAATCAATCACTCATTCTCTCTCTCTCTCTCTCTCTCTCTCTCTCTCTCTCTCTCTCTCTCTGAACGAAATTTTGGCCCAAAAAATATTTCTATAACACCCTCTTAAAGCAGAAACTTGATTCCTTTCTAAATTGTTGACTGTAATCACAGATATATTTTTCATGTTTAGCTGCAAATTTAATTTCAATTTGCTTTGACTATAAGCATTTGTTTCCACACAATTATACGGTTAGTTTTAACTTTATTTAAGGGCATATCAAACTTTGTAGTTTATTTTATGTCATAGGCATCTTTGTTGAAGAAAAGTATTATGTAACTCATAATTTCAGTGATAAGAGGGTTCATGCCTTTCCCTAGGGTGTTAGTTCGAATGTGATTACTATAGCGCGAGTAGATCTCGAACTCGCTTACTACGATATAACAGTCCAGTACGTTATCAGCTCCCTTACAGTTTGATGATTTCAAGTATTCCTATCTAATAAATATTTTGTACATGATCATATTGTTTAGAGTTACTATTCCTATTTAATATTGACCATTTATTAACACACATTTATATGGTTTCAAGTATTCTTATATAACACCAATAAGTTGCAAGCAATGGTATGGTTTCTAGTATTCTTATACAACACCGATAATTTTCAAGCAATTGTATGGTTTCTAGAATTCTTATAAACCATCGATAATTTCCAAGTAATGGTATGGTTTCTAGAAATCTTATATCATCATCATCATCATCATCATGTCGCGCCGCCTGCGCGGATATCCCTGACCGTCTCTCGCCATTTCTCCCTATCATTCATCGCCTCCGGCAGGTCTTCAGGGTTACATCCCGTGTCCTCACATATCTGCTGTATGTAAGTTCGTGCCGGTCGTCCCACTCTTGCACATCCATGTGTGGGGGTCCACAGGAGTACATCGCTTATGAGCTCGTCCTTGCTTCTCCAGCAGTGTCCTGCGTGTCTGGTTCGTCGAACTTGTATAGTTTTTGTGATGGGGGGCAAGTGTCCGTATAGTTGGAGTCTCGTGGGGTGTTGTCGCCAGGACTTGTTTAATACTGCTCTCAACATTCTAAAGCAACGATATGGTTTCTAGTATTCTTATATATTACCGATAATTTCAAGCAATGATATGGCTTCAAGTATTCTTATAAAACATCGATAATTTGCAAACAATGATATGGTTTCAAGAAATTCATGATAGTAATCATTAGAAAACAATTGCAGCTTCAAGTAACTATCAATACTAATAAATTACACAGTTATAGGATATCAAGTAATCCTATTCGATGCAAATGATTTTAAATAGATTTATTTGACCCCAAGATGAGACCTTAACACTTCGGGTCAGTGTGCACCTGAGAGTAATGGAAATAGACTGAGATTCCACACTCGGTAGAGCACTTGCAGTTCACATAGCACTAATACCCTTGGGAAAGGTATGAATCCAATTATTCTCCCTCCAGCTATGGGTAAATAGTAGAACAGACTGGGTTCTTCAGCCTTGGTGAGGCAACTAGTCTAGGAGAAGGAAAGCTCTGAATTCAAACCTGTTAAACTCCGCTTAAAAATTGACCTTGTGTCATATCCTGTCCGAGCGGAGGGGTTGGTAAATATGGTAGAGCTCTTTTTATGGAATCTCACCATCAGATTAAAGTCAGTGTTTTAATCAGGATACATCTTTTCGGGGAAGAGATGCTTACTCCTCTACCGAGGGAGTACTCAGTATATTCTAAGTACTGACAACAAGGCTTTAAAACTGGTGAAAGTTTTAAATGTAATCTTTGTAATAGAATGCCAGAAAGCATAAATTAGTTTTAAAAATCAGCATTTTTTGGCAATCATTTTCTCCATACTGAAATAATGTGTGCTTCATGGAAAAATTTTAGAATATATCTATTCAGAAAAAAACAAACACTTATAATCATCCGGATATTGCATGCTCGATCAAACTATTCGTTATATTACTCATTTCAGGTGTTATGTTTAGTTTCTATTTCAATCTCGAACATCCATCTGCCGGAACCGATCTTGTCCTTTAGTTCTTTCGTCGATATACTCTAGATATATGTTTTTGCTTCTTTTCGTCGTGTCTTTTTTCTTTCTTCATTCCGTCGCCATTTTCCAGTCTCCGTGTCTCTTCTTGCTTGTTTGTTGTAGACTTACCTGCTGGAGGTGCCCGTGGTGTAATGGTTATCGTCGCAGGATATGGACACGGCGATACGAGTTCAAATCCTGGACGAGACTGATTGCATTTCACATAACACCTTGGGAAAGGTATGAATCCAAATATTCTCCCTCCAGCTATGGGTAAATAGTAGGACGGACTAGGTTCTTCAGCCTTGGTGAGGCGACTAGTCTAGGAGAAGGAAAACTCTGAATTCAAACCTGTTAAACCCCGCTTAAAAAATTGACCTTGTGTCATATCCTGCCCGAGCGGAGGGGTTGGTAAATAGGACCTGCTGTTCTTAGTTCTTCGCCGCGAGGAGAACAAATAATTCGGACACAATTTTCGTGCACATATTTTGTTCTAATTTATCGGTAATAAATGAACAGAGATGGGGCTTTAAACCGCTTCATTTTAGCGCTTCTAACAAATTGAAGTTTCCATCCAACGTCTAAACTTTCTAAGATCATGTAGGAGTCGCATCCAATGAGAGCAAAGCTTTCATTTGATCTTGAGGTCACCACACGTCACTCAAATTCAACGATCTTTTTCACAGCATTCTAAACTAATCTACACTTTATGCCAGTTATAGATTTCACCAATCTGTTATAGAGTACATTGCAGGACCTTCTCGGGCGAAAATGCAATTAAACAAGTATGTTTCCAAACGCAACACGGAGGGTACCACAATATCTTCCGGCACCCGGGAAATTTGGAGACTTGTTTTATTTTCAAGTTGAACTAAAAGGGTAAAGGTACGATGAGTCAAAGAATTGAGCTTTGCTTAAAGGACTTGAAAATACCGTTTCTCGTCTTCCTCTTTTTGAGATAGGTCCAGAGCGATACAACATCAGCAATAAAGTGAATGTAATTTTTTCGTAACCACAGGCTTGGCTTTTCCTTTGCTGGTTCGGAAAACTTCATCTCATCGTCATTTCTTCATCTCATTTTTGTCCCTTCCTCCCAGCCAACTTTCTTCTAAACTCTCGCAGCGTTGCAGTCTTCCTCCTTCAAAACAGCTCGCTTATCTAGGGCTGCAAAATACGCTGACTACGTCTCTACAGAGGGGTAAGTTTCGCTCAATGATTGCCCTGTATATGACACAAAACACTCTGCTGGTGAGGTTCAGTAGTGCTCGATCTTTGGAAAATGCGGAGTACCCTTTCATTGCTACCGCGCTTAGGTCCACTCTGACCAAGGATAGTAGCACCTGAAAGACTCTTATCTATGGGTCAAATAGAACTGTTTGACATTTAAACTATGTACTTATGCTAAACTGAATTGCTTGAAATATAACTGTTTTTAGATTTAATTGCGTATAAACAAAACCTGTGTACTCATGCAATACAAAATGGTTTGAAATAGAAAAGTTGTTATATTTAAACAGATTCTACATTGAAACAAATGACTGATGTTTTATTGAATTGTAAGTGATACGTTGCAATACTTGGAACTATTAAACTTTGTTTATATGCTAACTGAATTGTATGAAATAGAACAGTTTATCATTTAAATGTATAAAAAAATGACTGATGTTTAATCGAATCTTTATTTATTGATGGCAATACTTGAAAAAATTAAACTGTGTGCAAACAAATGAATAATAGTAAATAGAATTATTATTATTTGATAGAAATAAGTTCAACCATTAAACTGTGGGCAAAAAATAAGCTAAGGTTCGTTGAGAGATGTTATCAACAAAATGTGTTTATTAATCATATATTTAATATATATATATATGTATAAAAGGGATTTGACATTAAACAATCTGCAATGATTGATATGCCATAAAAACCAAACCAAACCAATTTATGAGAGAGTCTAAATTTCTACTGACTCAAAATTCACTGAGAAAAATCTATCTATCTATCTATCTATCTATCTATCACACCAAGTAAGCAATGACATCGTCCCATTTGTGAAGAAAGGAAAATCCGTATCTCTTATTGGTTGTTTTTCTCAAGAAACAATTATTTAACCGTTACAGATTCTCTTCGAACATTTAAAGCATACATTTGTTCGAGCTTTTGTACTCAGCGGTCTAAGCTAAGCTGCCAAGTAGAAATACTTTTATTCCTGCTATATAGAATATGTCTCTTTTCATCTCTGTAGATGTGAATACATTTGGGGTTTTTTCTTCCACCTAGTTTTAATTTGGTTTCTCTCAAATTTTCTTTCTCCTTTCCTCCTTCACGTTCACCTTTTCCCTCTCACTCTTCTTCGCTCCCGAAAAACTTTGCCTAGTATATATCATTATATAAGTTGCTCGGTCAGAAAGAGTAGTTGATTCAAGCTCAGAAAAGCTGGGGAACCAAGTAGTTATATTCTAATCCGAGTCAAAAAAGTATACATACAACAAACAAGCAAGATAATAATATACAACCATGAAAATTCGACGTATATATCAGACTAATAATTAGCTTTTTTTTAAGAATCAGAAGTTGTTGATCTCAGCTTACACACGGAAAGAAATTGAGAGACTTCATCACTTCCCTTGAGAAAAGTTTCTAAGCTTATGAATTCTTGAGAAGTCATTATTTATTAAAACGGTTTAGAATGTAACATTATTCTGTGTTTGTCCCTGGTAGAAATTCAAAGATAGACCATGTTTATTTTTTATTTTACAACTAAAGGCTATTAACTAACATATATAGACAACTTGTATAGCATCAGTTGTACACAGTGAAGGTAAGCCAAGTTAAATTTGATGGCAAGTTTAAGTCAATATTTGAATTAGATATATTCTGACGAAAATAATTTTGCAACGCCCGAATTACGTGGTTCAATTTACAAAAGATTAAACCCTCAGGTAATAAAACTGGATTACAGTAAACGATCATACAAACATATCAGCAAGTGCACAGGCACTAAAATAAGGGGAGAATAAAAAGTACTCAGTTTTATGAACAGACTGTATCCAAGTGAAGATCTTTCCCTATTAGTGGGGTCTTGAATAAACCCACTGCATACTCTGAAGAGGCGTAAGACTCCCCACAAAAAGTATCTTCCGTACGACACTAAGCTGCAGCTGATGTGAGGTTCCTCTCCTGGAGATCAGGGGAGAGATGAGTCACCTTAACAATACGATGAACCCTTCATTTAGCTCAGTCAGCTGGGGGTGTAGAATACACCAACATCATCCCTGAGGAGGGGTAAGACATCCCAACGAGTGTACTGGATATGACACAAAGCAATCTGATGGTGAGGCTCCCGTAATGCTGGAGCTTTGAGGAATGCAGAATAAACCTTTTTTGCCATCTTTCCTAGGTTCACTTTGGCCCGGAGTGGTAGCATCTACTACGGTCCTATCTATAAGTCAAATAGAACTGTTTGACATTTAAACTGAGTGTAAAAAATGTCTTATGATAAATTGAATTGTTTGAAATTGAACTGTTTGGTCATTCAGCTATGTAAAAATGTTTAATTTATTTACTAGTTATACTTGGAACCATTTAACTTTGACTAATGCTAAATTGAATTGTTAGAAATAGAATTGTTTGATCATTTAACAGTGTGTATCGACAAAATGAGTTTAAAAATCATATATCTAATATATGTCTAAAAACAGGATTTGGCATTAAATAACCAACAAGGGTCGATATGCCATAAAACCAAACCAAACCAAACCAAACCAAACTCTTTCATTTTCATTACTTCACAGAAAGAGAGGTTCTAACCGAAAAAAATTATGTGGCCAATGTTATATAAGATATACCATGGATTTTCGGTTCGTTCCTAGTGACCCCGTTTTCTTTGACAAGCTGTCGCTCTGTGATGAGTTAACAGGGATATGACAGCACATCTGGGCAGTCGGGTACAACAGGTGTGTAACCGGAAGGAGACCATGTGATGAGAACCATGCGTTCAGATTTGGACAGAGTGCAGAGAATTGCAGTCGAGCATGGAACACGCAGCTGATCAGGTCGTCTCTGACGAGCTTGCAAGGGGGCGCAAGCGTTGGCACACTCTGACTCACGGAAGAAAATATGGGAAGAAGTCCTCTCTCTGAGTATATGTCTCTCCATCTATCTCTCAACCAACAACAAACAGTGGCCTCTTTAAAGAATGAAATGAGAGATATATATTTATAAAAAAGAAGTGGTTTGTTCGTTTATTGAATTGCGTAAATTGTGGGTGCACAATAACAAAATTGATCATTGTATTGGTTTTGCTTGGTTTCTTTATTTAATGGTATATCAATAATCCTGGGTTATCTAATGCCAAAGCCATCCAAGTTGAAGGGAAGTAGAGGTACTATTTAAACCAGACCTGGAAGGAAATGATGGTTTGGTTTGTTTGGTTTTATGGCATATCAAACTTTGTAGGTCATTTAACGCCAAATCCATTTTTATGTAAATAATCTGTTCTATTGAAAACAGTTCAGATTAGCATAAGTACACAGTTTAATTGTCAAAAACATTTCCATTTCAAACTATTCAAGCAGTTATATGTAATGATTCAGTTAAGTGTAAATACAGTTTTAATGTCGAAAAACATTTCTATTTGAAATAATTCAGTTAAGCAAAAGCACGCAGTTTAAGTGTAAGTACGGTTTAATTGTCAAAAACGTTTATATTTCAAGCTATTCAGTTTACTCAATTCATTTTAGCATAAGTATGCTGTTAGTTCTATTTAACCCATAGATAGGGCCCTATCAGGTGCTACCACTCCGGGCCAGAGTGGACCTGGGAGCGATGGCAATGAAGGGGTACTCCGCATTCCCCAAAGCTCCAGCATTGCTGGAACCTCACCATCAGATTCTTTAGTGTCATATCCAGGACACTCGTTGCGGGGGTTACCCCTCTGCAGAGAAGCAGTTGGTGTATTTTATGGGCAATGGAAGGAAATGAGATTTTACACAATGTATTGAAACAGTTCAAGTGCTGTACAGATAGAAAAAAAGTAAAATGCTTAAGTACACAAAATAATGTTTGTATTATAATTTGGGCTATTGGCCTAGGAAAAGGCATGAACCCCTTCTGCTTCTCCCGGACATGAATAAATAGTAGGGCAGACTGGACTCTTTAGCTTTAGTAAAGTAACCAGTTGAAGAGAGGGTCGAAAACTCCAAATTCAAATTAGTATTCCCATAAAAAATACCTTTGTGTTACATTGTGACCGTGGTGGAGGGGTTGGGTAAATATATACAGCACTCAGGTAGAAAACCCAGGTAAAGAAGGGTAAGATCCCCACCCCCTTAAATAAAGGTATCTTCGGTATGACTGCATCTATTGTGAGGCTCCAATTCTGGGGATTGTTTAATGACTCATGGTTTCTTTAATGGCATATCAACCTTTGAGGGTTATACTATGCTGAAGCCCTCCTTATAGAAGACAAACTAGTTGTACTATTTATCCCATTGCTTGGAGCCGGGTTTATACTTTTCCCTGGGGTATTAGTATGAAAGTGAACGTAATAGATCGAACTGGCCAACCATGATGTCGCAGTCGAGTACGTTAGTCACTACGCCAAGAACTTAAAGGACTCTGGGGTCACTTCTTTGTTGCCATTATTCCACAGACAAGGTGTTGTGGGAGAAGTAAAATACATGAATGTTAAGATCAACCATTATGTACAAAAGGTTTAAGTTTGGCACCGGACCGGTTCTTTTTTTTTAAATTACAAGGTCCAAAATATAGGAAGTTCAGATCCGTAAAAAGGAATCAGCGAATACCTTGTAATAAGAGCACGAAATGAAACCAGTAAGGATTAGCGGAAATATGGAAGACTGCTCTATCCGATAAAATAAAACGGGATTTCTTATATATATATATATATATATATATGTATATGTGTGTGTGTGTGTGTGTGTGTGTGTGTGTGTGTGTGTGTATGAAGAGAGTAAACATAGATAGATAGATAGATAGATAGATAGATATTCGTGGTTGTGTCACTAAGAAAGTACGGATGCACCAAATGGACAAAACTTAGTGAGAAAAGGCTAGACGGCAACTGCACAAGAATGCTACGAGTTATATTGAATAATTCCTGGAAGCAAGATTCCTCGAAACAACAGCTATATGACCATTGACCTCCCATCTCTAAAACCACCCAAATTAGATGAACGAGCCATGCAGGACACTGCTGGAGAAGCAAGGACGAACTCATAAGCGACATTCTTCAATAGACCTTTTCATATGGACGGGCCTGTGTAAGCCGACCAAGAACTTACGTACAACAGCAATGCGTGGATTGAGGATGTAGTTTAGAAGACCTGCCGGAAGCGATGAAGAATAAGGAGGGATGGAGAGAGAGAGAGAGAGAGAAAGAGAGAGAGAGAGAGAGTGGACGTCAGGGAAATACTTGCAAGCTGTACGACTCGATGATGAAGATGATGATGATGATTTTCAAATTTTTCTTCGGAAAAATTTTCCAAAATGTTTTATTTTATTAGATTTTATTATAATCGCAATTTCTTTTACTTTTCCATGAATATGCTGTTTTTTCCCCAAAATATAAGCGAACATCCATTTGCTTTTATACTTCCTCAAATTCAGTGCTGATTTCATTTTGCATACTTTTTTGCTTGATCTTACTATACCTGTTGTTCGTTCGCATATAATTTTTAACCGGGCTATTGGAGTAGTAGAGTGTTCGCCAATGGTCCAGGAGACCGGGGTTCAATCCCAGGTCGGGTCGTACCAAAGACTCAAAAAATGGTATTTGATGCAGACTTGCTTAGCACTTAGCATTATAAGATTTGGGTCAAGGGTAAAGTGGAACAATCCTGGGAATGTTGTAGTAGCTATTGAAAAGGGAGCCTTCGGGTCACCCTCAACTACAGTCGCCAACTACTTATCAAGGGTAAAGTGGAGCAATCCTGGGAATGAAGTAGTGCCCTCCTCAACACTTTGCTGTAGTAGCTATTGAAAAAGGAGCCTTCGGGTCACCCTCAACTACAGTCGCCAACTACTTATCAAGGGTAAAGTGGAGCAATCCTGGGAATGGAGTAGTGTCCTCCTTTACACTTTGGTGTAGTAGCTATTGAAAAAGGAGCCTTCGGGTCACCCTCAACTGTGGTTGCTAACTTTACTTACTTTACTTCTACGCATCAATATTTGATTTTATGTTAATTTTTAACGTGTCATTTTGATGAATACATTGATTAGGAAGAACGTCAATTTGGTATTTGTCAGTTTAGGTTGGTCCATCTTTACGTTTTCTGCTAAGTAAAAAATATTCTAAGAATCAACCAATTTACAAATCATTATTTGCATTTTTATTAACTTTTCACTTTTCAGAATATTGGCCTTTCATTTTTAACTTCTATTTCTACACCGTACAATGCTTTGTTTCCATCAGTACAACCCTTTAACTAATTGTTAGTAAAGTTTAATCTTATCTTCATGAAATTTTTCAAAAGAACTTCAGTCTGTGAATGTGTATGTGTGTGTGTATTAAAAACGCTTTAAAAACGATTTATTTATTCCACTATATATATATATATATATATATATGCGTGTATATATATATATATATATATATGTAACAAATGAATATATATTACTTTTTATATAAATTCAATGACACGGATGCTTTTCTGTGACCACTGGTATATCATATAATAGTTCTATCACAGATATTGAGCACTTTCCAAATTATACGCCATTTGGTCTATCACTAACCTACCAAGTGACATAGAGACAACTATAAACTGTTGCAATATATATATATATATATATATATATATATATATATAGACAAATACCTAGAGACATATGCTGCAAAAATAGGAAATTTATGATATGAAGAAATTTCATAAAAAATTCTTCATATTGTAAATCTTCTATTTTTGCATATGTCTGTAGGTATTTGCTTTTTTAAATTTGCATGTATCAATAATTTATATATATATATATATATATAGAGAGAGAGAGAGAGAGAATTACCGAGAGACATATGCTGCAAAAATAGGAAATTTATGATATGAAGAAATTTCATAAAAAATTCTTCATATTGTAAATCTTCTATTTTTGCATATGTCTGTAGGTATTTGCTATTTAAAATTTGCATGTATCAATAATTTATATATATATATATATATATATATATATATATATATATATATATATATTTAGGCAGCATTTCTTCGTTAATGCAAATTTCATTAAACATAATAGACATTTTATGTCTACATATTTTCTTTTGGATCCGTTCGAATTCCCGTATTACTTTTATTGTATTCTGGGGGAATTGATTTATGTATTGTCCATAGTTGCATGTATCCCTAGTACTTTCTGCCCGACTTTGGGCCATCATCAGGGGAGGATCTACTACAAAAGTGATGTAACTTTTGTTTTAGCATATTACTACTGTGTAAGGGCGTCTTTGCCGTTGAAGGTTTTGGCGTTTGTTTTTGAATGTGATTCTATATTTAGTGCCAGTAGCTAAAGACATTTAAGTACATTAGCACTGGTTTGAAAATTAATTCTATTAAGTGTCGGCTGCAGGTTTCTTATATGTAATGCTTCGAGAATTTGAAGTTTTTGTTTATTATTTTGATGTTCTAATATTGTTGTGTTGTCGGTGAGAATTTTCCGTAGTTGTGTTGTTGGGCATGAATGTTTTTTTAAATTCTGGGCTATTGAACTTGTGTCTGAAAGGTGCATTGTAAGTCTCCTCGACAGGGTAGTTGAGGTTAAACCAACATATATATTATTATTATCAGAGATACAATCTCTTAAAGGACATTTAAATTTATATATAACGTTGGTTTTTTGCAAAACTCCAATCGAGGGAGAGGAATTATTTCTAATGACTAGATTCGAGGTTTTAAACTTATAATATATAACAAGTTTTATTTTTTTATTAGGATAAGTGGGGAGAATGTTTTTGTGAATCAATGTTTTCAAGATTTTTTCATCTGATTTGTAATTGTAGTGCATTTGGTTACGATAAAAAAAGTTTGATATATGTTTGTTGGCTGGATGGAGTAGTACACTGTTTATTTTGTTGGTTAACATTTTTTATCATACGTTTAATTTGTTCATCAACAATATAGTTAGGAAACCCATTGTTGATGAGAGCCTGTTTTATGTTTTCTACCTCTTTATAAAATATTGTTTTGGAGGAGGAGATTAGTTTGGCACGGGATATTAGATTATGAATAATTGCTTTTTTATATCTGAAGGGGCATTCACTTTTAAAGTTGAGGGTACAGGAGTTATTACTAGAGGGTTTTTTGTAAGTGGAGGTAGTGAAGTTATTATTGTTGTTAGCATCAATGAGAACATCTAAAAAGAAAATTTCCTTTTTAGATGTTCTCATTGATGCTAACAACAATAATAACATTGATGCTAACAACAATATTAGAACATCAAAATAATAAACAAAAACTTCAGATTCTCGAAGTATTACATATCAGAAACCTGCAGCCGACACTTAATAGAATTAATTTTCAAACCAGTGCTAATGTACTTAAATGTCTTTTGCTACTGGCACTAAATATAGAATCACATTCAAAAACAAACGCCAAAACCTTCAACGGCAAAGACGCCCTTACACAGTCGTAATATGCTAAAACAAAAGTTACATCACTTTTGTAGTAGATCCTCCTCTGATGATGGCCCAAAGTCGAGCAGAAAGTACTAGGGATACATGCAACTATGGACAATACATAAATCAATTCCCCCAGAATACAATAAAAGTAATACGGGAATTCGAACGGATCCCAAAGAAAATATGTAGACATAAAATGTCTATTATGTTTAATGAAATTTGCATATATATATATATATATATATATATATATATATATATATATATATATATATATATATATATATATATGTTTCAAAAATAAGAAATTTTGAAATGGAATACTATTTCAAAATTTCTTATTTTCGAAACAAATATATACATATATATATATATATATAGTAATTTTGAAATAGTATTCCATTTCGATAACAGTATTCCATTTCCATAATAAATTTATTTCGCTTATTCAAACTTGTCAGATGAAATTCAAATGGATTTTAGTTACTCTTTTTGTTTTCTGTTAAACGCCGGCGATATATTACACGTTGTGATCTATCTTATTTAAAAGAATTACGGCTATGGAATTTTTTTTTTTACAGTTTTTGTCGTTATTAATTTTGTTTATTTCATATTAGTAACATGATTTCAGATTTATGAGTTTTATTTGAAAGCCATAAAGAGTTTTAAACTGTGTACTTGTACCTAATTGAATTATTTGAAATAGAACTGTAATAATAATAATAAACTTGTAATATATTGACCCTCGGCTGAGCTGTCAAATAAGAGATGCACCTGTGTAAATAAGAGGTGCATCCAGTCGAAGATGTCATGGTATAACATTGACTGTGGACGGGTTGAATTGGGTGCAGATGTGACGCCCACAAGAAGCAACTATATAACCCGATGCCTAAGACAGGTTCAGTTAGTTGGAGTCAGTTTGTTGCAGTTCGAGGCAGTGAGAACCAGCTCACAGCAGAGGGCTGGGCACTCAGGATCCCCGGTTGAGCAGCCCAGCAGAACAAGAAAGAATTGCTGGTAAAGACAAAGGAACTGGGGGTCAATATGTTGCAGTCTGTCCAGTCTCCAACTCACCTCTCACACATAACCATTTCGCAACCCTTTCGAATAAAGTGTGAGAGGTATATTTTTCTAAAGAAGTGTGTTCGTTCGTCATTTTTGTTGATTTTGTCTCCGCATGTATATGTGTATAGTTGCGTATGTATTACGGTTATGCAACAAACTGAGCGAAAGAAAATAACTTCTAAATAATTCTAAATTGAATTGTTAGAAATAAAAAAAACATGTTTGATCATTTGACTGTGTGTTAACAAATGACTGATGTTTAATTGAATTGTTAGTGATACATAGCAATACTTGAAATTCTTTGATTGTGCGTAAAAGAATGAACTTCGGATCTTTTAAAAACGTTATTAAGAAAATGAGCTAACAAATGTTATATCTAATATACATGTATAATGAGGATTTTTTCATTAAATAACCTACAATGGTTGATATGTAATAAAACGTAAGCAAATCAAACCATACATAACTAATATATGTGTAAACTGGATTTGGCATTAAATAACCTACAATGGTTTATATGCCATATAACTAATGCAAATCAAATCATATATATTTCATATATATGTGAAGATTTGGCATTAAATAACCTACAATGGTTGATATGCCATATAACTAGAGCAAATCAAATTATATATATATATATATATATATATGTTTAAAGAAGATTTGGCATTAAATAACCTACAATGGTTGATATGCCATATAACTAAAGCAAATCAAATCATATATATATATAAATATATATATATATGTTTCAAGAAGATTTATCATTAAATAACCAGCAATGGTTGATATGCCATATAACTAAAGCTAATCAAATTATATATATTTCATATATATGTTTAAAGAGGATTTGGCATTAATTAACCTACAATGGTTGATATGCCATGAAACCCAACCAAGACAAATCATATATAATTAATACATATGTATAAAAAGAATTTGGCTTTAATTAACCTAAAATGGTTGATATACCATAAAACACAACTCAACCCAACCAAACCTAAAAGTGTATTTGATAAAAACTTCAAACGAAAAGTGATGAAGATTCTTTAAATCTTTATTTAGCAGCGAATTTTTTTGTAAAATGTTAATAAATATTTAACGGATGAAACGATGAAGAAAAAATATAAAAATAAAATGAGGTCATTTCATGATGAACAATGTTGATCATGAAACTTTGCTATCAATCGAGGTATCTTGTCTTTTTCTACGGTTCATCGAACAAATAACTGTAGTTCTTCTCCTGGGACCTTACTTTTGTCGCCGTTCTCATCGGCCAAGTGAAAAATTCATCACGCTGATGGTGTTTCTAATTGAGAAATTAGTTTGTTCCTAGATTTCGAATCACCTTCTTTACGGTAGGGTCACTTCTTGGTTAGTCCCAGGGGCTTAGGAAAACCTAGAATGGAACAATGTAACCAGTCGGTCACACCCCGAGCTGCTATAAATCAGATTTCATCTGACCCCCTCTGAAAAAAACCCCTTTTTTTTTTCATCTTTTGATTTCTATTTTGTTGTTCTTCTTTTTGTTTTTTCTTTGATTTTAAAATATTTTATTGTCATTACTACTACAACTACTACTACTACTACTACTAATACTACTATTATTATTATTATTATAGGTTATTTTTTCCGCACTGGGACTGCTGTTATTGTTTATGGCTAAGGACTATAATCCGTTTTGTCAACACGTAATTTGTCCTTAAGATGGATGGAGATCTGACTTCCGCTTTATCACTCCTGACCGAGATCAAAAAATAACAAAATAGTGAATATCATTTCTCGCAACCAAATGAGTTATGCCAAATTCACCAAGCACATCGAACAAGACTGGGTCGTTCTTAAAACGAACGAAATATCGAAAAAAGAAAGAAAAAAAGAAAGAAAGAAAGAAAGAAGGAGGAGCCAATCAGTAGTAACCAACCAGCCCTGTCTCCTTCCACCTAACCTCCTACCCCGCCATTTTTGGCTAGCGATAAGCGATGCTTAATTATCCACCCAGCGGAATTGAAAAGTTTCGTGCGCGAATCACGAGACAATCCTTATTAAGCGATTAGATGCGTGTTTCCCGCCACGGCGCCTAACACTATAAACTAGACTCCGGCTGGAAAAACTGGGGCCTAAGCAACCGGCGATTACGTTCTCGGGTTAAAGGCTCTTGTAAACAATCGAGTGAGGATCTTACTAATCAGGTGATCTCTATGCTTCAACAGTCTAAGACCGATCTGAGCTTGCAGCGTCTGGGGAGGAAATTTCACGAGCGGCCGACTTAAAGGATCAAAAGGAATGAGATCGATTTTCTTACGAGTGCATTGTGAACATCAATCGTCTCAGACATCCGTGATTACCAACTCTTTGCTTCTTGTTAAATCAAAGAAAGGGGAAAACGGGGCTTTTCTCCTTTTGTGTCATAATTTTCTCCTTGTAACCATAGCAATAAAAGAACGTTAAGTTCTTTTTAGAGTCGATCGTTGGTAAGTTATCAGTTTGTCAAAAAAAAAAAAAAAAAGAGGGTGGATTCAAACTAAAGTTAATGGCGGGGGCTTTCTTTTACTTCCCCCTACACCTGTAACAAATCTCCAGGATTAATACGGAAAGGAAATATCACCAAAAATTATCCAGTAAGTGATTATGATCGTATCGTAGAACACTGCTACCTTTTTTCCTTTTTCTCCTTTTTAGAAATTGTAAATTCTCGTGTATTGGTCGAATTTTGAAAATGTCATTTTTTGAAAATGTCCTTTTTACATAAGCTCTGATAAAAAAGAACACACTAAATCTAAGAAGATGAAATTAGTTAATTATAATTATACACTAGATTAAATTTTTAATAATAAAGATTGAAAAATCAAAACCTAAAAATACGGAAAAAATTATTTAGCATGTAACTTTTTCTTCTTTTGGTGATTTCATTATTCACTGTAAATACTCGTGTATAGGTCGAATTCTTGCGTAAAAATACTCGTGTATAGGTGAAATGTTTCCATAAAAAATGACAGGGCGGGATGAGTGAGTTTCCAAAAAAAAATGACTAAGGAAATATCTTGATAACAATTATTGAAAAACATCATTTCTTCATAGTAATCATAGACAGATCTACATCTAAGAATTACAAGCAAAAATTATCCAATATTTAATGATTATTACATTAAATAATACAGTTTCTTCTTTCTTTTTTTATTTTATTTCATTATTAATCGTAAATATTCATGTATTGGTTGAATTTGGAAGACATCATTTCCGCGTAAAAATATGACCATTCGAGTAAGTTGCGATAAAAAAAAAACACCAATTTTAGAAAGATAAAATAATTTAATAATAATTATGAACAAGTTCATTTATTAATGATAATGAACGCTATGTATCTGATGGTGAGGCTATTGTTGAAGAAATATGAAAAGTATGGAGCATCCCTTCATTGATATAATTTCCAGGTCCGCTCTGAGTCCGAATTGTGCGACTTTTTAGCGTTCCATGTAAAATAATTAGAATGATTAATTAATAAGAAGAATTACTTTATTTAGTTGGTAAAATTGTAATTTAGCTTAGGACTTTGGATGTAAGTGCAGTTCCTCGCAGAGATCAAAAGTGTGGACAGGTGGCGACCCGGTTTAACACCTCACGTCAAAATAACAATGGGAAGAGAGGATATGGATAATAAAGAAATCAAGGCTTGTCAACCAGCGTGATGAAAAAGGTGTTGTGACACATGTGAGGATTTTAGAAAGCATGATGCAGTAAATAATTAAAAGAGAGAATTTATAAAATGAGGCAGTTGAGTTTTGTAACCCAAAGAGAGAAGGTGGGAGTTGGTCGTTGGTGCGAATCGGTGAAAGACAAGATGATGAGTGACTTTAAAAGAGATACGTTGATAAACCCTTGTGTTTGCGTTTACTGCCATAGAATATTGGATCCAAATGAAACAGTTTTGTATCTGAACATGTGTCACCTATTATTTTTTAATTTTAATATTGAAGATGATACCAGTAACATTACACCCATCCATAAGTCAGATTTATCAGTTTAAAAATTATACATATAACTTTGCTTTTCAAAAAAAACTCTTTGATCGACTGAATGATTCTCGTTGTCTGTCCGTTATAACAACGGGTTTAGATGACTCCACCTGTGGAGCAAATCAATAACCGTGTGAATTCGATTATTACTTAGCACCAAACTAGCGAAAGCTTCTTCAGAATTTAGGGAGTTGTGAAAAATACACTTGCTCGCCTCTTACTGGGTATTTACTAAGAATCTTGGTTGTTGTTAGGTGATTCCAACCCCGTCAGGTTTCTGTCGTAATAGTCCATGATGATATTAGTGCTTCTATTCAGAAAAGAATGCAAGATTCTGATTAGTATTTCATAGTTATCTTTGGGATGAATGAAAATTGACCTTCGGTGGATATGCAACTCCACCTACAAAAATTATCCCTCAGTTGAAAATTGATCTGGGAAGAAGTTTACATTTTACATTATACAATTTTAAATTGTATTATAATTCTCGTTATGATATGCAGTTTTTCCTGTGTCACATTCATATATATATATAATGCTGAAACAGCCCGAAGTAATCTTCCTTGGCTTCACAAACTGGATCATCTGGATAATTCTGTGTGAGAATTATCCTGATTATCCGATTGGTAAATCATAGGTAGATTATTTCTGACTTTTTAAACATTCTAATTTCGCTCTACTTAGTGTACTGAGCAATTTTACGCTTCAGTTTAGGTAATTCTGTTTGTTTTTCTTTTGGGTAGACATTGCGGTGTTGATTGATTATTTCCAAGCAGTACGAATGTTTTAGTTTTTTCTTTATTATTTAATTTTTGTCCCAGATATCAGTATGTGGGATCTTTTCTTATGTACAAATTTAATCATCTATTTTCTTCACATCGGCAGAGACATAGCATAGATATAAAAGTAATATATATATATATATATATATATATATATATATATATATGAGAATTTTGGTTAAATATAGAATTTGTGATCCAAATCTGCGGTCTGTAATAATTGTTCCCATGGTTGATCCTACATAACTTGAAAATTATACAAAATAGACGGGGGTGTCCTCGTGGTGTAATTGTTAAAGCGAGGGACTGCGGAATCGTAGTAAGCGAGTTCGTACTCCAGTCGCGCTATTACGTTCACTTTCGGGCAAATACCCTTGGGAGAGGTATGAACCCCCTTATCCCACCAGCTATAGCTTAAATAGTACCACTTCTGTTCTTCTAGGATACTAGCTTTGGCATTAAATAACTTACAAAGGTTGATATGCCATTAAACAAAGAAACAAAACCAAACCAGCAAAATAGACGTTATTTTCTCCCTGGGTATATATACCCAGCCTATCCAGTAGGGGTGACAATACTCCGTCTGTAACTCATACAGAAGTAAAAGATTCAACCCCACCCACCCCAAACCTTCTTGGTATGACAGTGATCTTCTTCTGATATTAAGAGTATGGAGTACCCCTTCATTGGGATTACACCCAGTTCCACTCTGACCCAGAGATATGTTAACTATTAAAGTCCCATCTATAAGTCATTAGCCTAATAAGTAAAGTGTTCGCCAATGGCCCAGGAGACCGGGATTTCAATCCCAGGTCGAGTCATACCAAAGACTCAAAAAATGGTACTTGATGCCTCCTTGCTTAGTACTCATCATTATAAAGTAAGGATCAAGGATAAAGTGGAGTAATCCAAGGAATGGGGTAGCGTCCTTCCCTACACCTCGGTGTAGTAGCTATCGAAAAGGGAGCCTTCGGGTTACCCTCGACTAAAGTCGCCAACAACTTTACTTATAAGTCAAATAAATATATTTGATAGGAATACTTGCTTATTTGAACTAAATTACTTGAAACTATAATTATCGTTTAAGTATTATTATTAGTTACTTGAAGCCATTTAACTGTGAGCAAACATATGTCTTATTAAATAAATATGATTGATTCAAATCATATAGTTATAAGTATTAGATTAGAATACTTGCCACCGTAAAAATATGGTCAATTTTTTTTTTTTTGTATCAGAAAGGAATATCAGCAGAGTCGACTGGAACTCTAAAATATACCGATTGCATCTCTGCAGAGGAGTAATACAGCCCCTTAACAAATGTTGTAGATATGACATTAAAATATCTTATTTTGAGGCTTGACGCTTTATGTAATGTGGAATAGCCCTAACTTGTCATTACTCTCAGGTCAACTCTGATCCAGAGTGGTGGTACATTCAACGGTCCAATTTATGGGTCTAACAGAGCTGTCTAATTATTTACTTCACTTGAAACAACTTAACAATTGGCAAACAAATGACTGTTAAATTTGATGATTACATGATAATCTGAGAAACCATTTAACTGTGTACAATTAAAACTATTAGAGGTTCAGAATTAAATAAATGATCATCGAATCGTTTAAGAATGGTATCTACAAATTATTTGCTTACAAATTATATATTTGATATAAACAAATGAAAAGGATTTAACATTAAATAACCTACAATGGTTGATATACCATAAAACCAAACCAAACCAAATCATATATATTTAATATATATGAATAAAAAGGATTTTACATTAAATAACCCACAATGGTTCATATGCCATAAAACCAAACCAAACCAAATCATATTTAATATATATGTATACAAAGGATTTTGCATTAAATAACCTACAATGGTTGATATGCCGCAAAACAAAACAAAACCAAATTATATATTTTTAATATATATATATATATATATATATATATATAAACGATTTTGCATTAAATAACCTACAATGGTTGATATGCCATAAAACCAAACAAAACCAAACCAAATCATATATATCTAATATATGTCTATGAAAAGGAATTTGCATTAAATAACCTACAATGGTTGATATGCCATGAAATTCAACCAAACGAAATCATATATATTTAATATGTATGTATGAAAAATATTTTGCATAAAATAACCCACAATGGTTGATATGCCATAAAACCAAACCAAACTATATCATATATATCTAATGTATATATGTATAAAAATGTTTTGGCATTAAATGACCTACAATGGTTGATATGCCATAAAACCCAACCCAACGAAATCATACATATTTAATATATATATATATATATATATATATATATATATATGATTTGGCATTGCATAACCTGCAATGATTGATATGCCGTGAAATGCAACCAACCAACCTAGATAGAAATGCTTGATATATAACCGTGAGCAAAACTGAGAACAAATACACAAAAAATGCAAAATTCAATATACGAGGATCATTAAATAAGTTTCCAGTCTTTTTTCCTTTGGGCACTTTTATTAATAGTACACACATGAAACTCTAGTCCACTTCGAAGTAATCTCCTCCGGCTGCAATGCACTTGTTGTACCGTTTCAACAACTTCTGGAAGGCCCCATGGAAGTTCTCTTGTGTGAGCGTGTCAATGACCTTCGTCATAGCCTCTTTCATCTCCTCATTTGTCTCTTAACGACAACCTCTGAGCTTAGGGAATAACTAAAAGTCACAGGGAGCAAGGTCTGGACTATAGGGAGAGTGTGGAATTGTTTTGATGCCCATCTTTGTCCATTAGTCTGTGACAAGTATGAAGTTGTGCACTGGTGCATTGTCCTGGTGGAAATACCACTGACCCGATTTGAAGAGTGCAGGCCTCTTCCGAGGGAATCTCTTCCTGAACTCCCTTAAAACCTCAACACAGTAACCGTAACCCTAACCCTTTGGCCAATCAACTCTGGTGTATTGACTTCCTTACTCCTCGCACACCTCTCATCATCCCTCACAGACTCCCTGCTTTCCTTGAATCTCTTATACCACTGTTGTATAGCCACATACAATTGCATATATACTACGCGTATACAAATATACACGGGAACATTATCAACTGATAATGACGACTTCAATAACGAACGAATACACACCTTTATAAAAAAATCTCACAATTTATTTTCAAAAAGGTGATGTTTGTTTTGTGTGAGAAATGAATGGAGACAAGGACGAACTGCTATATTGACCCAAGTTCCTCTCTCGACCATAGCAGCACTTCTTTTGCATCTTGGCTTGGGTTGCTCAACCGGGGGTTACTACGGGCCCAAAGCCCTCTGTCTGCAGCTGGTTCTCACTTCGGCATCTTATCTCCAACTGACTCGAACCGCCCGGGCACCTTGTTATTTTATTTTCTAACGTCCACTTGCTTCCGCTGCTCATCCGCTAATTTACATAGGTGCATCTCTTGTTTGACAGCTTGGTCGAGGGTCAATATACTAAAAACTCAAAAACCGATGCTCGATTACTGCTAGATGCCACAAAAGTGGTCTGAAGCATTCCATACGTTTCTGTGGCATTTTTTCCAAGTTTAAAACAGAATTTTATTGCATATTGTTCTTCTAATGTCTCCTCACGTCCTGAATGCATTTTTTATATTCACCAGCTACGACAATCAGGCTTTAGTAGGGTGTATCACAATTGTTGCTGTAGCTGTTCATTTAAACCTGAAATCATAAAAATTGGTCAGTCATCTCATAAGATGTATAACAATAACATAGTGAATTTTCAAGAGACTACGACAATTTTAAATGCCGGTAAAAAAAAGTCTGGAAACCAATTGAAGGCACCACGTACAATGAACGTAATTCCCAAATACCTAGGTAGTAAAAATCAACTTATATTTTATGTTTACGCCCTCCGTCTAATGGACGATATGCCACAAGGTCATTTTTAAAGCAAAATTAACCTGATTAGAATTTAGAGTTTTTTCTTCAACTGGGAGCTAGGTGGTGTTTGATAATCAGCAAGTCTGCCTTTTAGACTAATTTTACTAAGTACTAAAGTTTTGTATAAAAACAATCACTAGATACCCTTTATAACATGGGGGAGTCTTGGTGGTCTAGTGTGTGACTTACAAGCTAGTGACCTCGTCGTACGCGTGGTAGAGGTCGTTTCTCACTATTACAGTCACTTTTGAACTAATACCCGTGGTAAATGTATCAACTTCCTTATGCCCCCAGATAGTATCTTTACAGTCCTTCTACAAGGATGGTTTTGGCATTAAATAACCCACGAACGTTGATATGCTATGAAACAAAGAAACCAACCAACCGATGTTGCTTGATGGTTTGAAAAATAGTCACTCACCGCAATCTAGTCCCCTCGTAAGCTTGATTCTCACTGAAAAAATTCTAATCAGTCTTTGTGCCAAATCCAAGAAAAAGTCTATGAGAAAATAAGATCAACATTTCTTTTTGTATACCTGGAAGTTCATATCAAATCGTAAGTTTATTATCCTAATATATATGTGCTGCAATACGTATATAGATAGATAGATAGATAGATAGATAGATAGATAGATAGATTGTGCAAGTGTGTCTGTGCGTGTGTATGTGTATTTATATATATATGTATACATATATATATATAAATACATATACACACACATATATATGTATGTATGTATGTGTGTGTGTGCATGGACATATATATGTGTGTGTGTGTGCTTACGCGTGTGTGCATTTGTGTACATATATACATGTTTGTGTGTGTTTGTACACATGTATATTTGTGTGTATGCGCCTACATGTACGTGTGTCTACGTGTGTGTGTATATTTGTGTGCGTGTATGTTGGCGCGTGCGTGCGTGCGTGCGTGCGTGCGTGCGTGCGTGTGTGTGCTTACGCGTGTGTGCATTTGTGTACATATATACATGTTTGTGTGTGTTTGTACACATGTATATTTGTGTGTATGCGCCTACATGTACGTGTGTCTACGTGTGTGTGTATATTTGTGTGCGTGTATGTCGGCGCGTGCGTGCGTGCGTGCGTGCGTGCGTGCGTGTGTGTGTGTGCTTACGCGTGTGTGCATTTGTGTACATATATACATGTTTGTGTGTGTTTGTACACATGTATATTTGTGTGTATGCGCCTACATGTACGTGTGTCTACGTGTGTGTGTATATTTGTGTGCGTGTATGTCGGCGCGTGCGTGCGTGCGTGCGTGTGTGTGTGTCTGTGTGCTTTGCTTTGCTTAAGATATTTTCTCCCAAGTCATAAATACTTTTATTTTCGAGGCTCCCATTAGTCACGATAAGTTTTGTTCTTTTAAGAAGAGATAAAAATTTTAGTAAATGTCAGGTATGAATGATAGATGTTGCAAAAGTCCTTTTTTAGCACGCGACCCACGGGTGGCTTGTCTGGAACCTAAGAAATCATTTATACTTTCCGTCCCAGAAGACCCGCCCGTGCACCGTATTAGAATTTGAAAACTATCAAATTTTAACGTATATAAATTTGGAGGAATTTTTTCTTTATTTTCTATTGTCTTTCACGAAATGATGTACAAGACATATCTAAATGGCTCAATAATAATTTTTTTCTTCCTTTGTTTTTTTGTTTTTTTACAAGGGGGAGAAATAGCGATGAGTGTCATGTGATAATATCTCATACACATAGGAACAAATCAGCGTACGCTTCAAATATTGGTAATAAATATCGGAGTAAAAACAACATTGCTTAGTTTGGCAGAAGGCCATAACTATGCAGGACGCAATTACAACTGAACATTTTGACAAGTGGGGTGTCTGGTAGGACTTATGTGATTATATCTAGTAAGACTTACATCAGGCAATATTCTAATATACGAGGATGGATAAAAGAAATCGTTTCCTAATAATAAGAATAAAGATAATCTTGGCGAATGAGGTATAAAATTTTCTGGGATTTTGAGATAGAATCAGATCTCCTAATCCCAGCAAGAAGATCAGACCTAGTGATAGTAAAAGTTGTCTCCCTTTAGTCGAGGGTGACCCAAAGGCTCCCTTTTCAATAGCTACTACACCGAGGTGTAGTGGAGGGCGCTACTCCATTCCCTGGATTGCTCCACTTTACCCTTGATCCTTATCTTATATTCTGAGTGTTAAGCAAGGCGGCATCAAGTACCATTTTTTAAGTCTTTGGTATGACTCGACCTTGGATTGAACCCCGGTCTCCCGGACACTCTACTCATTAGACAAGTGAAACAATTTAACAGCAAACAAATAAGTTCAGTCTCATTTAAAAATGTTTTCTACGAAATGAGTTTGCAAATAATATATGTAATATGTATGTATAAAGAGGATTTGGCATTAAATAACCTACAATGTTTGATATGCCATAAAATCAAACGAAACCAAACCGAAGGAAGTTCGACTTCAACGAATTTTCATGCAGGTTTCAGATTTTCAAGTTAGACAATAACTTTGACGCTATTGTCCCTCGTGAACATCATAGGGTAGCGGGTTTCTCATCATCTGGGCCTCAGATAACAATCCGAACACATAAGAATATCAACCGTGTTCAGGATTGAGTTGACGAAAACCGTCCAGATCCTTGCAACGGAGGCGCCAAAATCTTTTTAATCATTGTATATTCTTTTCGGCAAATCCTATTTAAAAAATCTCAAACTTCATCACAAGATCTACATATGAGAGTGGCCATGTGCAAATGGTTTTCACAAAAGATCGGGGATAACGAAGAATTCTCGAATGATGTCTGGTTTTTGGATGAAGTTCATTTCCTCTTGAATGATCGTGTTAACTCCAAGAACTATGTATGTTGTAGAAGCGAGAACCCTTACAGAATCTTTGGTCGCCCTCTGCATTCAAATGAGTGCATTGTATACGTCATCATCTGAAAGTATGGCACAACTGGAACATTTTTCTTTGAAGATGGTTGGAGTAACGCAGAAACAGCATTTCAGTGCTTGAGCAGTTCTAGAGAGAGAGAGAGAGAGAGAGAGAGAGAGATGCATGATGACCTTGATGAGGAGGAACAGTGGTTTCAATAGAATGGTGGTCTTTCTCATTATGGTAATGACGGAGCCTCTCTGAAACTAGTAGACAAATTCACCTACCTAGGAAGTAGCGTCTCATCAACCGAAAAAGACATCGACACACGACTGACGAAGGCATGGACAGCTATCGATAGGCTCTCGATCATATGGAAGTCGGACCTAACGGATAAAATGAAACGCAGTTTCTTCCAGGCAGCGGTTGTGTCGATACTGCTATATGGATGCACCACATGGACGCTAACTAAGCGGCTGGAGAGGAAACTAGACGGAAATTACACAAGAATGTTGAGAGCAGTACTGAACAAGTCCTGGCGACAACACCCCACGAGACACCAACTATACAGACACTTGCCCCCCATCACGAAAACTATACAAGTTAGACGAACCAGACACGCGGGACACTGCTGGAGAAGCAAGGACGAGCTCATAAGCGATGTACTCCTATGGACCCCCACATATGAATGTGCAAAAGCAGGACGACCAGCACGAACTTACATACAGCAACTATGTGAGGACACAGGATGTAACCCTGAAGACCTGCCGGAGGCGATGAATGATAGGGAGAAGTGGCGAGAGATGGTCAGGGATATCCGTGCTGGCGGCGCGACATGATCATCATGATGACCATGGCATTGGGGAACGTCGCATTAGCTGCAATGATGAAGTGGAATAGGGACCTTACTTGCTTGATTTGAACCAAGACGTTTTTTTCTTCTGGGCGTTATTCAACTACATCTGTTTGATGGACCCTCAAACCATTGCTGCTTTGAAGGTAACCATCACTGAGAAGATTCAAGCGATTTGCAAGGAGATATGTGCATCTGATATCAAAAACTTTACATGCCGCAACGAACAGTGCCATCAACTGAACGGTGGATATCTGGAGCATGGGTTCTTCTAAATATTTTATTTTAGGTTTTAGAATAAATACTTTCAAATCCTAAAATGTTACCCTTTTCCGTTTATATAAGTGAAACTTTTACTCCTCTAGCACATGTGGTCCTCTATTAGTGCTCTATGATTTTGTTTAAACGTTGTTAAACACCCTATAAATATATATATATATATATATATATATACATATGTGTGTGTGTGTGTGTGTGTGTGTGTATAAATACGTGTGAGTTTGTGTGAGTGTATTTGTATATTCATGTATGCAAATTTAGGTGTATGCATGTAATGGTATATATATATATATATATATATATATATATACACATATATATAGACACACATACACACATTATATATATATATATATGTGTGTGTGTGTGTGTGTGTGTATGTGTATGTGTGTATTAGTTCATGAATATTTGTATTAACACACACAGCAGGCCAGATATAATTATTCTTCAGATGCAAAATCGACTGGAAATTACCTCATTTTCAAAGTCGGAACATTTTAATTGCATTTCTCTAAAAAAGATATCACATCGATATAGTATTTTTTGCCTGGTTACGATCACACACACACACACACACACACTATATATATATATATATATATATATTGTAAGTAAAGTAGACGAAGGTTACCCAAAGGGTCCCTTTTCCTTAGCTACTACACGAAGGTGTAAGGAAGGGTACTATTTATTTCCCTGGATTGCTCCACTTTACTCTTGATCCTTACCTAATAATGTTGAGTGTTAAGCAAGATGGCATCAAGTTCCATTTTTGTAACACTCTACCCACTAGAGCTATGGGTCGGTATATACATATATATATATATATATATATAGCAAACTAGGCGAAACGGTTATCGTCTTAGAAAATAGAAACGGTGACCCGAGTTCAAATCTTGGACAAGACTTTTTGAGTTTCTCTTTGAGTTAAAGCTCTTTAGAAATATATAAATCAGTCTGTTCTCTCCACAGCTATCGGTAAATTTTCATCATACAACGTGTGAAAGCACGTGCGATACCCTCACCTCATCAGCCGCCAACCAGGGTGATAACACAGTTTCGGTAGCTCAAGGCGGTACTGCCACAAATCAGTCTGTTCTCTACACAGCTATCGGTAAATAAGAAGACAGACTGGATTCTTTAGCTTTATTTAGACAACCAATCTAGAAAAAGTAAAACACTTAATTGAAAAAAATATACTTGGTAAATCAAATTGAACTTATCTCATATATGGCCAGTGGTTGAGGGGTTGGGTAAGCACACACATACACACACACACACACACACGCATATATATGTATATATATAATTCATGGAATATAGACTGCGACCCTTGGTTTCATGCCTGATGATTGCTGTTTTACAAAAAACTCCATGAAACCCAGGGGTCGCAGTCCATATTCCATGAATTAAATATATATATCTAATATATATCTATTAATTATTATTATATAATTGCTCTATCCTAGATATTGAACACTCTCCATATTTTATTGCACTTGGTTTGACACATACCCACAAAGTGATTTAGTGACAAATAACACAGTTATATATATATATCATCAAGTCATGCTAGCCGTGCAAAATCTCTTAACTGTCTATTTCCATTTATTTCTATCAGACATCAATCTCTGCACCTTCTCTTGACATCTAGCGTTCGCACAGTGCTGATGTATTTGCTGGTCAAGCAATACTAGTATGTCTATGTGTCGGAATCCATTAGAGAACGTTCCATTTGAGTTTTTCTTGCTTCTTCAGAAGTAATGATCTTGGTCGCTGTACTGTATTATTTTTGAGATGGGAGGTAAGTGGCCGTATAGCTGCTGTTTTTTAACGTGCTGCTTCCAGGATTTGTTCAGAACAGAACGCAGCGTATTTCCCATCTAGCTTTTTCTCCAAACGTTGAATAAAACTTCATGGAGTCCAACTGTTCTGTAGTACGGAGATGGCTACAGATTGAAAGAATTTCCATCTTATTTTATCCGAGAGATTAGATTACCACATGATCGACAGGCTGACAATAGCAGTTCATGAGTTTCCTATACTGTGAATTGTATTTAAATATACCGGCCCATTGGCATAATGGTTAGAGTGTTTGCCAGAGGCCAAGGAGACTAGAGTTCAGTCTTTGGTCGAGTATTGCTTATAACTCAAAAAATTGTACTTAATACTTCCTTTGTAGGCATATTCCAAGGGTTAGTCGATCAATCCAGGGAAAGGAGTAGTGCATTCCCCTTACCTCGGTGAAGTGGTTGTTGAAGTGGGAGCCTTCGGGTCCCTCTCAACTACGGTCAGCCAACTTATATATATAAATATATATATATATATATATATATATATATATATATATTTGTGTGTCATTTGCGTGTCTGTGTTTATGACTGAATTTCATCGTGTGTTTATATGACCCCTTTCCAAGCTATATTCAGATGTTTACTCAAATAATTGGCATTCAAATTTTTAGCAGATTGCGTTCGAACTCTCTCTCTCTCTCTCTCTCTCTCTCTCTCTCTCTCTCAAGTTCATCGCAGCTCTGATAAGCGTAAGCTTGTTATCCGATACGTATCGGATTTGCCGAAAGATTTGATGTCCTCTCACGCGAAAAGTGTTTTTTAACCAGATCACTGAAAGAATATATGCGACAAGTTAACGATTCAAAACACCTCCAAAAACCTTCCAAAAGTAGATGCATCAACTTTCAAGCATCTTATATCTGCCTCACCCCCCTCTCTCTCTCTCTTTCTTTCTTTCTTTCTTTCTTTCTTTCTCTAAGTCTTTCTCTCCCTCTCTTTCTTTCTATCTTTCTCTCTCTATCTCTCTTTCTCTCTAACTTAACATATTCTGTATCTGTCTTTTCCTCTCGTTTGTCATCTCTCAGACACAACCACTCTATCTAGTTTGATTTCTTTGTTTAATGACACATCAACCTTCGTGGGTTATTCAATATCAAATCTATCCTTGCAGAAGAACAGTAGTGGTGTTATTTAATCCATGACTGAAAGGAGAAGGACGTTCACACTTTTCCCAAGGTTTTTAGTCCGAAAGTGAATATAATGCCGAGACTGGAGCTCGAACTCGTTTCTAGAATATTGTGGTCCAACACATTAGCCTCTTTCCTCCAGAGACTCCCCTATCTATTGATCTATCAATCCGTTTATCTTCTTTTATTCTTCTCTCTTTCAATCTATGCCCCTTCCTTTGTCCACATCAACATGGCTTAGTACCCGAAAACGATACCAGCCTTTTTTTGACTTATGAGATAAGAGACAGATTTTGCAAACCAAATTTCAAAATAGACGCTTTATACATGAATTATCCTTGCTATAGACTCTCTCTATCTTCACCAGACTCTATATTTGTATGTTTCTAAAATTCTTATTGGCCACTTGGGATAAAAAATATTCTATTAAAAAGTTTGTCTATCAATTTTTTTTTTAACCGATTGTATTCTGTTTTTAATATCTACTTCAAAATGTCATATATACGTACTCTCTCCCTCTCTCTCTCTCTCTCTCTCTCTCTCTCTCTCTCTCTCTCTCTATCTATCTCTCAATATATATATATATATATATATATATATATATACGTGGTGCCTTCACGTGATAAAATATGGGTCCAACAGGCTACGATCAAATCCTTGACGAGTTTTTTGGCGTTTCATTTCTCCCTATTGCTCTTGGAAAAAGCAAAAATTATTATCATCTGTTCCTATTAAAAAGAATGACAGACTCGGCTATTTAACCTTGATAACGCAACCGATCGAGAAGTTTGGGTTTGGTTAGTTTGGTTTTATGGCATATCAACTATTGTAGGTTATTTAATACCGAAATCATTTTATACACATAATCAGTCCTAATCCAAACAATTCAGTTAAGCACAAATACACAGTTAAAATGTCAAAAACAGTTCTATTTCAAATAATTCAGTTGAGCAAAATTACAGTTTTTTTGTTTATACACAGATAAATATAAAAAGAGTTCAATTTCAAGCAATTCATTATAGTGTAATTACACCGTTTAGTTTTATTTGATTCATAGATAGGACCCAATTACATCTTATCAAGTTTTACACTGAGCCATTAATTTAACTTAACTGAATTTGACGCAAACTCCGAAGTGTACGTTGTCCGACTCGAACTTACACACCTCAATTTGCTGGCCAAGCTCCTTAACCATTACACCATACTAGATGATTCTCGAGTAGGCTTTCTATGCTTCTATCTCCCAGTCAGTGGAACTTGGAATACGCTGACTGTATCTCGTGCTCCGTAAAAAGAGGTGCCCTCTCTAAAAAAAACCTATACTTCATGTGTTGGTGAGACTTCTGTTCCAAACCTCCGATAAGCGTTAAGTACTCCTTCATTTCTAATACTCTCAGGTCCACTCTGATCCATAGTGATTATGTCTGTTAATGTCCTATCTATGGGTCAAACTGAGCGGCTCATTGGCCTAGTGGGTAGAGTGTTCGCCAATGGTCCGGGAGACCTGGGTTCAATCCCAGGTCGCGTCATGCCAAAGACTTTTAAAATGGTACATGATACCTCCTTGCTTAACACTCAGCAATATAAGGTACGTATCAAGGGTAAAGTGGAGCAATTCAGGGAAAAGAGTAGCGCTCTCCCCAACACTTGTGTGTAGTTACTATTGAAAAGGGAGCCTTCTGGTCGCCCTCAACTAATGTCGCAAACAACAACAACAACAACAACAAATAGGGCGGTGTGCAAAAGAAACTCTTTAAAAGCAACTACTCAAAAATATAAACATCATGGAGCTAGGAACGTGATTCTCTAACCGCTAGGCATAAAATAACTCGTGACTGTTTGATATGGCGTTAACATCAATCAATCACTAAATCTTTATTTGAATATCAGCTAGCTCAATATTTAACTCGGCAGCCAAGAACTAGAACTTAATCCCCTATAAAAAGCAAACATTTGAAGTGTTTATTTTTAAAGTGTAAAGGTTTGCCCGATATATATCATAAAATATTGAATGCAATTCTATGCTTAAAATAACCCGTGACTGTTTGATATGGCGTCAACATCAATCAATCACTTAATCTGTACATTCGTTGAAAATGAGAAATTCTAAATTTGTTGAAGATTTGAGCAAACATTTTAAGTGTTTATTTTTAAAGTCGAAAGGCAAGCCCGATATCTGTCATAAAATATTGATAGCTGATACGAGTAAAACCTTGAGCTACCAATCTTATAAGTTTCCATGAAAATATAAATAAAAGTTTTGTCACCACAAAAATAAAGGAAAAGGAAAAGAAATTGAATAAGAAAGAAATGGATGCAGACTTTCGTCAAATGAATCTGATTCCTGATTTGATTCATCATCAAAAATTCACGCCTTATTGAATATAGACGAATTGGACAGATGGAGTCAATTGCGAAGTGCAGAGTTGAAAAACAAAAAAAGTAAAAAAGACTTCTTAGAAAACACACGGAATAAGCCAGTCATAATAGCGCATGGTTACATCTGGAAATTGAGAGCTTCTAAGCAGACATACACTTCTCAGGTTGCTCCCCCTTCACATACACACTTACACACACATATATACACACTCACACTTTTGCTTCTTTTCATCGAGTGTTTATATAAGGCATTGCTTCAACGATTTTACAGCTCAGTGTTATTTTCAGAAGAGTTTCGTGTTTCAATTTCCAATTCATTTTGAAATTCAGAGAAAAGGGCCTTTTCAAAAAGAGAAGTGAAATGAAAGAGCTAAATACAAAATAAAGGGATATTTGCGCTAAACATTAGATTTGATTCACTTACACAGAACCTAATATTTGCACACTAGATCGCACATTTAATTCTAAATTACACACACACACACACACACACACACATATATATATATATATATATATATATAACAGAGATTCAATAAGTTTGCAGACTGACATATAGTTATTAACTGTGAAATTATATATATATATATATATATATATATATATATATATATATATATATATATTATATATATACGTGCAGGTTTGTGAATATGCGTGAATATAAATATATATATATATATATATATATATATATGTGTGTGTGTGTGTGTGTGTGTGTGTGTGTGTGTGTGTGTTTTAAATAGAGGATTGACATATTATAAATTGAATTACTATGACCAGAAAATCCGGTAAGCACTTCACGTGACATACGGAACCACTGGACAGCTGTGATGACCTTATTAGGTCTCATAAGCAGTGTATAATGTGATCTGCGAATCGAACCAACGACCACAGGATATTGAGTCGAAACTCTACCACTGAGTAATTGATTCGCATCACACATTGGTAATACCAAATTGATCAGTCATGATAAATGCGCGAACACTTAACCTGATGTGTCTTGTAGATACATCTGTACTCATACAGAGGATAGGATAATTTAATTTATAATATATAATTCCTCAATTTAAAAAAAAAAATAAAACTATTTCCTTGCCCATGAGGTTATGATGAAGCAGATGCGTTTCTCCAACTTGGGACGACGTAGCCATGGAGTTGACTGTGTCCTCTGTAAGAATGTTTGATTTTATCTCAAAAGAAATAAAGTAAAAAATCTTGATTAGATTTACAAAATGTATCTACTAAAGATTTCTCTATTTCATTGTGTATTTATAAGATGAATGTAGGCTCGAAACTAGAGAGCAAAGTTGATTATCGATCTATGATTGTAAATCGTGAAAAATTGGTTCAATTTTTTTCACAATAAAAGATAGAAAAGATGTCTTAAATAATCTAATGCTCAGATACTTCAAATTTGTGCAGCTAGTCGAATATTGTGGTCTGTGAAAAGTTAAAGAAATTTTTAAAAGAGCGCGTAAGCACCGATAGGTCCATAAATAGAAAAATTTTGATACTAAAATTACAGCTACACGAGTTCATTTTTACACAAAAATTAGCACGTATATTTTAGTAAAGAAATCAGTTGATAGTATTCATATATATATATATATATATATAACACTGACAACGGATCTGTGGTTCGTGTTTGGTTTATCCACTTTTCCACTAATTTTTCTTATCCTGTCGGATTTACCAAGATCTACAATTTCTCTCTCTCTCTCTCTCTCTCTCTCTCTCATATATATATACATATATATACATGATGCCTTCACTAAGTGTCCTGACTCTTTTTCAACAGGACTTTAAAATTTTCGTTGACTCTTGCAAATTCAGTATGTTATTGCTATACAACTTATGATATGACAGACCAATTTTTATGATTTCAGGTTCAAATGAACAGCTACAGCAGCAATTGGAATACACACAACTAAAGCCTGATTGTCACAGCTGGTGAATTTCAAAAATCCAATCTGGACGTGAGGACACTTTAGAAGAACTATATGCAATAAAAATATGTTCTAAACTTGGAAAAAAATCCCACAGAGACTTATGGAATGCTTCAGATTGCTTTTCGACCATCTTGCATGAATCGAGCATCAGTTTTTTAGCGGCATAAGAGATTCAAGGAAGGCAGGGAGTCTGTGAGGGATGATGAGAGGTGTGGGAGAAGTAAGGAAGTCAATACACCACAGTTGATTGGCCAAAGGGTTAGAGTTAGGGTTAGGGTTACTATGTTGAGGCTTTAAGGGAGTTCAGGAAGGGATTCCTAGGGAAGAGGCCAGCACTCTTCAAATCGGACCAGTGGCATTTCCACCAGGACAATACACCAGTCCATAACTCCATCCTTGTCACAGACTATTTGAGCAAGATGGGAATCAAGACAATTCCTCAGCCTCCCTATAGTCCAGACCTTGCTCCCTGAGACTTTTGCTTACTCCCTAAGCTCAGAGGCTGTCGTTATGAGACAATTGAGAAGATGAAAGAGGTTGCGACGAAGGTCATTGACACGCTCCCACAAGAAGACTTCCATGGGACCTTCCAGAAGTTTTTGGAACGGTACAACGAGTGCATTGCAGCCGGAGGAGATTACTTCAAAGGGGACTAGAGTTTCATGTGTGTACTATCAATAAAAGTGCCCATACGAAAAAAGTCTGGAAACTTATTTAATGTTCCTCGTATATATATATATATATATATATATATATATATATATATATATATATGATGAAAATAAGTGGAAAAGTGGATGAATTAAACACATACAATGGTTTAAGTTTCTTTGGCTTCTTTGTTTAATGACATATCAACTTTTTTGGTTTATTTAATGCGGAGGATATCCATCTAGAACGGCTGCGGAACTATTGAACCCATGGCTGGGAGGATACGAGGGTTCATACCTTTCCTAAGCGTATTTGTCCGAAAGTGAATGCAATAACGCGACTAGAGTTTGAACTTGCTTACTACGATTCCGCAATCGAGCGCTTCAACCATTACATCACCCACACATACAACGGGTTTAGTGGTAATATTTCGTTCTTTATTAACGGAACTTTATCAGACTAAACATCTTTTTACGTTTTTCTACATTTTAGCAATTGAAAAAATAAATAAAAAATAGAGAATATAAAAATATAAAGGGTCTAAGACAAGAGATTGATAAAGGAAGAACAAGAAGAAAAATAGATATAGGTTTGAGTGATAGTGGTAGGGGTTAATTTGGTTTTTAACTGTGACCATCTGGGTAGATGTTCGGGCTACGTGGCAACAAGGCGTATTGGGTTTCATTAGAGATTTGACCGGATAGTGGTGGATTAATTTCAGCGTGAAAGGGGGAAATACGAAAGGGTAGAGGTTTCTTTAAGAACGAAATTTTCCCTCTAAACCCATTGCAAGAGTTTGATTTATACACTTTTCCACTTATTTTTCTATTCTTGTCAGATTTACCATAATCTACGATTTCGCTATATAATATATATGTATATATATACAAAATCTTTTCTTATTTTAATTTTATCTCAGTATTGCCCATGAAACAAAAAAGACTTATAGGGGCTATATTATAGGCTTTATAAGTTTTCTAACATAACAGCATCGAGCACTCTAATGTAAAAACTTTTCTTATTTGTTATTTTTCCACCGCTATATATATATATATATGTGTGTGTGTGTGTGTGTGAGAGACAGAGAGAGAGAGAGAGAGAGAGAGAGTGTGTGTGTGTGTGTGTGTACGAATACGAAAAAGCACAAATTGAATATAAATTTAGAAGATGTAACTCATATTAAAAGGCCCTGACGAGGGTTTAATGCAAACCTTGAATGATGGCAAATAATTCTAATGTAAATAAAACCATTCACAGAATACTTTGTTTCATTATATTTCCACATTAACTTTAAGTCAGATTTACTTCCATTTTCATATACAGAGTCTCTCAAAATAGATTTTTATATCAGCTTCTAGGACATGCAATCTTTTTTTCGAGTTTCTTGTCTCAACAATAAATCATTATCATATTAATGGGTTGCATCAATTTTAAGACAATTTTGAATGATTTTGTCTCCAAATAAGTCGTGAGGTAAAATATTTTTCCTCACTTGTGCAAGTCGTTGTGATCAAAGATTAATAGTTGTTATTGTATACTAATTTCTAATCTGAAACAAAAAAGAACAAAACATTATTAGTTGTAGAGTTATTAGCAGTTACATGGTTCCCATGTATATTATGGCACTCAATATATATATTCATATATATATATATATATATATATATATATGTGTGTGTGTGTGTGTGTGTGTGTGTGTGTGTGTGTTTGTCTCTCTCTCTCTCTCTCTCTCTCTCTCTCTCTCTCTCTCTCTCTCTCTCTATCCATAATCTTACATGTTATAGGCTGAATTTTGTTCCGGATTTTTTAATTCATAACTATGAATCCATGTCATTAAGAATGACCTCTGATTTGAGGGCATTTAAAAAGAAAGAAATTATGCTGAAAAATTGGGATTATTTCGAAAAGAGATGTTTGTTTGATAAATCAGTTTTCTTTATCAGGCTTTAACTATACATACATACACACACACACACACACACACACACACACACATATATATATATATATATATATATATATATAAGTATGTGTGCATCTGTGTGTGTGGGAGTGCACAATCATTTGATGGAAACGTGAGAAAATTGGCTAATTAACCGAATTGATTGTGTTACGTATAAGTTATGTTGTACGATGTTAGTAGCATGATACTCACACGGAGTAAAAAGAGAAAAATAGAATTTAGAACAGTCTAAATACAAGAGAATGAATTATGGAATTTGTCAGGAGATAATTGACAAAAGTAGATTTCTGCATCTGCCAACATTTAGATATCAGTTCGATGTTTTGTTTAACAATTCTTTTTCACTATATGATAAAATACATCATTATTCTTCCAGACATTATCTGCAGCTATAATCAACTCTGTTATGAGCCTTGGCATTTTTTGCAATATCCTAAGGATGTCTCGATATACATGGGACCCATGTGACTGCTAATAACTCTTCTACTAATAATACAGGATGTCTCAATATATATGAGAGCCATGTGACTATTAATAATTCTACTAATAATAATATAGGGTGTCTCAATATACAATGGAGCCATGTGACTGTTAATAACTCAACTAAAAATAATATAGGGTGTCTCAATTTACATGGTACCCATGTGACTGTTAAGAACTCAAATAATGATAATGTTGAGTTTTTTTAGTTTCAGATTTGAAAATAGAATTCTATAATAACTATCAATCCTCGATCACAACGCCTTGTGTAACATAGCCATACATGAATATGTGAAACCTGCATAGAATGTTCATAACATGTATACATAGAACATAGGAATCCCGAAACACGAAAAACACTTGACAACTTCTTAGTTCAGGCAGGAAACTTTTTTTTACCTTTGAGTTTAAAGATTTTTCGACAGAGAGATACATATTCTTTCTATTCTGGATTTTCCATCTGCCCCACCCCCGCCAACACGTGCGCACCCGTCGCAAGGCCTCCGCGAGCAAGCGAAAGTCAACCGTCTTCCTCCGGGGCAGAACTCAACTCAACTGACTTTTTTCTAATCCCCCCAAATCCTCCGCGCACGCTTCCGGTGCATGACGTCATTCACATCCCCTGGTCTTGGGATTTTTATTTTGATATCTGTGAACGACACATCCTCCCCGCGCGCTTTAACACCTGCGCTCAAGTTTTTACCTAATTAACCCATGTGCTGAGCCGAAAGGTTCTCAGCCTAATTAAACCCAAAGGCAAGATATATAAAACGAAATCCCTCGGCCATTATATTACACTTGGACAAGAGAGGAAAAATATTTGGAGTCACTTCTGATAACGTTGGCGTGTTTTCTGATGGTAAATATGAGGTAATAGTTATACGGTCAATTATTCTAATTCAGCTAGTGGCACTAATGTATATCTTTCAATCGTTATTATTTACTTCTTTCTTTCTCGCATATCCCGACATTTTAAATAAGTAATTACCCTTCAACGGGAATTTAAATTTATACCTGCAGTTACATCTATATTTCAGCATAAGTTTTTAATTTAATATTTCTAAATATTAGAATAATTATTAGAATATTCATGACTTTTTTTGACCTTGATAAACAGATTATTAGGGTTTGGTTTGGTTTGGTTTGATTTGATTTATTTGTATAATGGCATATCAATCTTTGTGGGTGATCTGATGCCAAAGCTATCATTGTTAAAGTACAACAGTGATACTATTTAACCCATAGCTTGGAAGTAAAGGGTGTCAGTACCTTTACCGGGAGTATTTGTCCAAAAGATAACGTTATAGCATGACAAGAGTTTGAACTCACATCGGATCTGCAGTCCAGCATTTTAGCCACCACGCCATGGGGACTCGCTCTAAACAATTTTTTAGGTTACAGACTATATATATATATATATATATATCTGTGTGTGTGTGTGTGTGTGTGTGTGTGTGCGTTTTGGTGTGTGTGTGTGTGTGTGTTGGAAATCATTGCCAAATTGACGAAAAAGATGGTTGGAATCTTCAGATAAAGTTTCCTATACAACACAATAATTTCGAAATAGGAAATACTACAAAAATTTATTTTATATATGAATACAATTCCTGGCTGTTTGATGATTGCTCAACTTGGGCTTTGCAAAAAATTTTTCATGTTATTTCGTCTTAACACCTTTTATTTTAAATGGCTAAGCGAGTGGATCACTTGGCAGTTTAATCAAAAATTGTTTTTCATTGTTTAAAGGTCCATATGATCACATCCATTTACTCACAAAAAAACCCCGCGAATATCAGCAGCGAAAATCTTTGAAAAATATCAGAACGATCGATCAACATATTATTTATTGCCATCGCTCCCAGGTCCACTCTGGCTCGGAGGGACAGCACCTGGTAGGGTCTTATCAATGGGTTCAATAGAACTAAACAGTGTACTTACGCTAAACTGAAGTGTTATAAATAGAACTTTTTTTTACGTTTAAACGGTGTACTTTTGTTAAATAGAATTGTTTGCAATGGAACTGTTTATATATATATATATATATATATATATGGATTTGGCATTGAATAATCTACGACGGTTGATGTACCATAAAATCAAACCAACATGACTTAATTCGGCTTTAAATGGCCCAAAAAAGGTTGATACGCTGTAAAACAAAACCAATCAAACAACCAAGATTTTATAGCCGTTTTATAGGACGTTTGCATATCACAGTTTGTCAGCAACAGAAAGAGTATTAAGATGTTTCAAAGTCAGATAGAACTTGCATCTGCAGCTACAAAATTAACACCTTTGTCCCCCTTGTATAGCATTAGACCTTGCTGTCCTGTTTAAGCTATAAGCAGGCCTACGTGTCTGGACCCAGATTTAGGTCCAAGACCAGCTAGGCTCATTAGGCCCACATTACACTTAGTGGGTTGATGACCAGCATAGACCAGCAGGGTTCGAGCCATAGCCCGTGCTCGACCTTCCTGTCCTCTAAATCCCCACTTTAAGCTGACTTTGTGTCAAGTCCTGTCTGGTGGGAGGCAGCGACAAATATAATATAACTTGCATCTGCATCTGCATCTGAATCTGCATAGATCGAGTACCTCCGTATTTTGATGTAAAATCTAGAAAACCTAGTGGTACAGCGAGATACTTGGTTTTGGTTTCTTTGTTTAATGGTATATCAACCTTTTGTGACGGCAAAATTGATTAAAATCCCTAAACGGGACTTTATTTTCGCACGTGTGAAGACGGGGCAGGTTGGCACTTGATCCCCTACAGAAATAAGTCCTGTTCAGAGTTCTTTTCTCAGGCAGATAAGAACTGGCATATTACGTGAGGGAATAATTTAGGGCCAGACTGGCCACCGCTGGCAAAGGGGTCCAAATTTCACACTATCACACACCCACCAGGCCGCTAAACTTCTTCCCCTTCCGATAATAGAAGAATACGGGCCTATAGGTCTGAGTTGTAATAATATTAATATTGCTACCGTCGGCAACTCCGGTTTCCCGTGTGATACTTTAGGGATTAATAGGACAGTTCTAAGCAAGATAATGTAAGGCGAATAGAAGCTGAAAGGAAAGCATGGAATAATAACATAGACCACATGGTAAAATGAAAATACATAGGTTCTTTACTACGGTTATATATATACATATACGTTCAATAAAATGTCAAAGATATATAATAGGATAGTCCATGAATATAACTGGCTTTTCCTGGCTTTTATCCTTTTTCAAATTGAGAGAGAGAGAGTGGTAAACAAAATTTGGGTGTAACGGAAAAATGTCCCAAAGTTACTTATCTTATTTTTTTGACGGGGTTCCACTGGAGAATTTCTCTTCTTTCACGGGCTAATAGACTTTGTACTGTTTTTAATGCTGGCTTGAGAGACTCAGGTCTCTCATGTCTCAGTCTTTTGTCTTTAGCCCGGAGTGAAATGGCTGTCGTCCGTCTGCCACGAGCGTTGCCCAAAAACTACCTTTTTTTGTATTTACTTCCGTTGAGGGGAAGGGAACCCCACTTCCGTTTGGGGTCCCCCCACCAATCATTTGGCTTCATTTTCTCCTTCCCCTTCCGATGTCCGGCGACCCAAGGTCACTTAGGTGCAAACATCTGTGTGACCCATAATCATTTCTAACGGTCACTTTTTGACTGCTAGATAATTTTAGTTCAACGGGGGGAGAGTATCATTCCCACCTCCTCGTCTCCGTGAGCCATCACGTGACACCTCCCCGCTTAAGAAAAGAAAGGGAGATGAATAGAAATACCATAGAAAAAAAAAAAGGCAATTCAATTCACTGTTCTTTCTCCTTTTCTTTCATTTTTTTTTTTCTCACTTTACTTTTCTTTCATCCCCTTTCTTCTTCACGCTTTGACGAATTCTTTCCTTTTCCTTTTTTCGTCCTTCCTAATTTTCACTATAGGGGAAAACAATTTCTCTTCTCTTTCTTTCTCTCTCTCTCTCCCTTTTCTTTTTCTTTAATCTCGTTTTCCTTTCTTTCTTTTTCTCTCTCGGCTTTTGGCCGTATCATATTTCAAACCTTGAGGAGGTAAGTCCTTCTTTCTTTCTTTCTTTCTTCGTCACTTTTGACGACTTTATAAGCTTAGTTATTAAGCTCTGGGGGAAGAAACTTCCTTTTCTTTTCTCTCTTTCCCCTATTCGTCACTTGTTGACGAACCACTTTCTCGTCCATCTCATATTTCAACATTGGGGACGAGAATTCCTCATTTCCTTTAGTTTTTCTCTCTCTCTCTTTCTTTCTCTCAACAACTATGAAAGAATATTCTGCTACTACATTTTCGTGGGGCGTTAGAGAAATAAGCCTGGGTACTTTTTTATTAATTTTTCTAAGCCCTCTCTCTCTGAAACAGACAACTGGCCTAATTTTTCCTCGAATTTATTCGGCATTGCCGAGTTCTCAATTTTTCGAGGTTGGCCTTCTTGACGGACATATCTCTTCAATTTGTTTGTGTGACACACTTGTGTCTTCTTCTTTCCTTCGTTGGTATCAATTCTGTATGTCCTCTTGTCTATTCTCTGTGATATTACGTAGGGACCTATATATCGTCCACCACAGTGGGGTCCTTTATTTGATGATAGTAGCAGGACTTCATCGCCCTTCTTAAATTCTTCCTTCTTAGTCACTTGTGAGGGTCCTCTTATTTTCCTCTTATCCTCTCGATAAGTATTAGGGAATTTATTCCTAATATTCGTTGGACCTTCATCTTTTCTCTGACGACTGGTCCTTTTATCTTCTTGTTTATTGAGGGGTGGAAGGTTCACTTCTTTTCTTTCCACCTTCTCACTTTGCGAGTGACTGTGTCGTTTATATCTCGCACGTGGCTCAGCCGCCATCTTGTCTCCATGCTGGGCGTTCGTTCTCGCCATCTTTCTTTCTTCATTTATGGCGCTTATTTTCGCCATCTTTTTCGGGTGACACTTTTTAGTTTTTACTTCATTTCCCAGTATGAGGGAAATTCCTTTCATAGGTAGTTTATCTACCACCCCAACTCGAATTGGTCCGTTTTTCCACTGGGACTTAAGGGTTATTTTACATAGCGGTATTTTTACCCTCTTTTCGCCGATACCCTCTATCATCACAGTCTCACGTGTTGCTTCTATTACCCTTTTAGGTAATTTATTTCGTAGAAGTAACGACTGAGATGCTCCGGTATCTCGTAAAATTGAGACTTCCACTGGTCCTCCGTGTGGGCCTCTTATCATCCCTTTTTTCGTCCAGGGTCGATAGGATTGGTTCCCTCTAGGTGTCGTTTCAGCTCCTTGAGGTTTTCTCGGCTGGGTTTGGTTTCTTTCAGGACCTTTTCCAAGCTGACACCTTATGGCTATGTGTCCAGCCTTTCCACACTTGTAGCAGACCACTGTTCTGCTGCTACTTTAGAAGGTCCTTCTATTTCCTTCCTTAGGTCTTCCTTCAGCTTTAAACTTCACTCTGTTTCCCGTGAACGTTTTTTCCTTTGTTTTTCGGTGTGTGAGGATGTATTCGTCTGCTAGTGCGGCCATTTCATAGGTCACGTCAGTTTTTCTTTCACTTAGGTGAACCCTGACTTCTTCTGGCACACAGTTTAAAAATTCTTCAGCTAATATTAGCTGCCGGAGTTTCTCAGCGTCTCCGTCTATCCACTTAGAGTCACACCACTTATCCAGTGCATTCTCTTTTTCCCGCAGAAATTCCACATAAGACTGGTTTTCAGTTTTTCTCTGTGTTCTGAATTTCTGTCTATAAGCTTCTGGAACCAACTCGAAGCTTTTAAGAACCGCTGCTTTCACCAAATCATAGTCGGCGCAATTTTCTGTCGGCAGAGTTGCATATGCTCTCTGTGCTTTTCCTGTCAGCACAGTTTGGAGTAGCATCGACCAGCATTCTTTCGGCCATCCAAGATTTAGCGCGGTTCGCTCAAAATGTGCGAAGTAGCCGTCCACGTTGGCTTCTTCAAATTTTGGGACTAGCCTCGCTTGCTTCGTTACTTCGAAACTGTCATGGCTTTCTTTGCGTCCTCTTATTGCCAAGTCGACTTCTCGCAGCCTTGTTTCTTGCTGAATTTTTATTTTCTCCAGTTCCATTTTATTTCTCTGTAGTTCCATTTGTGCTTGTATTTTAATTTTCTCCAGTTCAATTTCTTCTGGAGTCATTCTTATCATTTCCGTTGGTAGCTCTTCTAATACTGCTTCCTCGAACACATTTTCGTCCACCATGTGCCTTGCTATTTCTCTCACGAGTTCATGCTTTCTCATAGAATTCTGAACATTTAACTCAAGCTTCTCGCCAATTTTTATTATCTCGCTTTTTCTCAGCCTCTCCAACTTTTCCATGGAGGGTTCTTTTAAAAAGTTCTCTATTTTGTCCATTTTTTTAAAAAAATTTTCCCAAACAGTGATATCAACAAGTAATTTGACTGTTTCAACAATATTCCTTTTTTTCTTTCACGGTCTCCCAGGGTAGATTTAAACGGCAGGAATTGTCACACGACTACTAGCAATAAATATTATTAATAATAATCATTCCGGAAACGAGCCCCCATTTCAGGTCTGTGACGGCAAAATTGATTAAAATCCCTAAACGGGACTTTATTTTCGCACGTGTGAAGACGGGGCAGGTTGGCACTTGATCCCCTACAGAAATAAGTCCTGTTCAGAGTTCTTTTCTCAGGCAGATAAGAACTGGCATATTACGTGAGGGAATAATTTAGGGCCAGACTGGCCACCGCTGGCAAAGGGGTCCAAATTTCACACTATCACACACCCACCAGGCCGCTAAACTTCTTCCCCTTCCGATAATAGAAGAATACGGGCCTATAGGTCTGAGTTGTAATAATATTAATATTGCTACCGTCGGCAACTCCGGTTTCCCGTGTGATACTTTAGGGATTAATAGGACAGTTCTAAGCAAGATAATGTAAGGCGAATAGAAGCTGAAAGGAAAGCATGGAATAATAACATAGACCACATGGTAAAATGAAAATACATAGGTTCTTTACTACGGTTATATATATACATATACGTTCAATAAAATGTCAAAGATATATAATAGGATAGTCCATGAATATAACTGGCTTTTCCTGGCTTTTATCCTTTTTCAAATTGAGAGAGAGAGAGTGGTAAACAAAATTTGGGTGTAACGGAAAAATGTCCCAAAGTTACTTATCTTATTTTTTTGACGGGGTTCCACTGGAGAATTTCTCTTCTTTCACGGGCTAATAGACTTTGTACTGTTTTTAATGCTGGCTTGAGAGACTCAGGTCTCTCATGTCTCAGTCTTTTGTCTTTAGCCCGGAGTGAAATGGCTGTCGTCCGTCTGCCACGAGCGTTGCCCAAAAACTACCTTTTTTTGTATTTACTTCCGTTGAGGGGAAGGGAACCCCACTTCCGTTTGGGGTCCCCCCACCAATCATTTGGCTTCATTTTCTCCTTCCCCTTCCGATGTCCGGCGACCCAAGGTCACTTAGGTGCAAACATCTGTGTGACCCATAATCATTTCTAACGGTCACTTTTTGACTGCTAGATAATTTTAGTTCAACGGGGGGAGAGTATCATTCCCACCTCCTCGTCTCCGTGAGCCATCACGTGACACTTTGTAGGTTATTTAATGCCAAAGCCATTCGCCTAGAAGAGCAGTAGTGGTACTATTTAACCCATAGCTGGGAGAATAAGGGGGTTCACACCTTTCTCAAGAGTATTTGCCCGAAAGTGAAGGTAATAGCGCGACTGGAGTACGAACTCGCTTACTACGATTCCGCAGTCTATCGCTTTAACAATTACACCACGAGGACACCCCCTCGTGAGATACTGCAGGAACACCTGGGGTTAGTAGTAGTGATACTTGGGCTCGGAATTTTTGCTTGAACCTAGAGTAATTGTCACAGGAAGAGTGTATGCCGTCTTTACAGTAGCCATTGCATGTATTTAATGTATATATATATATATATATATATATATATATATCCTTTTATACTTTATCATTAATCCCAAATTAATTATACATCAATAGCCGTTAGTACTGAGCACTCATATTGGATACTCCTACTCCTTGGATTTACTCTTTGGATTATATATATATATATATACAAGGTAAATAATCTGATTTTCATATTAAAGTGTTCATTTTTGTGCAAATACAGACACGAGAAGCTGTCATTTTTTATTGTGGTGTTATAAAAATACCCTTCATTGACACAATGAACTAGTCGGAAAAGATTATATATAGAACATATTTTGTTCGGTGAATAAGAAATATTGTAGGTTTTCAATATTGTCCACTGTGTGTATTCATTACTTTGTACTGTCGGATTATGATATAGCATAATTGCATGTTTAATTTATTTATGAACAATCGGCGCTTATGCGTTAGTTTTAAAATTCCTTTGAAACTTCGCCTATGACAATAATTGACTTGCCTCGAAAAATTTGAAGCATCAAAACCCAAAATAATTCAAGATATCTTTTCTCTCCTAGATTGTTAAGGATACATTTTTTAATTAATTGGAATCATTAGGCGGAAAATAGCAATAGAAATAAATATTTCTCAAGATGGTCTCATAGATTTCTTCTGTGACCGACTAAAAATCAATTTCGATTTATTTCTTTTGAGAAAAAATTCAAAGAATTTTCTTTCAAGGATTTATTTAATCTCAACATCGTTTAATTACTTTAAATTGAATGAATATGTTATTGCTTAAGTAGATCTATTTCTACTACGACTACAGTCTAATACCAGTTTCAGTCGCATACGTGATTAATGCACAAATATTTTTTCTCCCTAAGCTCTCACAAACAGATCTTTTACACACACTAGATATATTCATTTAGATTCAAGCAAACAAAAACTGCTAAATTTCATGTATGGGTCTTCATTTTAAATTATTAAAACGATTTACGTTCTGATCAATATTATATTTTCTTTTAAGAAAAAGTTTTCTAACTTCTGTTTCCCAACCAACTTTACAATAAATTTGAAGAAAAAATTACTTATTTGTAGATCGGTGTTTTCTTTAATCGATTACCCCTTTTTTCGCCATTTAATGGTGTACACACACACATACACACACACACACTTACAAAGGAGCGCAAGTATATCACTTTTTAATGGCATATCGGCTACCATTATCCTTAATCAATTCAATTAGGTGTATCGGGTTTGATTTGGTTCGGTTTGTTTTGACGGCTTATCAACCATTGAAAGTTATCTAATGCCAAATCATGTTTATATATATTATATATGCACAAGTTGTCAACATAAGTCAAAGTTAAATGGTTCCAAGTATTGTTATGTATCACTAACAATTAAAAAACATCAGTTATTTGTTTACGCACAGTTAAATGATCAATTTTAAACAATTCAATTTAGAATAAGTCATTTGTTTATTCTCAGTTTAAAAGTCAAACAGTTCTGTTTGACCCATAGACAGGACCCTATCAGATGCTACCACTCCGGGACAGAATGGACCTGGAAGCGATGGCAATGATAGGGTATTCTGTATTCCCCAAAGCTCCAGCATTACTGGCGTCTCACCATCAGATTGTTTAGTGTCATAACCAGGACATTCGTTTGGGGTTGTTAATGCAGTCTTGGTATTCTACAGCCCCAACCGATTGAGCCTGGGAAGTCTTAGAATTTCATAAATAAGTGGAGTCAAAAGTAGTTTTCGATTGAAACAAGCGATGAGAAATTTTGCAGTTTGGGTTTGAGTAGTAAGATTTTTGATGTACGGCAGAGCAGACCTGTTCTTTCTTTCTTTTTTCGAGTTTAGAAGTCCTTTTTTTTAAGGGTTGTTGATGTTTTCCCGCAGAAATGAAGAATTTTTCTTCTCTATGAAAATATGATTTAGAATCTCATGGAAATGATAGGCCTACAATATCAACATACAAATAAACATGGGAACTAAAAAGGTACAATGTGCTTGTTTTTTTGGGTTTTTTTCAACAGAATCAGGTTACAACTTCCACAATAGTTTTTCAAGAGATGAATTTTTGTGAGATAGCCATATTGTAAGATAATTAAACCATTGAAAGGCTTCTAACGAGACGCTTGAAAGTTTTTCATCAACATCTTTAATTGACGTTCTTCTGTCAATGTTAGGCGTATTTCTTAACATTGTCCTAACGGCAGCCTTTAAATTATGACACGTCTTGGCTTTATTTATGAAATAGTTACAACTGTTGATTGACGAATTACAAAACTGACCGAATTTCAACTGCTGCTCAGGCTACTCACAGTTTCAGTGTTTCAAAGAAAGAAAGAATGCTTCAAATATCGCAATTGCAAGTAAGCGAAAAAACACTAAATAAAAATGCAGTCTTTTCAAATAAACAACCTGTTTTATGACTTCAGAACTGCTAACTGAATTCATCGTATTACGAAGTCTCCGTGGCGTAATGGCTAACGTGCTGGACTGTGACATAGTAGTAAAGGTACTATTTACCCAACCCCTCCGCTCGGGCAGGATATGACACAAGGTCAATTTTTAAGCGGAGTTTAACAGGTTTGAATTCAGAGTTTTCCTTCTCCTAGACTAGTTGCCTCACCAAGGCTGAAGAACCTAGTCCGTCCTACTATTTACCCATAGCTGGAGGGAGAATAAGGGGGTTCATACCTTTCCCCAAGGGTATTTGCCCGAAAGTGAACGTAATAGCGAACTCGCGTACTACGATTCCGCAGTGCATCGCTTTAACCATTACACCACGTGGACACCCCATAGTAGTAAAGGTGTTAAAACGTGTTAAAGGTGTTGGGTTATTACGTTCCCATTAGACTAATGCCTCTTGGGAAAAGCATGAACCCCCTTATTCCCCAGCTATAGGTTAAATAATACTGAATAATACTAAAGTTCTTTAAGGATAAATTTGGCATTAGATTACGCGCGAAAGTTGATATGCCATTAAACAAAGAAACCACAGAATTCAAAATATGACAGGCCTAGTCGGCTGAAACTGCAGAATACACAGACTGTTTTTTTGCTGAGGCTAAGAATCCCCCAACGAGTGTCCTGGATGTGACACTAAACAAACTGATGGTGAGGCTTCAGTAATACTGGAGCTTTGGGGAATGTAGCGTACTTATATGTTGCCATGACGCCCAGGTCCACTCTGGCCCGGAGTGATAGTACCTGATAGGGTCCTAGCAATGGGATAAATAGATCTGTTTGACATTTGATCTGTCTACATATGCTGAACTGATTTGATTGAAATAAAACCGTTTTTTCATTTAACCTTGTGTAAAAAAAAAGTCTGACTTTTAATTGAATTGTAACTGTTAAACAGGAATACTTGAAAACATTGTCATTACTCCCAAGTCAACTCACGTCCAAAGTGTTAGCACCTGATTGGATCCTATATAGTGGTCAAATAGAACTAAACTGTGTAATTATGCTAAACAGAATTGTTTGAAATAGAACTGTTTTGATATCTAAACTGCGTATTTATACTAAACTGAATTGTTTAAAATAGAACTGTATTTAGATTTAACTGTGTGTAAGCAAAATCTATACTTATGCTAAATTGAATTGTTTGAAATAGAACTGTTTCGAGTATAAAAATGAATTTCGCATTAAATAACCTGCAATGGTTAATGTGTCATAAAACCAAACCAAAACAAAACAAAACAAAAATTTAAGATTTCAGCAGTTGATATCAGAAGTGATTCATGACAAATGCCTAAATGTCAGCCTCTCTCTCTCTCTCTCTCTATATATATATATATATATATATATATCTTTTCAAAAATCAGTCGTATTTTATTACTTATAGACTTATAAATAATAAAAATAAAAATTGAGATTCCTCGAGTTATTGTTATTGAACCTTTAAATGACAAGAGAAATATCTTGCATACAGAAAGAAGCCAGGAACCTGTATTCTTCTCGGAAAACCATAGGGCGACTGAAATTCGACCGCCCTTCGCATAAAAGACCAGAAATGAGACAATCTTTGAAAAAAACTCTCACGCAACATAGCAGTCCAAAGCAGCTATCTATTTCACATCCCTCAGACCATAAGTCACACATGCATTTGTTTTCGCAGTACAGAAATAGTACGGTACCCACGAAAAATTCGTCGTATTAGGGGCCAAAAATTCGTGGTATTAGGGGACAACTAGCCTAGTAAGTTGGGGCTGTAGAATATACCGACTGCATCTCTACACTGGGGTAAGATCCCGACCCCCACGTGCGTTCTGGATATGACACAAAACAAACTGATGGTGAGGTTCCAGCAATTCCGAAGCTTTAGGGAATACAGAGTACCTCTTTATTGCAATTGCTTTCTAATCCACTTTGACCCAGATTAGTAGCACCTGATCGGTGAGGTGCCCGTGGTGTATTGGTTATCGTCGTAGGAAATGGACACGGCGACACGAGTTCAAATCATGGACGAGACTGATTGCATTTCAGATAGCACTAATACCCTTGGGAAAGGTATGAATCCAATTATTCTCCCTCCAGCAATTGGTAAATAGTAGGGTTGACTAGGTTCTTCAGCCTTGGTGAGGCAACCAGTCTAGGAGAAGGAAAACTCTGAATTCAAACCTGTTAAATTCCGCTTAACCTTGTGTCATGTCCTGCCCGAGCGGAGGTGTTGGTAAATATGGTAAATATGGTAGCACCTGATCGGTTCCTATCTATCGGTCAAATTGAATTGTTTGAAATGTAAACAAATGACTTGTGTTAAATTTAATTTTTTGTAATTGAACTGTTGGATCATCTAGCTTTGTATAAACTGATTTCAAAGTGAATTGTTAGCAAGGCTTCACAAAATTTAATAGAGACCAAACAAATAAGCAACTGTAAATAGAATTATTCGAATTCGATAAAAAATATTTCAAAACATTAAACTCTGCACAAAAAGAAAATGAGCTCAGGTTAGGGTAAAAATGTTATCTTAAACTGTGTTCAGAAATCATATATTTAATATATGTGTATAAAAAGGTTTTGGCATTAAATATGCTGCAATGGTTGATAGGCCATATAACCAAACCAAACTAAACCATATATACTTAAATTATATGTATAAAGTTGATTTGACATTAATTAAATAACCTACAATGGTTGATATACGTTAAAACCCAAGCAAACTAAATCATATATATATATATATATATATATATATATATATATATATATATATATAAGATTTGTCACTAAATAACATACAATGGTTGATATGTCATAAAACCTAACCAAACGAAACCCTATGTTTTAATAGAAAGAAGATTTGGCTTTAAATAACCAACAAGCGTTGATATGCAACCAAACCACACCAAACCAAACCATATATATTTAATATATATGTATAAGGAGGATTTGGCTTTAAATAACCTACTATGGTTGATATGCCATAAAACCTAACCAACCCAAATCATATGTATTTAATATATATGTATAAACAGGATTTGGCTTTAAATAACCTACAAGGGTTGATATGCCATAAAACCTAACCAACCCAAATCCAATGTATTTAATATATAAGTATAAACAGGATTTGGCTTTAAATAACCTAAAAGGGTTGATATGCCATAAAACCAAACCAAACTACAACACAAACGAATTGCTTTGTTAGTGATGTTCTAACAAAGAATTTATTAAAAAAAAAAGCTGTCATATAATTTCATTTATAAGATTTTAAAAGCCATCGTCAATTTATAAACTGAACATCTCTTTTTAAATCCTTTTAACCCCCTCTATTTTTTTTTTTTAAATACTCGTAACTTTGTAAACAATAAATCTTAATAGATAAATTTATACTTTATTTTTTAGTCATTTATTCTCATTTTCTGGACAGTGATTTGGTTTTGCTTCGTTTTCTTTGGTTAATGACAAACCAACCTTCGTGGGTTATTCAATGCCTAAACCTACTTTCTGCGACAGTATTAGTACTATCTAACTCAACGGTGTAGGATCAGACGGTTCATAATTTTCCCAATTGTATTAATCTGAAAATGAGCGCGACTAATTTTGTTATATAACTGCGGAAGGATTTTTTTTATATCATCATTTTTCGTTCTATATATCTTATCTTTCGGTTTAGTTAGGCTAAGAAACTTTCGGCTTGTGGCAGATAGGAAATGAGACTGGGGATGTGAATGACGTCATGCTCAGAAGCGATGGGCTGGGATTCTTAGTGATTTTGAATAAAAGCAGTGAGTTGAGATTTGGACTTAGACGAAGCGAGTTGATTTTTCGGAGCTCGGCGTGGCCAGTCGCAGTTTGTGGACTGCGGGGCGCGCACGCACATTGGTTGGGTCAGTGAGTTGAAAGCTGACGATGGACGAAAAGTCAGCATAGGAAAATTGTATCTCTCTCTCCTCGTGTCGAAAACCTAAACTTAAAGAAGGTAATAAAAGTTTCGTACTTGAACCAAGAGAGTCGTCAGTGTTTCGTGTTTTTCGGATTCCTATGCGTATGAACATTCTATGAACATTGTGAACGTTCAATACATCCGTATATATGTATTATGAACGTTTCACGTATTAATATATGGCTATGTTACAATTTTAAAACTCGCTTATAAGGATATCGTAGTCCAGTACTTTAGCAGTTACTCTAAAGATAATAAACTGACTTATTTTCAATCTCGTCTATAATGTCTGATTTCTCAAATTCTCATTCTAGCTCATGACATTTTTCTCTATATAAAATATCTGTGTATATCAAAATAACTAATTAAAGTTGGCAACCTTAATTGAGGATGACCCGAAGGCTCCCTTTTCAATAGCTACTACAATAAGGTTTAGGAGAAGACCCAACTCGTTCCCTAGGACGCTCCACTTTACCCTTGATCCTTACCTTAAAATGCTGAGTGTTAAGCAAAGCGGCATCAAGTATCATTTTTTAATTTTTGGTATGACTCGACCTGGGATTGAACCTAGTTCCCCGGACCATTGGCAGACACACTACTTATTAGACTAATGGTCCGGTTAAAATAACTAAATGAATGAAAAACAAAAGAACTGCAAATTTTTTTCAATACAAATTGATGATTCCCTGAATATGTAACTCATAATATGATGAGCAAAAATCGATATGAAACGCGAATAAAAAAAATGACTCAAAAATACCCCAAAGAAACCTTTTTTCATAATTTAAAAAAAATGAATTCAGGATTTTTTAAACAGAAAAAAGATAATTAGATTTCTTTCTCAGCAGAACATTTCCCAATTTAAGAAATATCTTTTCTTCTCAGAAATATGAATGCTTAAACAACATAGTAATTATAGTTTTCATAACTTTTAAAATTGTTCCATGGATACTTTTCTCCTTGTTTAACTTTCTCAATTTCGTCGGTCTTTCTTTCACTTTTACTTTCATTTCTTTCTCTCTTTAAGATTTCAAAAACACCAACAAAAAACATCAGACATCTCACCTTTTGTTCTTTTCTTTTCTTTTTCAAAGTGGCAAGCTGCAAATCACATGGTTCTTTCTTTCTTTCTTTCTCAAGTCAGTCAGCTGTTACGGCTGCTGACTCGACACCTGGTTTGCTTTCTTTTCTTTTCTCATTAGATGCGGCAAGCTACAAATCACATGATTCCTTCTTTCTTTTTTTCTTTCTCACTTGATTTTTTTCTTTCTCACTTGATTTTTTTCTTTCTTTAAAGATTGCAAGAAAAAATTTCAGAGGTCTCATCTTCTGTTCTTTCTTTCTTTCTTTCTTTCTTTCTTTCTTTCTTAAATATTGTACAGACACATAGAACACTTGTGTTGTATATTATTATTTTACTGCTCCTGGGTTATTTTACAAAAGAGTCAGTTTGTCGTCTTTTATTAGAGTCTGAGTGGCAGCAAGTTTCCTAAGATCTCCGGGACTATTTTCAGTATTCTAGTTGACCTCAAGAAAAAATGTCAGCGGTCTCATCTTTCTTTCTTTCTTTCTTTTTTGAATATTGTATACAGACACACAGAACACTTGTGTTATATATCATTATTTTTCTGCTCCTGGGGTTTTTACAAAAGTGTCATTACCCAAACGTTACACTTTTTTCGTTTTTCTTTTTCTTTTTTCTTCGAGGGCAAGGTTTAATTTATTTTTCTTCTTTATTATTTTGCACGTCTTATACATTGCCGACAATGCAATCTGGTGCTAACCATTTGAACATTCATGTGCTTCACAATTTTTCCTCATCCGTTAGTCTCAGCTACTTTAGGCCAAATAAGTAGAAAGTTAAAATCTAATTTCAACCTCCAGATTTGTAGTTACATTATTTTAAATCTTCTCAGTAAGAATCAAGCTCTCAACTCACCTTCAAGATTATAACTCGGCAATCAAAACTCAATTGAACTCAACCAAACATCACAATCTCTCTCTCTCTCTCTCTCTCTCTCTCTCTCTCTCTCTCTCTCTCTCTGTATCTTTCTCTATCTATCTCTCTGAGAACAAAAGGTTTAATTTTTTGGAAATAATCTACTTTTCATACTTATTAAAATTTTAGACCAATCTATCATTTGACATTGATCTGCTTCACAAATATGTTCTCATCTGATAGTCTCAGCAATATCGGGCCAACTAGGTAAAAAATTACCTTCAAATTTATACTTACATGATTTCAAATCCTCCCTGTGAGAACCAAGCTCTCAACTCACCTCCGAGGTCATAACTTGACAATCAAAACTCAATTGACCTCAGCTGGACATGAAAATATCTTTCAGAATATAAACGGTTTGATTCTTTGTAAATAATCTGCTCTCCATGCCAAATAAAACATTAGACCAATCAATTATTTAACACAGAAATATGATTACTCGGATGTTAGTTGTAATTTTTATTTGATATTATTATAAAAGAAAAAAATGCGATGATTATGAGACATAATTGCCCAATGAATAGAGCTATTTGTGCTTGTTATAGAAAATGTAATCCATTGCCGTTCTGGCATGACAGATGTTTATTTATGAAACTGAGGTGAATTGTAAAACGTCAGAGAAGATCAATCACTTTCAAATGTCACTTGAGAAACAGTTGTTCTTCATCGCCAACAACTGGAGCGTGCCCAGAGCCTGGTGACAAACACTAAGCTTTTTATCGTGGGAATTCATAACGATACATATATGCCTGATATGCTTATATACATATATATATCCGTGAGAATATATAAACACATAGACACACATTAACAGAGAGAGAGAGAGAGAGAGAGAGAGAGAGAAAGAGAAACGAACATAAAATATACAAAAGTTGTAAGAAATATAAAAACTGGTCGCATTAAATAAAACCAGTGGGTTTTAAAATGGACTGATTTTTTGGCGAAATATTACTTAGTGTTTGTCAATTTCAAAAAATAAAACAGACTTAATTTCCGGTCAGCAAAAGTGAACCGCCGACACCCGGGCTTGAACCAGAGAAAGAAACTAACTCTAATTGAAAAAATTATTATAATACTCTAAATGTCTGCATTTTATCAGTTTGATTGATTTCAATTACATTTCAACCGATCTCCGGTTATTTTATACTTTGGAGTTAGGGAAGTGCGTTCACTGTATGTATAGAAGACATTTTTTGTGTAGTTGCTTCTTAAGCGTCTTTTTTTTCTTGCTCAGGATCCTTTCATTTATGATATATCAACCCTTACAAGTTATTCAATGCCAAATACTGTTTATATATATATATATAACGTAAAGGATTTGTCAAAAATTGTTTGTAGGTAACATTTTGAATAAGCCAGAGCTCACTTGTTTACACAAAGTCAAAGTGAACCCAACCTTCCACAAATCTTCCAGGGCACCTCTTTTGGGGAGATCTAATCTTTCTGCAGGGGATGCAGCCAGTGAATTCTAAACCCCACAGACAGGTTCAATATTTTTTTCAAAATGTGAAGAAAAAAAAAAAGAAAATAAAGTGACTTGATGGCTTGGTTTGTTTTTGTTTGGTTTGATGGCACAACAACTGTTGTTAGTTATTTAATTCCAAATCCTGTTTTTACAGATATATCAAATATATATGATCTGTAGATACACACTGCTGAATTATCAAACACTTCTATTTCTGACAACTCAATTTAGTAGAAATCAACGAAGTTAAATGGTTCTTACTATTGCTATTTATCACTAACGATTCAATATAGCATCAGTCATTTGTTTACACACAGTTAAATGATCAAACAGTTCTATTTCAGACAACTCGTTTTAGTATAAGTTTTCTCTCAGTTTAAATGTCAAACAGTTCTATTCGAATCATACATTCCTGGAGCCTCAACCTCAGATTGTTTGATGTCATATCTATGACACGCGTTGGGTGAGTCTTACCCCTCTGCAGTGATGCAGTCGATGTATTCTACAACTTCTGCAAACTGGGGTTCAAGTGACTTGAGGAGACACTAACGAGAAAATCTATAGTAAAGTACGCGGTGTTCTGAAAGTAATACATTTTGTTTCTTTGCACAGTAATTGCAACAGATACAGATTGCAAAATAACATCTTCAAATATATATATATATATATATATATATATATATATATATATAACCCTATTTAATCACCTCAGGGTCTAGTGGGTAGAGTGTTTGCCAATGGTCGGGGAGACCTGGGTTCAGTCCCATGTCGCGTCATACCAAAGACTTTAAAAATGGTACTTGATACCTCATTGCTTAACACTCAGCAATATAATGTACGTATCAATGGTATAGTGGAGCAATCCAGGGAAAGGAGTAGCACCCTACCCTACACCTTGAAAACTATTGACAAGGACTATAGTCGCCAACTTTACTTTTTTTTTACTATTACGTACTGCTTTATTCATTACAGCGATGAAAAAGACCTGAAAACTCCTAGTGAAAGCATGGGGTCCCGTCGCATCCCCAAAGTTTAACAATTACTCAGTCAGTAAATGGGAGATCAGTTAATAAAGCCGGAAAATATAAGCAACCCGAAGCATGTGAGCCAGACATGATAAAACCACGAAAGCTAAAAACTTTTTCAACAGTTTTGCTGTCTTCCCCTTGGTTTCTTTATTGTATGGCATATGACCCTTCGCGGGATATTCAAAGCCAAAGCAATACTTCTAAATAAACAATAGTCATCGTCATCATTTTCGTGCCGTGCAGCTAGCGCGTATTATCCTAACTCTCTTTCTCGCCATTTGTCTCTATTGCCAATCGATTCCCGTAGGTCTTCCAGACAACATCCTGTGTCCGTACAGAGCTGTTGTAGTTAAGTTCTAGCTCATCGTCCAACACTTTCTCGTCCGTGTTAAGGGATCCTAAAGAGAACATCGCTTATGAATTAGTCTTTACTTCTCCAGCAGTGTTCCGCATGTCTTTTTCGTCTAATTTGGATGGTTTTTGAGATGGGAGGTTGGTGGATCTACAGCTAATGTTTTTGCTTCCAGGATGTGTTTAATATTGCTCATAGAATTCTTGTGTAGGTTCCGTCTTGTTTTTTCTCAATATACTTAATCAGTGCCCATGGGGTGCATCCATATAGTAGTATAGACACGACGGCTGCTTGGAAAAAACTTTTATTTTATCAGATAGGCTTGACTTCCATATGACCGATAACCTATCCTCAGCTGTCCATGCCTTTGCTAGTTGTATATCGATGTCTTTTTCAGTTGATGAGACGCTGCTTCTGAGGTAGGTGAACGTGTCCACTTGTTTCTGAGAAACACCATTTTGTCCGATCATGAACGCAAAACGGATTTAAAACTCATTTACAACGATATCGTTGTCTAACACTCAAGCCACTACAACACGAATCAGTCCAGTCGTCTTGTGCTGTATAATATGCCGACTGCATCTCTGCAGAGGGGTAAGACACCGCCTCCTCCCATAAGAGTCCTAGATACGACACTAAACTGCCTCTGAGTGTGAGGGTTCAGTCCTGGAATTTGGGGGAACGTGGAGTACCCCTTTTGTGCCATTACTTCCAGGTCGACTCAACAAAATGTGTTTACAGAAAATCATATATATTTAATATGTATGTATGAACAGGATTAGGGATTAAATAACCTACAATTGTTTATATGCCATAAAAACCAACCAACCAACCAACCAACCAACACCACGGGGATTGATCATTCTATTTATCTGATATAGTTTCCGTGTAAATAAATGGAGTACCTTACTTTCTGTTATATGTATTTATTCGACTTCTCCACCATGGCACAAGGTCTTATCAACTATTTACTCATACATGATGTATAGGAGAAAAGATGTATCCGTACGTTTTCCTAAGGGCATGAGTGTGAATCGAAACAGTCGGCTGGGACGGTAGAATACACTGACTGCATCTCTGCACAGGGGTAAGACCCCACCAATGAGTGTCCTGTTTATGACACTAAATGATCTGATGGTGAGGTTCTAGCAATGGTGAAGCTTTGGGAAATGCGGAGTACCTCTTTAATGCTATCGCTCCCGGGTCCACTCTGACCCGGAGTGGTAGAACCTGATAAGGGTCCTATCTATGGGTTAAATAGAACTAAACGTTGGTTGGCGTTTACCGTTTTTATACATTTAAACAGCGTATTTATGCTGAACTGAATTGTTTAAAATAGAAATATTTTGACATTGAAACTGCATACTAATGCTAAACTGAATTGCTCGAAATAGAACTGTTTTAAACTGTGTACTTATGCTGAACTGAATTATCTGAAATAAAATTGTATGACATTTAACTCTGGGTATTGGAATACGGAGCACCCCTTCATTGCCATTGCTTCCAGGTCTACTCGGGCCCAAAATGGTGGCACATGACAGGGCCCTATCTATGGGTTAAATAGAACTAACGGCATACTTGTGCGAAAATGAATTGCTTGACTAAACTGAATAGCTCAAAATAGAAATGTTTTTGACTATTAAACCGTACTTACATTTAAACTGCGTACTTATGCTAAACTGAATTATTTGAAATGTTACTGTTTTTTCACATTTAAAGTGTATTTACACTAAACTGAACTGTCTAATATAGAACTGTTTTGACATTTAGCTGTGGTACTACTTGACTAAACTGAATAGCTTAAAACAGAAATGTTTTTTTACATTTAAAACTGTGTACTTATGCTAAACTGAATTGTTTGAAATAGAACTATTTTCATAAAAATGGATTTGGCGTTAAATAACCTCCAAAGGTTGATATGCCATAAAACTCAAACAACCAATCAACCGACTAACCACAAACAACCACGCCCTGGATTTTAACTCGGGACGTCAATACCTTTTGCAACGATGATGCTAAGCATCCTCTCGTATTTTGAAGACGATTTGTGTGAAAAATTATTTTAAGAGTAAGATGAGCTACAAGACAAGCTGTAACAATTGTTATCTTGAGGAGGGCGAAGAGACTAACACAAACATAAATATTTACTCATGAAATTTATATAGTAAGTAATTCTAGCGCCTTTGTCGTTCACATCACACATTGAAGTGCTGGGTGTTAATGTTGATGTTATTAAATGACGCTTCAAAGTTGAATGTGGAGAAAACATTCAGATGACAATGAAATATTACAACAGTTTCTTGCTATTCTTTTTACCTTTCTGCATTTATCACGGCCTTGTTTTCCTTTGGGATAACCTTAGTAAAATAAATCACTTTTTTGTGTAAATTCTCATCTTCACTTTACACGCACTGATATGTAGATACGAGCTAAAACATAAAGGCCCCACCACCACCAAAAGTAGATAGAACAAAAAGAACAATCGTTAACATTTATAAATCAACACCTCACTCTTCAGTCAGTTTAACCATTACAAGGGATTATTTTAAGTGGATACAGATTGATTCTATAGAATCTATATAATGATTCATATAATATATGTTAATAAACTTGCCGACCGAAGAATAAGGTAGCCTGAAGACTCCCTTTTCAATAACTACTATTACTTAATGTAGGGAAGGGTGCAACCATTTTCGCAGGATTGCTCCATTTACTCTTGATCAGTACCTTCTAATGCTAAGTCTTAAGCAAGAAGGCAACGAATACCATTTTCTGAGTCTTTGCTGTGACTCGACCTGGGATGAACCAGGATTCAATCCCAGGTCGAGTCATACCAAAAATTAAAAAATTGTACTTGATGCTGCCTTGCTTAACACTCAGCATTTTAAGGTAAGGATCACGGGTAAAGTGGAGCGACCTAGGGAACAAGTTGGGCCTTCTCCTTAACCTTATTACAGTAGCTATTGAAAAGGGAGCCTTCGGGTCATCATCAACTAAGGTCGCCAACTTTAATTAGTTATTTTGATATACACAGATATTTTATATAGAATTCAACCGTCATTATTGACAGGTGTATTCTAATGATAATAATAATTTCAATAATGGTAACAGAGGAAAATGCCATGAGCTAGAATGAGAATTTGAGAAATCAGACATTATAGACTAGATTGAAAATAAGTCAGTTTATTATCTTTAGAGAAACTGCTAAAGTACTGGACTACGTCATCCTTATAAGTGAGTATTGTTCACCAATGATCTGGGAAACAAGGTTTCAATCCCAGGTCAAGTCATACCAAAGACTAAAAAAATGGTACTTGATTCCGCCTTGCTTAGCACTCAGCACTATAAGGTGAGGATCAAGGGTAAAATAGAGCAATCCTATGAATAGAATTGTGCCCTCCCCTATACCTTGATGTAGTAGTTATTGAAACGGGAGCTTTTACTTTACTTACTTTTTCTTTTCAGACATGGAATTGCCCTTGACTGTAAAGAAAAGGCGTTTAATTCATCATCATCATGTCGTGCGGCAAGCACAGATATCCCTGACCCTCTCTCTCCACGTCTCCCTATCATTCATCGCCTCTGGCAGGTCTTCGGGGTTACATCCCGTATCATCACATAGCTGCTGTATGTATGTTCGAGCTGGTCTGGAGAAGAAGCTAAACGGCAATCATACAAGAATGTTAAGAGCAATATTGAACACCTCCTGGCAGCAACACCCCACAAGGCACCAACTATACGGTCACCTACCACCTATCACGAAAACTATCCAAGCAAGACGAACCAGACATGCCGGACACTGCTAGAGAAGCAAGGACGAGCTCGTAAGGGATGTACTCCTGTGGACCCCCGCATATGTCGTTTAATTATTAAAGAGAGTTTTTGCAGTTTCAATATAATAGAAACTATTGCAATACTTAATTGTGTGCAAACAAATTGATTTTAACTCTTTTAAAAATAAAATAGACTCACAAATTATCCACTAGCAAATTATATTCCAAAGTGTTCAAACAAATGACTGATGTTTAATTAAATCGTTACAATTACGTAAAAATCCTTGAGAACATTTAACTGTGTGCTAACAAATGATAAATAGTAAAGAGGACTAATGTTTTTGATAAATAGACTTGAAACCATTCAACTGTGTGAAAAAAAGAATATGTTCATGCTCGTTTAAAAATATTATCAATAAAATGTGTTTACAATCATATATATTTGATATATATGCATTAAGAGGATTCGGTATTAAATAGCCTACAATGGTTAATATGCCATAAAACCCAACCAAACCAAATTATATATTGTTGATATAAATGTATGAAAAGATTTGGCATTGAATACCCTACAGTGGTTGATTTATGATAAAACCCAACGAAACTAAATCATATATATTTAATGTGTATGTATGAAGTGGATTTGCGATTAAATAACCTCCAATGGTTCATTTGCAATAAAATTCAAGCCAACCAACCCTAACTGACTTAATTTCTCTCTCTCTCTCTCTCTCTCTATATATATATATATATATATATATATCTGCACACACACATATACGCGTACATACATAAATATATATGTGCGCGTGAGCGTATGAGAGAGAGAGAGAAGCCAGAGAGAGAGAGAGAGAGGGAGAAAGACTAAGTAAGACTATATTTTTGTGACCTTGTAAGTGATTATATATATATATATATATATTGTACTGTGTGTATATATATATATATATATTCATAATATTTAGTTAATTTTCCTCCAACTGCTTTGTTTGGAGAGTAAAAAAAAGGAATATATTTACTAAACATCTCGGTTACCGGGAAAATGTGACACCAGATTTATTTATTTTAAATGCTGTAAAATCGGTTTAAATTCAGTTTTTTTTCTTCTAAATTGGTTGCCGTATCAAGACTAAAGAGCCGCGACAAACCTACTAGAGAAAGATAAGTTTTTTTCCCAACGGCATCAGAGCGAAGCAAAATACAAACAAACTTGTCCAAGATTTGAACCAGGCTCGGTGAGTACATTATTAAGACGATAACCGTAAGTAAACCTGCGCTTCCTAAAGGACCATTACCAAGAAAGAAACTCATTTGATTGTAATCAACATAAAAAAAAAAGTGCTTTTCGTTCTATTTTATTATTCTGGTTGTTAAATTTTCCTTTCTTTAATAGAATTAAATTGAAAGAGTATAAATATGTTTTGCATAGCTTAAAAGAGATAAAAAAGGTGAACTTCTATTGCCTTATATACTCCCGATCATCCTTGAAAGTACTTATGCGTAGTAATTTGGTTTTGTTAGGCTTCTTTGTTTAATGTCACATCACTCTTCTTAATTCCGAAGATATTCTTGTATAAGAACAGTTATAACCCTTAGCTGAAAAGATAACAGAGTTCATACATTTCCTAAGGGTATTAGTCCGAAAGGGAACTTAACAAGGCGACTGGAGCTCGAACTCACTTAGAACGATCTTACAATCCAGTACGTTAACCATTACACTAAAGTACTTTCTATTCACTGAAGATACATCAGAACTACAAAAATACCGCAAGTAAAAACATTTATATTGAAGATCTGAATTTTATAAATACGGATTTTTATTACTATTTTTATAGACTTTTCTTTAATCTTTTTATTTCATTCTATTCAATTTTTGGTACTTATTTATCGCTTAGTTAGTCTTTGCATGTCGTACAGTTAAATCAGCAAAATAGCTCCAAAATAATGAAATAGAGTTCGACGACACAAAAAAAGCAATAGTGAAGAAGGTGAAAATAAAAGAAGGTAAATTTACTAATGAAAAAGATTCAGCTAAAAAGTAAAGAGAATGCTTTACACTGTTAAGTCTCAGGAATAAACAAACAATATCTCAAGGGAAAAATTGGATTTGTAAAAAGATAGCAGTATGACTAAAATTTTTGCCTCTTAATAAATTTAGCGTAGGAAATGGACTTATGGACATAGTTAAAGTATGACATAAGCCAGACACAGAACATAGGCTAATAATGATTACCGCCAAACAGAACCGAATGGACCTTATTGCCAAATAGGTGAAATGGACAATTTTCTCTCTAACACACACACACACACACACGCACACACTGAACTAGGCTGAAAGCGTTTTACTTCTGTTTGATTCCCATGGTGAAAGAATCAATCTATCTATTCCCCACCCCCACTAGCTGTGGGTAAATAGGACAGATTGCATTCTTTAATATTGGTATGGCAACGAATCTAGAAGAAGAAAAAAATTGAATTAGAACCAACCGTAGTCCGCTTCAAAATTTATCTTTTGTTGCATCAAACTCCTACCGGAGAGTGTAAATACATAGAAATAAATTTCAGTGGCAAAATCAGTAAAGCATCACATTTGTTAGACAGGCAACCAACTCTAAGAAATCATCTATCTTGAGAAAAAATTCTTATTTTCTCGATTTTTGCTGTTTATATGATGTTTTTTAGTATAAAACTATATAGCGATTTAATATTGTTTTCTTTTTAAAATGTGACAAAACATGAGATGAGAGAAATATTATTCAAAATTTAATAAGTTCTAAAACTTTTTGATAACAATAAAATGGTTGGTTGCATTTTATGGCATACCAACCTTTGGAGGTTATTTAATTGCAAATCTTGTTTAAACACACACACACATACACACACACATACACTCATATATATGCATATATATATGTACATTGAGAGAGAGAGAGAGAGAGAGAGAGAGAGAGAGAGAGATAGTTATGAAGATTTTGTTTACAAATAGTTCGTAAGTAGGATTTTAAACAATTCAGAGATCATTTCTTTGTGCACAGTTCAAGTGTTTTGAGTATTTCAAGAATTAATAATTCAGTATTAGATAAAGTTGGCGACCAAAGTCGAAGGTGACCCGAAGGCTCCCTTTTCGATAGCTACTACACCAAGGTGTAGGGGAGGGCGCTACTCCTTTCCCTGGATTGCTCCACTTTACCCTTGATCCGTACCTTATAATGCTGAGTGTTAAGCAATCAGGCATCCAGTACCATTTTTTTTGAGTCTTTGGTATGACTCGACCTGGGATTGAACCCAGGTCTCCTGGGCCATCGGCGAACACTCTAACCACTAGGCCAATGTCCGGTGTATAATTTAGTATTAATCGTTTATATTCACCCAGGTTTAATGTATTACTATGTAACACAAATAATTTAATTCAACATCAGTAATTCGTTTGCACTAGGTTATATATATATATATATTACAAAAGTTGCATGACTTTTGTAGGTATATTACTACTTTGTAAGAACGTTTGTAATGTATTGTGTAGCATTTACTTTTCGAATTCGTTTCAATAAATAGCGTCAGTAGCTAAAGACATTTACGTACATTAGCACTGGTTTCAAAATTAATTGTATTAAGTTTGGGTTGTATATTCCTAATATGTAGTATCTCTAGAATCTGTAATTTTTGCTTGTTATTTTGTTGTTCTAACATCATTGTGTTTTCGGTAAGAATTTTCCGTAATTCTGTTGTTGGGCATGAATTTTTTTTTTAATACTGTGCTATGGAACTTGTACCAGAAAGGTGCATTGTAAGTCTTCTTGATAGGGTAGTTGATGTTAAACCGACATATGTATTATTATTTTCAGAGATACAATCTCCTAAAAGACATTTAAATTGATATATAACGTTTTTTGGGGGTTTTTTTTTTGCAAAACTCCAATCGAGGGAGAGAATTATTTCTAATGACTAAGTTGGAGGGTATAAATTTACTATAATAGTGGAGGTGCCCGTGGTGTAATGATTATCGTCGTAGGAAATGGACACGGTGACACGAGTTCAAATCCTGGACGAGACTGATTGCATTTCACATAGCACTAATACCCTTGTGAAAAGTTTGAATCCAATCTCTCTCCCTCCAGCTATGGGGAAATAGTAGGGCCGACTAAGTTTTCCAACCTTGGTGAGGCAACTAGTCTACGAGAAGGAAAACTCTTAATTCAAACCTGCTAAATTCCGCTTAAAAATTGACCTTGTGCCATATCCTGCCCGAGCGGACGGGTTGGGTAAATATGATAAATTTATTATACTATATAATACGTTTCATTTTTTTCATTAGGATCAGTGGGGAGCATAATACAAGTTCCATAGCACAGCATTTAAAAAAACATTCATGCTCAACAACAGATTTACGGAAAATTCTTACCGAAAACACAATAGTGATAGAACAAAATAGCAAGAAAAAACTACAGATTCTCGAGGCACTACACATTAGGAACATACAACCCAAATTTAATAGAATCAATCGTGAAACCAGTGCTAATGAACGTAAATGTCTTTAGCTACTGACGCTATTTATAGAAACAAATTTGAAAAGTAAACGCTACACAATACAACAGTACAAACGCTCATTCTTACAAAGTAGTAATATATATATATATATATATACATATCACTAAAATTTCTATTTAATATTAATCTTTTGTTTGCTCGCAGTGAAGTGGTTTCAAGTATAGCTCTCACTAATAGTATAATTTGCACACATATAGATGGTTTTAAGTATTGCTATCAAACACTAATAATTTTATTCAACTCTTTACATTCATTCATTTTTACACGGTGAAATTGTTCCAATTAATAACGTAATATCATTAATTCGATTTAGGCACACAGTGAAAGAATATCAAGTATTGCAATACAACTATGATAATTCGGTTGATTATAACTCATTTATTTGCGTTCAGTTAATTTGTTGCAAGTTTTATGTGACATTAACAATACAATTTAACGTCAATCATCTGTTTGCACGCCGTTAAATGGTTAAACAATTCTATTTGACTTATAGATGGGACCCTAACATGTACTTTCACTTCGGGTCAAAGTAGCGCTGGGAATAATGCTCTGAAGGCGAGCTCCAAATTTCCCATATTTCTAGAACTTGAGCCTCACCATCATATTGTTTAATGGTGGAGGTTCTTACACCTCTCCAGGGATGCAGTCGGTGTATCCTGCAGCCCAAGCCGACTGGGCTATAACAATAAGAAGAATGAATTTGAATCAAAGCTTTACGTAAAACAATCTGCAGACATCTCTTTTTTTTCTCTTTTTTTTAGGTGTGTGTGTGGGGGGGAACACTTAAAATGCTGGCAGGAGACGATGCTTTTACCACAACTAGATCGCAGGAGAAATGTCATCAGCATGCGTAGAGAGAGAAAGAGAGAAGAGAGAGAAAGTCTCTGTGTGTGTGTGTGTGTGTGTGTGTGTGTGTGTGTGTGTGTGTGTGTGTGTGATTCTATTTGTAATTGTGCTCCTCCCGTCGACAACGGAAGTTGGAGTGGCACTTGATCAGCAAGAATGAGCACTTAAGTGCCGCTTGTTGACTTGCTTGAGTCTATTGATAAAACCTGTAAATGGACCGGAAGTTTTTGATGGCGGATGAATTGGCCAATTGATAAGTCGTGCTGCGAGAAAAACGAGAGACACATTTTTAAATCATTCGGTTTGGTCTAGTTTCTTTCTTTCTTTAACGGTATATAAACCTTCGTAGGTTATTTAATGCCGAATCAATCTCTGTAAAAGAACAGCGGCGATGCTATTTAACCCATACTGGGGAGGATACAGGATTTCAGTATTTTTTCTGAGAGTATTTGACCGAAAGTGAAAATAATTACGCAAACGCATTTCTAACTCGCTTACGTTGAGATCACAGTCCAACACTTTAGCCATAATGGTTTGGTTTGGTTTATTTATTTAAATGCATATCAACTCTTTTTAGGTTATTTAATGCCAAAGCCATTCTCCTAGAAGAACAGTAGTGGTACTATTTACCCCATAGCTGGGAGGATAAGGGGGTTCATACCTTTCCCAAGGGTATTTGCCTGAAAGTGAACGTAATAGCGCGATTGGAGTACGAACTCGCTTACTACGATTCCGCAGTCCATCGCTTTAACCATTACACCAAGAGAACACCCTCTTAACCATAATGCCACGGAGACTCCGCCTTAAAAAGTGTTAAACAAGCCTATATAAATAGGGAACTATCTTCTATTTATTTCAACAGAATCTGCAACAGACACAGAAAACACAACAATATTATTAAATTGAGCTAGTTTCCCGCTCGAAAAGGGTATATTTTCTTTTTTCTTCGACTTGGGCTTCGCATTTTTTTTTTTTTTCCAGCTATGAACAAGTGCAGGAAATATTCGAGTGAAGGTTTTTCCGAAAGTTATATCTCCTGTTATCTCACAGTCTCAAAGGACGATGTTGGTGGTATTGCAGTAGAGACTAAACCTTCAACTCAATAATAGCAGTCGACAGATCTGCTTTATTAAGTTTGTATTTGTCCAACATCACCACAAGCGGGATCCGACGCAATTTTTAAGCGGAGTACAACAGGGTTGAATTTAATTCTTTTCCTCCTCGGAATCCGATTGCCATACCAAAGTTAAAGTACCCAGTCTGGCCTACTATAGGGGACGAATCAAAATATTCTAGGCCCCACTGGCAAGTCTTTCGATTGCTTACAATATCTGCTGTTACTAAGAGGTCACTCATTTAAATACTGAAAAAAACTTTCTGTGTGACGGGTTTTAATCAGCTTTGCTTAATTTTGCACTATCTGTTGTTACAAAGGGGTCACCCATTTAATAGTGAACAAGTTCATCGTAGCTTAACTTCAATAATCTAACGAGAGCTAGTGCTTTTTGTGTGCCTTGACAGTGCATCATTTGTGAGTTAACCCACAATTGAGACCTTGTGTACGCCAACTTAGGGCAGAAGCAAATTAAAAAGTCGACGGCTTTTGCTAACGGATGTTTAAATGTTGCCAGAGAATAGAAGAACCAAAGATAAAGTTGAAAGTCTGTACTTCTTAGCTCGCAGAAGGGTCTAAATTTGGGTATATACGAAGATGAAGATACTTAAAAATAATTTATAGCCTGTCCTAGATTCTCTCATTGAATGTCACCAAATTGGCTTTATTTTTCAACAAAATCTTCCTAGCAGTTTGTACACTTCGTCCATCGGTATTAAAGTACTTGGATCCCATTGGTTGAAAAATCAGTGGTCGAAAATATGACG
>OY757911.1:106113252-106133252 GCA_963585895.1 Sepioteuthis lessoniana
CTCATATAAAAGTTTACAAAGCAAATTAACAAACTCATTATAACCTACATAACCAGTAAATTCAGTCTCACATCCAGCCATGAACTTACACAAATTTTACCACCATTAAAACCTAAAAACCAACGCATAGACTCAGTTTTCACCAATTTTCCTGCGTAAGAAGCCACTGATATAATTGTATATATTTATAATAACCCCATATATCCTCCTCAAAAATCAACCCCAGTATTTTAGGAAGATCATCATAAATTGTAAAACTGGAGCCCAATTCTAATACCATCAAGACAATACACACACACACACACACACGCATATATATATATATATATATATATATATATATATGCGTGTATCCTTGGGAAAATGTATGACCTCGCCTCATGTCCATAAGCTAGGAGATTGGCAAGTTTCACAACTATTTTAGAAGGAAGACCTTGGTATTAAATAACCTATGAAGCCTGATACACCATTAAACAAAATATATATATATATATATATATATATATATATATATATATATATATGTGCGCGCGCGCGTGTGTGTGTGTGTGTATATACGTGTCTCACTTTTAATATTTCATACATCGATGTATGTACGTAGAAATAGGTAAACCGGAAGAAATTTGAGTTTCATTCTATTCATTGTATTCTATGCATACAACCTTGTGACACATCTAAGCAAAAAGCTTTACAAAACACTACAATAAGCATATAGTATTTTTATCGATTAGTGTTAGCTAAAGGTGTTACTTCGATCAATTGAAGAATCCTCTTGAAAAATATGCTGAAATCCGGCGAGGCCATGGCTGAATGATATTTTGGTTTGGTTTGGTTGTTTTAATGGTATATCAACCTTTGTTGGTTATTTAATGCCGATGCTTTTTCCTAGAACAGTAATGGTGCTATTTAACCCATAGCTGGTAGGATAAGGGGGCTCATACCTTTCCCAAGGGTATTTGTCCGAAAGTGGACTTAATAGCACGACTGGAGTTCGAAGTTGCTTATTACGATTCCACGGTCCATCGTTTTAACCATTACGCCACAAGGACATCTCGATGATATTTTGAAGAAAACGTTTAATTCATTTTCCATTTCTGCCATGGTAAACACAGTTTCGTTTTCGATACTTTTTGAATGTTCCTTATAATGAATGAGCGTGTACCTTCCATATGCAAACATGCGGATATATCTCTTTGTTTTTTATGTTTTTTTCGTTTTGTCTTGTTATGTTTTTATGACAGTGTAGAAATCTCAAGACCGAAATAGGTAATTTTCTTTCTCTATCAACTCCCCTATCACCAAAGAAACACATGTGCACGCCAAATCTAAACTGAGATTAAAAAAAAAAAAAAAAAAAAACGACCCCAATCAGCTAGGGCTGTAGATTACACCGACTGCGTCTATGTAAAAGGCTACGATCCCCCTTGGGTCCAGCTTTCGAGATTTGGAGAATGAGGAACACCCCTTTATTACCATAGCTTCCAGGGCAACTCTGATTCGGTATGGTAACATCTGATAGGTTCCTATTTATGAGACAAATGGAAGAAACGGTGTGCAAACAAATAAGTGATGTTAGATTGTGACTTACATCACAATACTTAAAATCATTTAATTGTGTGTAAAAAAGATCTCAGGCTCATTTTAAAATGTTATCAACAAGAACATGTTTACTTATCATATATATATATATATATATATATATATACATGTATATAGAGTTCTTGGTATTAGATAACCGACAATGCTTAGTTTGGTTTGGTTTGGTTTGGTTTTATGCCACATCAACCATTGTAAGTTATTAATGCCAAATCCATTTTTATTCATATAAACAGTTCAATTTCAAACAATTCAGTTTAGCATAAGTACGCAGTTTAAATATCCAAACACTTCTATTTCAAACAATTCAGTTTAGCGTACAGTTTAAAGCTCAAACACTTCTATTTGAACCATAGATATGACCCTATCAGGTGCTATCACTCCGGGCCAAAGTGGACCTGCGAGAGATGGTAATGAAGGGGTTCTCTACATTCCTCAAAGTTCCGGCATTACTGGAACCTTACCATCAGATTGTTTGGTGTCATATCCAGGACACTCATGGGAGGAGTCTTACCACTCTGCAGAGGTTCAGTCGGTGTATTTTACGACCCCAGCCGACTGGGCTATACAATGGTTAATATACCATAAAACCCAACCAAACGAAACAAAACCAAACCTAAAATCAAAATCAATTACTCATTCTGGAGTTTGATGGACGATCTTTCTACTGTCCCACTTTTGCAAAAAGGCGAAATGTACTCGAAGATTTTTTTAAAGTCAGAGGGCATAAAGATGAATGGATAGGTACGTTTGTCATCGCTTGGAAAACGTTGTCATATTCCAAGGAACCTTGAGCTTTGATTCTCTCTCTCTCTCTCTCTCTTTCTTTCTTGTCATCAGTCTCTATTGTCCATCGCGCCCGGCAGAACTGATGTATGTTGATGTCCAGAAGAGAACGTAACTTGTGAATTCGTCTCTACTTCTCCAGTATTGCCCCGCATGACATGCTCCCCTTACTTAATGATTTGTGAGATAGAAAGTAAATGGCCGTAAAACTGCTATTTTGTGGGTTGTTGGGTCCAGGATTTGTTCAAAACAGCACACAGCATTATCATGTAGTTTCCATCTAGCCTTTTTCTATGCGTTTTGCTAACGCCTATCTTGTGCATCCATACAGTATTACTAACACAGCTTTTTTTTTTACTTTAATTTGAAATTTATGTAAATTCCAAGACTCGTTATTTCAGTCAAATCATTTTTCCTCGATTTTCTCCGACTTTCGGCCGCCTTTCAACTTAAGTTTGTAATGCAATATCAAGATTATCCACAAGTTGTGCTAATATAAGGATTTCCCTGACTCGTGCTCTTGCCATCCTTTTCTATCGTCCATCGTTTCTAGCATATCATCTAGATTGCATCTTGTTTGAGGAAGGTTCGTTAATCTTTATATATATTAGTTGATATTTGGCTGACTGTAGTCGATTATCTAAAGGCTCCCTTTTCAATAGCTACTACGTCGAGCACTACTCCTTTTCTTGGATTGACCCACTTACCCCTGATCCATGCATTATAATGCTTTAAGCAAAGAGGGATCAAGTACAAATTTTTTTACTTTTAAAATCAGACCTGACCGATAAAAGGAAACGCAGTTTCTTCCAGGCAGCGGTCGTGTCGATACTGCTGTATGGATGCACTACTTGGACGCTAACAAAACGGCTGGAGAAGAAGCTAGACGGCAATTACACAAGAATGTTGCGGGCAATATTGAACAAGTTCTGGAGGCAACAGCCCAAAAGGGACCAACTATACAACCACTTGCCTCCCATCACGAAAACTATCCAAGTTAGACGAACCAGACATGCAGGGCACTGCTAGAGAAGCACGGACGAGCTCATAAGTGATGTGCTCCTATAGACTCCCACATATGCCCGAGCAAAAGCAGGACGACCACCTCGAACATGCATACAGCAGCTATGTGAGGATACGGGATGTAGCCTTGAAGACCTGCCAGAGGCGATGAACGATAGGGAGAAGTGGCGAGAGAGGGTCAGGGATATCCGTGCTAGCGGCACGTCATGATGATGATGATGATGGTATGACTCAACCTGGGATTGAACCGTGGACTTACGGATCATACATGAACACTATAACCATTATGACAATATGTATATATATATATATATATAGGGTTTCATGAAGCTAGCTTTTTCCCTTTATTTTTGTGTGTGTGTGTGATATGGAAGTGTTTTTAGTTAGAATTTTTGTCTTTCGAGGTGAGGTATTGAGAGATGGAACTAGTGTCGGATAGGTGACGTGTCAAACATTTCCACAGTTGTTGTAGTCAGGCCAATATAGGTACTTATTCTACTGGATATTTTAACTGGTACAGTACATTGGTCGTTCTGAGGTAACTAGTCGAGGGAGAGAAGTTGTTATTGATGACGAAGTTAGTTGTGTTAAATTTGGGATAATATATGAGTTTTATTTTATTATTAGAGTCAGTAGGGGAAACGTCATTATGTGTAACACTTTTAGTACTATTTCATCGAGTTGGTAGTGCTTTTGTTGTTGGTTGCGAAAAAATAGCTTAATGTATTTAGGTTTGTTTGATGTAGTATTTTTTCATTACAATTCGAGTCGATATTCTTAATAGCGCGTTTGATTTGTTCGTCAACAATGTGATTTGGGAATTCATTGTTAATGAGAGTTATTTTAATGTTTTTAAGTTCAGAACAGAAGATCGTTTTAGTGGCAGATATAAGTTTGGCACGATATATTAGGCTTTTAATTATTGCTTTTTATTCTGTTTAGGGCATTCACTTTTATAATTGAGAGAACAAGAATAAGTACTGATAGGTTTTTTTGTGTACGGAAAGGTGGTGAAAGTATTGTTTTTTGTGTCGATCAAGACATCGAGAAATGGAAGCTTATTATAAACGTTGAGTTCATAGGTAAAATTAAGTGCGAAATAACATGGCAGTTTCGTTGTAGGTTGAATTGTATTGTTTACTTGTGTGATTGAGAAGAAGGATATTATTTTGCTTGTTTGTTTGGGTTTTATGACATATCAACCTTTGTTGGTTATTGTTGAGGCCCTGAAAGGGGTCACAAAGAGAACAGAACACCACGGTTATAGAATTTGTGTTTTTTTATTACTTCATTTGACTTATAAGGAATATTGCATAGAATGTATGTTCCGTTTGTTTATCGAGAAAGATTTCAAATCAAAAGGAGGAAGAAAAAGAAAAAGAAAAGAAAGGAGAAAGTGTAGAATTATGATATATATGGACTTTTAAATTAAAGATGGAATATATGGTAATTATTTAGAATGGATTTTCATCTTCTACTTCTTCTTCTTCTTCTTCTCTCTCTCTCTCTCTATATATATATATATATATATATATATATATTGTATTGAGGACTTTTATGTCACTTCATAAATTTTCTAACGTTGTTAACAATAACTAATAAACTAACTCACCTTTTTTATTTGGAATTCGTTCGTATATGTTTGTATATTTATTTTTACCGGCCTATTGGTATAATGATTAGAGTGTTCACCAATGGCCCTGGAGACCGGGGTTCAATCTCAGGTTGAGTCATACCAAAGACTCAAAAATGGTACTTGATTCTTTCTTGCTTTATACTCAGAATTTTAAGGTATGGAACAAGGATAAAGGGGTACAATCCCTAAACCTCCGTATAGTAGCTATTGAAAAGGGAGCCTTCAGGTCACCCTCGACTACCGTCGCCAACTTTACTGACTGATATATATATATATATATATATATATATGTATGTGTGTGTGTGTGTGTGCGTGTGTGTGTATATAATTTTTTGGTGTTGTTAGTCCAAAGAGAGAATAAAAATATTTCAAAATGAGTAGGTCCACGAAGAGATTTGTATTTTTTTAGGATTTATTCAAATTTATAAAGAAATCCTAAAAATACAAATCTCGTCGTGGACCGACTCATTTTAAAGTATATATTCATATATAAGTTGGCCGGCCGTTGAGGAGGGTGAACCGAAGACTCCCTTTTCAATAGCTACTACACCGAGGTGAAGGAGACGGTGCTACTCCTTTCCTTGAATTGCTCCACTTACCATTGATCCATACCTAAAATGCTGAGAGTTAAGAAAGGAGGCATCATGTAGCATTTTTTGAGTCATTCGTATGATTCAACCTGGGATTGAACCCAGGGAAACACACACAGAATTGCTGTAATCACTTTCACACTAGAATATATATATATATATATATATATATATATATATATATATATTTTGGCATTGATATTATATTTTCGTTCTCTTTCCTTTTAAAATAAACCCCTCTCCTTCCTCACTAAAGCGCAGACTATCTTCGTTCCATGTCCCAAAAATTTTAGAGGTACTTCGACCCATGGAGAAACTCGCTGGAATAAGTGTCTTGAATTCGAAGAAGATTATTCTGAATAAAATTAACCTTCCATTCATTGTTCATTTCTCTCCTGTTAAATGTAGCTTTGTCTTAATATTTTTGTCCACATTTCTCGTAGCCTGAATAAAATAAATAAATAAAGACTCACTGTTTTGCGCTAATATTGCGAAAATGTCTCCAAGACAATCCTCACAACGGAAACAAAGGTCAGGCCGGATTTTGTAAACCAGTGTTATCTGGTGAACAGTAACCCAGAGGATTAGAGGCAGCAGACAGGCGAAAGATGGTCTGAGAGACTGGAAGAAAAGAAGGAAGAAAGCAAGTCAGCTGTGATTGACATATTTACTTCTGCTTTGACAGACGGCTGCTTCACGTCTAACGTTGGCATTGTAGGCGATTTGGAGGATGGGATATCGAGAGCTGGAAAGCGTAGATCTTTGGAATATTTCGCCGAAGTCCCGTTGTCATAATGGCGGCAGTGTCTATCTAAAATCAATCATGTTGGATCGATGTTGTGGGGGACGAGGATTGAAAAAATAGGCAAAATAAGAAAGTGCAGTAAGAATGGCTAATTCCTACTTAGATCAGGACGCAATAATTTTCTGGGGCATCAGTCACCATTTTTTGTAGTCAGTTCTTTTTAGTCGATGGACAGGCTAAGTGGTTATTCCTTTACAAACGCGTATCATAGCTTTGGGTGAGAAGAGGGTTTTTTTTAAGTAGATCACAGGATGTTTCAAAAAATGTTAACATTTCTGAGGGAATTTCTTTGTGATATTATGATTTTAGATTTTCCACGCCTTTGTTTTCAGGAAAAAGAGAGAGTCAGTATTCTCCTTAGAAAATCAAGGGACTTCACTTTTTGTTCTGAAAGACGACTTTGGAAACTTGCGGGAATACCGGCCTGAATTATATGGATGTATTTATTATTGGGGGGACATAAACGGGTTTGTCGCTTCTTTTGTCGCTAGGATAGTGACAAACTCTTTGTCTCTTCAATTTCTTAAAATGCCAGCAATGAAATAAAAATATGGAAGCCCTTATTTTTCTACTATATATATATATATAGGATTGTCATTGAATGAATAAGAGGGAGTCCTCGTGCAGGCTTACGACAGGTAAAGAGTTCGAATTCCAGTCACGCTAGTGCGTTCATAATTGGACTAATATCCTTGGTAAACATGTGAACTGGGCCATTGAGTAGATTGTTCGCCAATGGTCCAGAAAACAAGGGTTCAATCCCAGGTTGAGTCATACCAAAACTCAAAAACTGGTACTGAATGTCGCCTTGCCTAACACTCAGCATTATAAGGTGAGGGTCAAGGGTAAAGTGAAACAACTGTGGGAATGGAGTAGCGCCCTCTTCTATACCTCCGTGTAGTAGCTGTTGAAAAGGGAGCCTTCGGGTAACCCTCGACTAAGATCACCGACTTTACTTTTACTTATTTATCCCTCAGCTATAAATTAAATAATACAACTTCTGTTTTTACGTGTGTGGATTTGGCATTAAATAACACATGAAGGTTTATATGCCATGAAATAAAGAAACGAAACCTGTTAAATAAAAAAGACTTTTTAACGCTATTTTTTTCTGAGCATTTTTCCATAAATGTAAACACTGCATTGTTTGCTATAGGTTTATTGCCAAAATTATCATAATCTTTTAAAAATATTTATTTTGAGACTATTCAAAATGATGGTAAATTAAGTGCAAACCACGTAGAATTTACAATAGAATGTGTTATGTGAACAGACCAGTATATTTCGGCTAAAAACTCTTTACATATAAACTAAACGTGGGTTGGCCACTTCAAGCCATGAAGTGGATACTTACGTTTTCTCAGATGAAGAAAAAGTTGCAGCGCAGCGCTCAGTAAAGCAGATCAAGGACAATGTTGATTTCCTTGAAAAACGTGTAACTGGAAGAAATGCTTCCTATTGCCAATAACCTCCTTATTTATTGAATGACCTTCGTATGACCATCATCATCATATCGCACTGCCAGCAGGGATCTTCCTGACCCTCACTCGCCACCCGTCACTATCGTCCATTGCTCCCGGAAGATCTTCAAGGCTATATGCTGTATCGGCATAGAGCTGTTGTATATAGGTTCTAGCTGGTTCTCCTACCTTTGCTCGTCCATGTGAAGGGGTCCACCAAAGTATGCCTCTTATGAGTCCATCCCCACTTCTCCAGCAGTGTCCCGCAGGTCTGGATCGTCTAACTTGGATAGTTTTCGTGATGGTTGCTAGTCGTGTGTTGATGTCTTTCTCGGTTGTTGAGACACTACTTCCAGGGTAGGTGAACGTGTTCACTAGTTTCAGACATATACCATTTAGTGTGGAGATGTTGCCTCTTCGACAAGTATTCCGTCTTATCTGTGTTGACATGGAGGCTTATGCCACTAGCTGCTCGTTCCAGACTATGTAGCAGGGTTTCGCCTTGGGCCGGTCGTTTGTCAGAAGCGCTATGTCATCTGCGTAGCCCGCGTAGCCCGCGTAGCCCGCGTCCGTAATTGTTTGTGTGCGGTATCTTCTGCTTCTTTCCTTTGCCAGCTTGAAACAGTTATCTTTCATTTTAACCATAGACGTTCTAAGCACGTAGTCTAGGTAGATGATAAAGAGGTATGGGGTTAATGCGTCACCTTGTAGCACACCAGCTTCAATGTCGAAGTAGTCTGTTTCTCCATCGGGGAGCGGATTTTTACTTTCGTGTTTTTATATAGCATCATTATGGCTGCGACGGTTTCTTTGGAACCAAAATGGCTTTCTAGGAAATCGGTCCACGACATAACAAATTTTGACTATCCGTCGAATTCTAGAAGGTGTACGCGTAAAAAACTGCGACGCAATAATTATAACAGATATTTGTTCAGTTCGTTGTGTAGAGGCTAACGTATTGAGTTGACACATCTTAGTAAGCGAGTTCGAACTCGAGTCAAGCTATTACGTTCTCTTTCGGAGAAATAACCTTAGGAAAGGTATACCTCCAGCTACTGACTAAATTGTACAACTACTCTTGTTCTATAAGGATTCCATTGGCATTAAATAACCCATAAAGTTTGATCTGATAGTAAACAAAGAAAACAAACCTATCTATTGTTAGAGACCACCCTTAGGAACATATTTATTAGGTTCGGGAGGTTGTTAGTTGTGTAACAGTTATCGTCATAAGAAATGGACACGGTGACCCAAGAACCTTGATGAGGCTGTTAGCATTTTACTTAAAGCTAATACTCAAGGGAAAGATATGCATCCAATTATTCTCACGCCAGCTATGGGTAAATAGTAGGGCAGACGGAGCCCTTTAACCATAGTAGTACAACCGGTCAAGGAAAATAAAAACAAAACTCAGAATTAAAACCGGTTAAAATTGTTCCTATGCCCCAACCTGCTCGTGTAGGAGTCGGGATTGTGTAAATGCGTATTATTAGTTTCAGTCGACGATCAAATTCCAGTCCTGGACAAGGCTGTGTTTGTTTTATGTTACGTTAATGCCTTTACGAAAGGTATGAATCCATTATGAATCCCACCTCCAGCTATGGATAAATCGGACAGAACGCTGAAGGAAATATCTGAATTCAAACCAGCTGTACTCTACTGAAAAATTGACTTTGTGTCACATTCAGCTCTTGATGCAGGGGTTGGGAAAATACATACTTATTTGGTCCAATAAATTTGTTTCCCGAATCTGGAAGCTTTTTGTCAAACTGTTTGGTCGGCTATAGCGGTCAGACAGACATTTCCCAGTTATTAATATAGATTTTAATTATAATGATTTTTTCTTTACTTACGTATTTATTTTAAATTTTTCTTGTTAATGGTAGTTATTCTTATTTTTTTTATTTTTTTATTTTTATGTTTTGACTCGATAAAATTGATTGGATCATTTTATCCACAGTATATAAAGAGTGTCTTCATAAACGTTAAATTACACATACAAACAACGTAAAAACAACTGGATCAACGGAGATCTGTATCTACGACAGTTTCAGTTTCAATATTCTCTCAATATCCTGACCATTAACACCAGGGAAGAGAATCGTAAAAACAACTCAAATTAGCCTGTAAATGTTTTTCTTTCTCACCCAGGAGCATTCATAGCTTTGCATGCTTACGAACGGATTGAATTAAAAAATAAAAATAAAAAATAAAAAAAATACGCTTAGGCGACAGACTCCATACAATGCCTGACTGACAGCTATCAACAGAATTTAAGGCTCTTGTTAGGCACTAGAGCCTTCCCTGCTATGAAGATTGATTTTGGCTATCAGTGCTTAAATCAGAAAGACGCTTCTAATGCAGACACTATCAATGAAATCTGAGCATTGACAGCGTTTTATCTGTGTTGCTATGCCTGACCTGGCGGTGTTGTTGCTTAGCGAATTCTCGCTTCAATTTACTTAGCTTACTGAAACAAAGCAAAATGAAATGCGAAGTTTGACTCGAAAGGTTAAGTTAAAAATGCCTTCCGACTCCCATAACCACAGGTTTTATCGTGATGGAATAAATTTACAGCCGGTGATAAAGTTGTCAGTTGGGCCTATCATTACTGACATGTTTGGAACAATAAAAAAAAAAAAACTTTTCAAAATGAAAGAATGGTAAAGAAAAGACCAAACCTAGTGATAATTGAAAAAGATAACTAGACGAATAGGGAACTTTACCGTCCCGGCGGACCACATAGTAAACATCAAAGACAACCAAATGCGAAATAAGTACTGAGACTTTGCTAAAGAAAAAAGATAACCGTAGAACATGTGACTAACGGTAATACTAATTGTAACTGGCGCACTTGGAACGGGCCTCAAAGGCTTGGTAAAGGGGCTGGAAGGGTTGCAAATCGGAGGACGAGCTGAGACGATTCAAATTACAATATTAAGATCGGTCAGAATACTTATAAGAGCCCTGGAGACATGAGGAGACATTTTGTCTTCCAAACTCCTGTGAAAAGCCCCCACTTGCCGCTTGTGGGAAAAAAACTCGCACGTTCGGAAGACCACCGAGAAAAATTAAAAGAAAGTGAAAACAGCAATAAGTACCAAGATCTTGCTTGAGAACTAAAAACAATTGAACATTAAAGTGACAGTGATACCAATTATTATTGATGATGCACTTGGAACAATCCCAAAAAGATTGGTAAAGGGACTAGAGAACTTGAAAATAAGAGAACCAGTGGAGTCCATCCAGATTACAGTATTAAGATCGGTATGAATACTGAGAAGAGTCCTGGAGACTTTAGGAGACTTGAAGTCTTTCAGATTATAGCGAAAGGCCATCAGCTAACGCTCACGTGAAAGACTCTTAACGAAACTGGTTGAATACATGGACCTTGCCTGAGAGTTGAACACGTTATGGAACATGTGGATGACAGTGATACTTACTTAGAGATTTTTGAACAATCCCTATGAATCTAGAATAGAGATTAGATCTATTAGGACTGAAAACCCAAGGAATAGCTAAAAGTATCCAGGACACAGCACTGCTTAAAAGGGCTAAAATACTAAGATGAATCCGGGAAAAATAATAATCCTTGACAGTCGGACCCCAGTAAGTACCACCGTTACTGCTGACGTGAAAAACTCGCAAAGAATATTCTTCTTATTCTTAAATACGATGATGACCGAGATATCAATATTTGGAACCCTTGAAAAGGTTACGAATAACCTAGTAGACTAAGGGAACCGGATATGCAAGTAGGAACTGATATTTTCAAGATCGTAACAGTATCCTGGGGAGCTGAGGTTCGTTGGTTGATTGTTTGGATTTTATGACATATCAACCTTTGTAGGTCGCAAATCCATTTTTATACAAATAATCAGTTCTATTTCAAACAATTCAGTTTAGCATGAGTACACAGTTTAATCGTCAAAAGCATTTCTATTTCAAGCCATTCAATTTAGTCACACAGTTGTAATTCAACTAATTCAGTTTAGTATAAGTATAGATTATGTTCACACAGTCAAATACCGAAACAGTTCTATTTTAAACAACTCAGTTTAGCATAAGTTGGCAGTTTACATGTCAAAATAAATGTCAAGACAGTTCTATTTCGAAAAATTCAGTTTAGCGTAAGTACAGTTTCAATGTCTGAAATAGTTCTATTTCAAACAATTCAGTTTCGTGGAAGTACGCAATTTAAATATAAAAACAGTTCTATTTCAAGAAATTCAGTTTAGCACAAGTACGCAGTTTAGTTCTATTTGATCCATAGATAGGACCCTATCAGGTGTTACCACTCCGGGCTAGAGTAGTTCTGGGAGCGATAGCAATGAAGGAGTACTCCACATTCCCCAAAACGCCATGATCATTGGAACCTCACTATTAAATTGTTTAGCGTTATATCCAAGACACTCATTGGGTGGGAGTCTTACCCTTCTGTGTGTTCTACAGCCCCAGTCGTGGATGCAAGGGTAGCTGAGGATTCTATTGCTCGGACTTCAGAGAAGCCAACGTTACTTCTGGTGTGAAAATCCTGTAACGAAATATATTGTTAACATCATCATCATTATTACTACTACTACTACTACCAATAATGATGATAGAATAGCATTTGTGGATTATGTAATGATATAGACGAAGCGATCAATAACATAACAAGCGAATGCAGCAAATTATTATAAAAAGGGTATAAGAATAGACATGACTGGGTGAGAAAAGTGATACAGTGGGAATTGTGCAAGAAATTGATATTTGACGATACTACCAAATGGTATATGCACAGACCAAGATCCGCCCAGGAGAATCAGAAGCATAAAATTCTCTAAGATTTTAAGATACAAATAAATCACCAAAAACCGACAAGAAAACAAGAATGAGTGATAATTAACGAAAAAATAAACAAAGAGAGAAGCACACAGTAAACATCAAAGAATAATAAAAGAGCGACAAATAATTAGACCTTGCCACAGAACAAATAAGTTATGGAACATGAAGGTGACGGTGATACCAACAGTAATAGGCTCATTCGGAACGGTACACATAGGCTTAGTAAGAAGACTGAAAGAGTTGATAATCTGAAGACAATCCGAGATCATCCAAACTACAACATTATCGGCCAGAATACTGAGAAGAGTCCTGGAGACTTGAAGCGATTTGCCGTCGCTCAAACTCCGGTGAAAAACCATCAGCTAATTCAGGTGTGAAAAACTCGCTGGGAGTCTTAAAATAATGATATAGGCAAAAATTTATAATACATGGATTAGTGTTGACATTATGGTTAAACAGTTAATCCCATAATATGAAAATTAAACAAACTGGTATGAAAAGGAATATAAGATTAAGCTGGATTATGTGGAAAAGTTGATCAACTAGGAATTGTGAAAGCAACTAAAATTTCGCTACATATGTATATACAAAAGTCTCGGCAAGAAAATGAGACCCATAAAATTCTCTGAGGAACTGAAAAGTACCAACCATATCAAAGCAAGAATAGATAATACACAACAAAACAGCAGATGTAGGTTATGTGGTGATAGAGACGAAACCATCAATCACATAATAAGCAAATGCAGCTAATTAGCACAGAAAGAGTATAAGGCTAGACGTGACTGGGTAGGCAAGGTGATCCATTGGGAATTGTGCAAGAAATAGAAATTTGACCATACGAACAAATAGTATATGTACAACCCAGAATCTGTCCTGGAGAATGAGACGCACAAACTCGTCTGGGATTATGAGATACAACCAGATCACCTAATCTCGGCCAGAGAACCTGCTATCCTGGCTGACCACAAAGTAAAATTGAATGAAAGCGAAAAGAAGGATATATACCTTGACCTAGCCAGAAAATTGAAAAAAAAATGTGGAACATGAGAGTGACAGTTATACCTATTGGATTGGTGCTCTTGGTACAGTCGCCAAAAGATTGGTAAAAGGATTATTAGTCTTGGAAATAAGAGAACCATGGACACCATTCAAACTACAGTATTGTTGAGATCGACCAAAATACTGAGAAGGGTCCTAGAGACTTGAGACTTCTTGTCACTCAAACTCCAATGAAAAACCATCAGCAACTGAAAAACTCCCAAAGAGTAAAATAATAAATATTGCTACAAAAGGGAAAACTTACGAGAGAAAGTGAATCTCTTCTAATAGCAGTACAAAACAACGCAATAAAGACAAATTATATTAAAGCCAAAATAGATTATACGCAACAGAATAACAAGTGTACATTATGAGATGATCGAGACGAAATGATTATTCACAAATAAGTAAATATAACAAACACAACCACAAAGGAAATATAAGAATACACACGCCTGGGTGGGAAAGATGATCCACTGGGAATAGCGCAAAAAATTGAAATTTGGTCCTATTACCAAATCTTGCATGCATGAAGCTGAATGCATCCTAAATGATGAGACGCATAAAATTCTCTTCGATTCTGCGATAAAAAAACAGATCACCTAATTCCAAACGGAAGACCAAACCTCGAGATATTCATCAACAAAAAAGAGAACTTACTATATTGTAGTCTTTACCGTCTGAACGGACCACAGAGTGAAAATAAAAGAAACCGAAGAGAGAGATAAGTACTTGGATTTTGCCAGCGAACTAAGAAATCTGGGGAACAATGGGAGTGACAGTGATACCAAACGTAATTAGCATACTTAGAACAGTCTCTAAAGGTATGGTAAGGGAGCTGGAAGAGTTGGAAATCTGAGGACGAATCGAGACAATCTAATCTCTAGCATTATTAAGATCGGTCAGAATACTGAGTTATATTCCGATTGCGAATTGGTCATCCAAGGCTTACTCACTCTTTCATTTTGAAACAGGAAGCACAACGACAGTGTTCAACCTGCCAGATAACTTGCACGGTTAAACACATTCTTATAGAATGCAGAGCTTTCGCTGTTATCAGAAAGTGATTTTTCAAAGTAAATAACTTAACCGATCTGTTCGAGAACGTCAAAATAGATGACACTCTGTTATTCTTGAGAGAGACAGAGTTGTACCAAAAAATATGACAACTTAAAACTGCTTAATCTTGAGCAAACAAATGAAATCCTGCTAATAGAAAATTCTACCTACTTTAATATTCGTTTTGAAATCTTTGGTTGAATCTGTATGTATATATAGACAGAATTTGGCGTTAAATGACATACAAAGGTTGATATACCATAAAACCCAACCAACCAACCAACTAGAATACTGAGGAGAGTCCTGAAGACCTGAGAAGACTTTCGGTTACTCAGACTCCAGTGAAAGACCATCAGCTAACGCTGGTGTGAAAAACAAGAAGTAATATGATGATAATTATGTTGCATCATATAATAGATAAAAAGAATTTGCAAATTACTATTATCTAACGACTGCAGTTTTTCAATTTACCGTGACGCTCTTAAGCTTTCACACTTTTAGAAATCTGAGAACGAAATATTTTAAAGAAAATTTTGACAGAATGTTTTTTTTACATATGTGTAAGGTCAATATCGATCAGATGATTTTCAGTGTTAGTTGTCAACCTGAAGAAAAAATATCAGACTTCTTACTTTGGAGGCAGATCTGGGAAAAAATGAATTTTCGACAATCACCACTTCTTCTTCTTCTTCTTCTTCTTCTTCTTCTTCTTCTTCTTCTTTCTTTCTTTCTTTCTTTCTTTCATGCTCCTTTTGTATCTTCTTTTCTGTCTAATATAAGCTGGGGTTTTTTTTGTTTGTTTTTCCTTTTCTTTTTTTTTTTTCATTTTTTTAATATTTAACTATGTTGAAATGCTCATTATATTTTGTATGGATGACAATAAAAAAAGGATACGAGGTTTTTCGTTGCTTTTTTTCAAATCTTTTTTTTTTCTACTGATAAAAAAGAAACATTTTTCTATTTTTGATATCGGGAATTATGAAGTAACACCAACCCTTTTAAGTGTGATTTAATACAACCACTTGTCAGCGAGAGACACGTTGATTTATCTACTTGGTTATTTGTAGATATGCTTCGTTGTTCTTTCTCTTAAAAGAAAATTGTATCTTAGGGTCAGTTTAAGTGCTGATGTTTGTGACTGTTTTCTGTCCTGCCATTTATGGAATTTAGTTGTTTTTGTATTCTGATATTCGACTTGTGAGCTTCATCACACTTTGGTAAGCGCACGCGCATTGAAGGTTTCCGTTTTGCTTCTTCATTACAAAAATATCCTTGGCAAGATCACTGTTCCACTGCTGATCAACTAGCTCAAGAAATATCGTGTATACTCGTATATAATTCGTTCTCCTGAATATGTTAATACTTCATTTATGGTCATAATTTTCTGAATTTAATAAATTCAATTTTAAATGCAAGAGTTGAAATTTGTCCTTCTAATTATGACTTTCCACCTTTAGGAGTCATGATTAGGTCGATTCGAAATTTTACCACAAAATTAAATCTTTTAAAAAACCCAAAATTTGATGGCCCAGTCGGCTGGGGCTGTAGAATACACCGACTGCATTTCTGCAGATGGGTAAGACTTCCACAACGAATGTCCTAGTTATGACACTAAACAATCTGATGGTGAGGTTTCAGTAATGCTTGAGCTTTAGGGAATCTGGAATACCCCTTTATTGCCATCGCTCCCAGGTCCACTCTGGCATGGAGTGGTAGCACCTGATAGGGTCCTATTTTGGGGTCAGAACTTTTAAACTGTACTTATGCAAAACAGAAATGTTTGAAATGAAACTCTTTTTCCATTTAACTGTGTGTAAACAAAAAACTGCAATCTTATGCTAAATTAAATTGTTTAAAATAGAACTTTTTAATCATTTAACTCTATGTAAACAAATGACTGATGTTTAATTTAATAGTTTGTAATACAAAGCAATACTTGGAAAACATTAAACTGCGTGCAAACAAATGATTGATAGTAAATAGAACTATTCGTATTTGATAGAATTAACTGAAACCACTTAACCGTGTTAAAAATGAGCTGACAATCGTTTACAAAGATTATCTACAACATGCGTTTATAAATCATATTCCTATTATATATGTATAAAAAGGATTTGGTATTAAATAACCTAGAATTGTTAAAATGCCGTAAAACCAAATCAAATCTAAACTAAATGAAACTTTATATTATATGATTCTTAAAGATTACTATTACGTTTCTGTGTAATTATTTGTGATTTTTTAAAAATTTACTCAATAAATTCTTTGCCCAGTTAGCTGCGGCTGTAGAATACGCTGACTGCACCTCTGCAGAGAGGTAAAACTCCCCCAATGAGTGTCCTGCATATGACACTGTACAATCTGATGGTGAGGTTCCAGTGATGCTGGAGCTTTGGGGAATGCGGAGCACCCCTTCATTGCCATTGCTCCCAGATCCACTCTGGCTCAAAATGATAGCACCTGATAGGGCCCTATCTATGCGTTAAATAGAACTAACGGCACACTTATGCTAAACTGAATTGTTTGACTAAAGTGAATAGCTTGAAATATAAATGTTTTGACTATTAAACCGTACTTACATTTAAACTGCGCGCTTATGCTAAACTGAATTATTTTTTTGATCTCTTTAATATTAGAAGTCAGAAATATTTTTAAAAAAAAAATGTAACCTCGATCTTCGTATTTAATAAATACGTATTTCTAAAAGCCGATTTATTCATTTTTTTAAGCTATTTCTTCCAGGCAGCGGTCGTATCGATACTGCTATATGGATGCACTGCATGGACTCTAACAAAACGGCTGGAGAAGAAGCTAGACGGCAATCACACAAGAATGCTGCGAGCAATCTTGAACAAGTCCTGGCGGCAACACCCCACAAAACACCAAATGTACGGCCACCTGCTTCCTATCACGAAAACTATTCAAGTCAGGACACTGCTGGAGAAGCAGGGACGAGCTCATAAGTGATGTACTCTTATGGACCCCCACACATGGTCGAGCAAAAGCAGGACGACCAGCACGAATATAGATTCAGCAACTATGTGAGGATACGGGATGTAGTCCAGAAGACCTGCCAGAGGCGATGAACGATAGGGAAAAGTGGAAAGAGAGGGTCAAGGATACCTGTGCTACCAGCACGACATGATGATGATGATGATGATGAAGCTAATTTCAAATCAACAAAGTTTAATAATTATCATAGAAAAGGTCATTAAACATTTACTTTTTATCCATTTGATTTGGTGTTGTTTGGTTGCGTTTTGTGGCATATCAACCGTTGTTGGTTATTTAATGCCAAATCATCTTTATACATATATATTAAATATATATGACTTGGTTTGTAGGATCTTACATCTCTGCATCTAGCTGACTGGGCTCTTATCCATCTGAAAAAATTAAGCGTCGAATATATTAGTAAAAATGAAAAAATATTTAATGAAATAAAAAAAAAAACATTGGTACATCGTCGAATTTGTAAACATTGAAGAAAATTGTTTAAACATGTAAAGATTTAGTCTGATTGGGTTTTATGACATATCAACCATTGTAGGTTATTTAATCCTAAATCCTCTTTATACATGTATATAAAATATATATGATTTCGTTTTGTTTGGTTTTTAAGTCGTATCAACCATTGTCGGAGATTTAATGCTAAATCATGCTCATACATATTAGATATATATGATTTGGTTTGGTTTAGTTTGGTTTGGTTTTAAGGCATATAAACCACTGTAGATTATTTAATGCTAAATCCTGTTTATAAATATATATAATATATATATATATGATTGGTTTAGTTTGGTTTTATGGTATAGCAACCATTGTTTGTTATTCAATGCCAAAATTGCCCAGTAAGCTGGGGCTGTAGAATACACCGACTGCTTCTCTGCAGAGGGGTAAGAACCCCCCAACGAGTGTCCTGGATATGACACTAAAACAATCTGATGGTGAGGTTCCAGCAGTGCTGGAGCTTTAGGGAATGCGGAGTACCCCTTCATAACCATCGCTCCCAGGTCCACTCTGGCCCAGATTGGTAGCACCTGATAGGGTCCTACCTATGGTTTAAATAGAACTAACAGCATTCTTATGCTAAACGGAATTGTTTGAGTAAACTGAATAGCTTGAAATCGAAATGTTTTTGACAATTAAACCGTACTTACATTTAAACTGCGTGCTTATGCTTAACTGAATTATCTGAAATAGAACTGTTTTTCGACATTAAAATTGTATTCACACTTAACTGAATTGTTACATATAACTTCTTGAATAGTTTGAAATGGAAATGTTTTTGACAATTAAACTGTGTACTTATGCTAACCTGAATTGTTCTAAATAGAACTGATTATTTACATAAAAATGGATTTGGCGTTAAATAACCTACAAAGGTTGATATGCCATAAAACCCACCAAACCATCAATGCCAAATCCTTTTTATACATATATATTGAATATAAATGATTTGGTTTTGTTTTGTTTGGTTTTATGGCATATCAACCATTGTTGGTTATTTAATGCTAAATCCTGTTCATACATATATTAAATATACATGATTTGGTTTAGTTGAGTTTTATGCCAGATCTAACATTGTAAATATTTCTGATAATTTTATTAATTTAATTGTGATGTATAAATGACTTGACGAGTCAAAGCCAATTCTTGATACTTTCCGATCAAAAGTTTTGAACAAGTGCAGCACCTTCGTTATATATATATATATATATATATATATATATATATATATATATATATATATATATGTGCGTGTGTGTGTGTGTGTGTGTGTGTGTGTGTGTGTGTGTGTGTGTGTCAGCCTCTCTGTCAGCCTCTCTTAGTGTGTGTCAGTGTGTGTGTGTCATGACGGGAAAATTCTACGGAATATCTGTTTAATTATTTTTAAAGCGTAAATAAAATTCTGAAACGAATCGGTGACGATTTTTTATTTCTATTTTTAAATGGGTGAAATAAATAACAACAATTATAATAAAATTAATTGAAATATAATATGAGATTAACAAAAGATTACCGTGAATATCCCCAAAATGAGGATTCTGTTTTGAAAAGTGTGGAACTCATGTTTAATCTTCAATAAGTTTAAAAACAAGTTTTTAATTTAGTTAATTTTTAGAAGAAATTTTCCATTTTCAATGAAATTCACGAGAAGATCAATCTTGATAAAAAAA
>OY757911.1:106138252-106238252 GCA_963585895.1 Sepioteuthis lessoniana
CTCACCAGGTGAGGTTGTGATGAGATTTCTCAAAACTTTTATGGATGACCACTTAGTAACAGCAGATGCTATAGATAATCTAAACTACAGCTTAGTAAAAAAAAAAGAAGATTAAAAAAAATAATATAAGAAGCAATACCAAGCTGCTACTGTACTCATTTGAAGTGACTATGATTCGCGCTGTTTGCATGACATTTTAGCTCGATCGCAAACATAGCTTAAGTAAATGAATATCAAAGGATAGTTTAATGTGCCACCTCGTTGACTACAAGTTAATAATTTTCACTCGTTGACCATTTCAAGAGTAGTGGGTACTATCGAAGGATTTTGGATTTCGAATGCTGATTTTAGTGGAATGCCAGTTCTCTTTATTATGTTGACAATACTTTATTTCTGTATTATTACCTAAATTCTGTGTGAGACTAAGTTAATAATGATCAACATTTTTTTTCCATTTTTCTGGGGCAGTGTTATTGGGAAACGAGAGATGGTTTGTGATACAACAAAACAGTTCCTCTCACTCTCTCTCTCTCTCTATATATATATATACATATTCTAATCTTTATATCTAATCTATATTTCTACTGGTGAGGAAAAAACCCAGATTGTTCAATTTTCAAATTCTACAAACTGATATCTGGGAAGAAAAAGAATTTAATAAAAAAAAGAAAAGACGAAAAACACACGTGCTACTTGAAAATATTAAGTAGCACGTATGTTAATTCAAAAGAAAAAAAAAACACCGACAGAATTATCTAAGCTAAAAACATAATAAAGTGCTCAAAACGGGAGATAGAGTTAATATGATGAAAATAATTTCAATATGGCCAAGAGCAACTCTACCTAGATTTCACCTAGAGGTGTTCTTGGTCATGTAGGAATTATTTTTATCATATTAACTCTATCTCCCGTTTTGAGCACTTTATTATTGTTGTATCGTTCTAAGGAAGACATACACAGTGAAATAGAGTTTACTATTTATAAACTGAAGTGGTAAAGTCCAACAAATATTATGTCTCGCGCTGTTGGTGTTACGTCCGAAGTTGGTCTTACTACTGACAGTGATCTTTCAGTACTGACTGTGCTTAAGAAATATGACGTATTTTATTCCTCCGATATACCTGTGGTCACGTGGTACGAGCCACTATACATTATATATATATATATATAGATATATATATATACATGGATTACGGCTGGACATGGTTGTCACTATCCCATTTAATGAGTTTGAGGCAGACCAAAAGCAGTATAATTTAGAAAGTGCTCAGTAACTGTGATAATGCCTTTGTATAATAATAATAACAATAATAATAATAATAATAATAATAATATATATATATATATATATATATATATATCTAATAGCATGGACGCTTATCTGTGACCACTGGTTTTTTGCCTCCTTATACGATGGCATGAAACCAATGGCCGGAGATAAGTATCCATGCTATTAAATACCATTTAAAACTAATATATATATATATATATATGGTTAGAGGCTTCGGTTTGGCGTTTGAGTCAAACCAGGTTTCGATCCCAGCTATGGGTAGCTACTGTCTAGCCACACAGATGAGTTCTGATAGAACGAAACAGATCTGTCTGTGGATGACGATATATATATATATATACACACACACACACACACACATATATATATATATATATACAGGGTGGAACGATAAAATTGTCGCCCTAGAAAAGACGACATGATTCCATTTCCGTTTAATGAAACTGGTTTTCTTTTTTTGTTGCAGACCATCTACTAGTTGACCAGTTGTGTACAAATCCCGAGAGCGATAGGAGCCTTCTATCATATCTGAAAGTGACACAATGTTCAACGAGCGATATCAGGGATGCGCCGCTGTACAACCAATGCTCTCTACTGAACCAACTTATGACAACAGGACCATTACCAGCACTCTCAAAATGCAAATCTGCATTGCCACGAATAACAGGGACGTGCCCAGGGTGATGAAAACAAAGTTTCCGGCTACGGTTATGGTCTTTGGTGTGGTTTTAAGTGAGGGCCACATCATTCCACATCACATCTTCGAAGTCGGCTTGAAAGTCAACATCAAAGTGTACCTGGATGTGCTGAAGAGTGTTGTGATCCCCTGTTGCAATCAGGTGGCCGGTGGCAGATCTTGGGTATGGCAGCAGGACTCGGTGCCAGCCCACAAGTCCAAAGAGACGCAGGCTTGGCTTCAGAAGGAATGCTACAACTTTGTACCCTTCTCTCACTGGTCCCCCTTTGCCCTCGACCTAAACCCTTTGGACTACTTTGTTTGGTCTAACGTCGAGAACATCACCAACATGACCTCCCACAACACCAAAGCCAGCCTGACTGCCACCATCCGCCGAGTATTCACTGAGCTCCCACCGGCGTTTGTGGAAAAGTCATGCTCCCAGTTCCGGATCCGTATCTAGGTGGTGAGTGAGGCTGAAGGCGGCTACATTAAATAGATGTCAGCTGTACTACATAATAAAGTTACCTGAATTGATTTTTTCAATAAAAGTTTTAAAATAAAGCTGTAGTGTTGTTTTCTTTAAGAAGACAATTTTATCGTTCCACTCTGTATATATATATATATATATATATATGTATATATATATATATATATATATATATAAAGTTAAAAAAATAAGGAAAGAATGGAAAATCAAATTAGTATTATTCGATATATATATACGCACACACATATATATATATATATATATATATATATATATATATATATATATATATATATAATTTTCTTTTAAGGTATTTCACGCCAGTTCTAACTGCTGCTTTTCCCTGAAATCTGAATAAATGTTCTAGAACTCTTATAAAAATCCTAGCAGATTTTAACAGTGCTGTGGTCTGGATTGTGTTCATGGTCTCAATTCTTCCTTTGATCTCCAATACCTCTAGAGTGAGACCTGACCAAGGACTTTAAATACAATTGGTAACACTATCACCTTCATATTCCATAACTTTTTCAGCTCTCCGTCTGCGTCCAACTATTCGTTTAGTTTTTCGCTTTATTTTATTTTCATCTGTGTTCTTCTGGAACGGTAAAATCCAACAGATGAAAGGTTCTTTTCTTCTTGTTAACTAAAACGAGGTCTGGCCTTCTGCACGGGATTTGATGATCTGTTTTTATCTCTTCCTTCTGTCAGTTTATATCTCCACTTCTATCAGTTTGAATGATAAGCGGATAAGATAAATTCGGGCGTATTTTAATATCTACCGTAACAAGCAGAAAAACGGCATTTGGTATTACAATCAGCGCAGTGAGGAGTCAGGACTAAAAGCCACTTCGTTATCAAGCACCACACACACACACACACACACACACACACACCTGCATATAGCCAAACACTTACTTACGTATTCATTTAAGGTGCGTCATACGTACACTTGCGTGCGTACACATTAAGGTATACGCTTATTCATCCAGCAATAAAAATAAGCCATTACAAACACAGACAAATAAACATGAGAGCGTATTCGACTTTAATACATGTATTCTAATAGAAAACAAAATCGTAGCACTGTAAGCGATTTGGTGTAAGGGTTAAAGTTCTAGACTACGGGTTTGAAGTAAGTCAGCTCGAGCTTCGGTCTCATCTCTGCATTTACACCCTGGGAATCGTAAAAATATCCTTATCATCCAGTTAAGGGTTAAATAGTATTTCCTATTTTTTTCTGCAAGAGTGATTTTGGCATTAAATAACCCCCAAAGTTGTACATACCACTGAGCAAAGAAACCAAGAAACCAAACGTAAATGACCATACGGCTTTTATCTGGGTACACTTTGGGATTACTCAAATTGTAACCGTTATTATCATAAGAAATGGAATCAGAGTTGCGAGTTCAATTCCTGGACCAAGCTGTTTGCGTTTCACGTCAGGCTAATTTTTTTTTTTTCAGGTATAAAAGATTTTTTTGATTTTATCTTTTATTCATATTTGGCAGGATATGACACTAGGTCAATTTTTTTAAGCGGAGTTTAACAGGTTTTAATTCAGAGTTTCCCTTCTCCTAGACTAGTTGCCTCACCAAGGCTGAAAAACCTAGTCTGCCCAACTATTTACCCATAGCTAGAGGGAGAATAATTGGATTCATACTTTTCCCAAGTGTATTAGCTCTATGTGAATTGCAATCAGTCTCGTCCAGGATTTAGACTCATGTCGCCGTGTCCATTTCCTACGACGATGACCATTACACCACGAGCACCTATTTTATCTTTTATTAGTTTATTTAAAGTCAAGTGAAAAAGAAAAAAGAACATAAGTGTATTCTTACTGAGTTAATTTGATTTTTTTTTGTTTGCTTGGGAGATTGTCATCATTACGGTAATTAATAATAAAAAAAGTGCAGATTTTACCGGGGTTCAATCCTAGATTGAGTCATACCAAAGACTAAAAAAATGGTACTCGATGCCTCCTTGTTTAACGCTCAGCATTATAAGGAACATATCAAGCATATCAAGAGTAAAGTGGAGTAATCCCGGGAATAGAGTAGCACCCTTCCATACACCTCGGTGTAGTAGCTATTGAAAAGGGATCCTTTTGGTCACCCTCGACTATAGTCGCCAATTTCTTGTCCGGTATTGTAAAAATCTACCAAGCTATCTAATAAATATATATATATATATATATATATATATATATATTGAGACAGACAGACAGAATCGATTTTCAAGCGAATAGTTTATTGCTGACTTTATTTTTAAACGATTTCGAGTTTTAAATGGTTTCACAGTATCACATTTAATTCTTTATTCTTACGTACAAATATTGCAAACATTAATAACTTTATTCAACATTTTTCATTCATTTACACCGGCACATTGGCCCAGTGGGTAGAGAGTTCGCCAATGGTCCGGGAGACCTAGGTTCAATCCCAAGTTGCGTCATACCAAAGACTTTTAAAATGGTACTTGATACCTCCTTGTTTAACACTCAGCAATATAAGGTACGTATCAAAGGTAAAATGGAGAAATCCAGGGAAAGGAATAGCGTCCTCCCTTACATCTCAGTGTAGTAGCTATCGAAAAGGGAGCCTTCTGGTCGCCCTCGACTATGGTCGCCAACTCTACTTTACTACCTACATGGTTTCCTGTATTTAGTTGGCTGGTTGGTTGGTCGTGAATTATGGAATATTGACCATTGTGGATTACATAATATCAAATTCTGTTAATGCATATGATTTTTAAGAGAATAGTTTGTTGGTAACATATTATAAACGACCCAGAGATCATTTGTTTGCACACAGTTAATTTTTTTCAAGTAATACTATTGTTTGCACGCAGTTAAATGGCTTTAAATGATTAATCAGTTTTATTTCAAGTATAGAAGGGATCCAAACGGAGTAGATCTAGAAATAATGACAATGAAGAAGTTCATAACATTCCCGAAAGCTCCAGGACTGGAGCCTCACCATCAGCTAATTTAGAGTCATATCCTGGGCACTTGTTGGCGTTGGTTGTTACTTCTCTGCAGGAAATCAGTCGGTGTATTCTAAAGCTCTAGCCGACTGGACTGTGTTTTGCGAGTGAGTTAATCAGAGAAAACGGCTTCGAGATGACAAAGAAAAGAAGCAGAAGGTACCCCGCAAAAACAATTACCGACGCTGACTACGCCGATGACATAACGATACTGGCGAATAAACCCAACCAGGCCGAAACACTACTGCATAGTTTGGAACAAGCCGCTGCAGGCATTGGCCTCCATGTCAATGCTCACAAAACTGAATATATCTGCTATAATCAAACAGGCGACATTTCCACCATAGACGGAACTTCTCTGAAACTGGTAGACAAGTTCACCTACCAAGGAAGCAGTGTCTCATCAACCGAAAAAGACATCAACACGCGGCTAACGAAGGCATGGACAGCTATCGATATGCTATCGATCATATGGAAATCAGACATGGCCGATAAAATAAAACGCAGTTTCTTCCAGGCAGCTGTCGTATCGATACTGCTATATGGATGCACTACTTGGACGCTAACTAAATGGCTGGAGAAGAAGCTAGACGGCAATTACACAAGAATGTTGCGAGCAATATTGAACAAGTCCTGGTTGCAACACCCCACAAGGCACCAACTATACGGCCACCTGCCTCCCATCACGAACACTATTCAAGCTAGACGAAGCAGACATGCAGGACACTGCTGGAGAAGCAGGAACGAGCTCATCAGTGATGTACTCCTAAGGACCCCCACATATGGTCGAGCAAAAGCAGGACGACCAGCTCGAACATACATACAGCAGCTATGTGAGGATACGGGATGTAGCCTTGAAGACCTGCCGGAGGAGATAAACGATAGGGAGAAGTGGCGAGAGAGGATCCGGGATATCCGGTGCTAGTGGTACGACATGATGATGATGATGATCTACTATCAAGTATTCCTGTCAAAAACAAATAATTTGCACACAGTTGTATGTTTCCAAGTATTCCTATTTTATATTAATAATTCGTAGACAGGATGAACACGCTACTGAAAAAAGTTAATAACAGGAAAAGTACGGAAGACTAGAAAATTTGACAATTTACTTCTTCGATTATACATCATTGTCTATGAACGATAGAGAAATGGACGAAAGGCTGCGCTCCACTTCTCAATGAAAGATGACCCGGAATCATTATGAACTGTAGAGGTATACATCTTACTACAACAGCTGCTAAGGTTAATAATTATCTGCTTTTCAATGGAATCTAACCTGAAATTAACGAAATTCTTGGAGAAAATCTGAATGGCTATAAGAGAAATCAGTCCACATCACCGATTCTGACAATCCATGGAATCCTTGAAAGAGTGCGTGCAAAAAAATCCCGCGGGAATAATATTGTTCGAAGATTTTTTTTTAGACATTTGATTGCATACTGAGAGGAAAGATAGAGAAAATTCTATAAGCAAATGGTCACCCCAAAGTAACAGATACCGCTATAAGGGTACTTGCATAGTCTGGAACGAGCAGCAGCAAGCATAGGCCTCTATGTTAATGCACACAAAACGGAATATATGTGCTATAACCAAACGGGGGACATCTCCACTCTAGAAGGAACCCCACTTAAACTAGTGGACAAATTCACGTACCTAGGAAGCAGCGTCGAATCAACCGAAAAGGACATCGAAACGAGGCTAACGAAAGCATGGACAGCTATCAAAAGGCTATCGATTATATGGAAATCAGACCTAACCGATAAAATGAAACGCAGTTTCTTCCAGGCAGCGGTCACATCGATACTGCTATATGGATGCACTACAAGGACGCTAACAAAACGGCTGGAGAAGAAACTAGATGGCAATTACACAAGAATGCTGCGTGCAATCCTGAACAAGTCCTGGCAGCAACACCCCACAAGACACCAACTGTACGGCCACCTGCCCCCTATCACGAAAACTATTCAACTTAGACGAACCAGACATGCAGGACACTGCTGGAGAAGCAGCGATGAACTCATAAGAGATGTACTCTTATGGATCCCCACACATGGCCGCGCAAAAGCAGGGCGACCAGCTCGAACGTACATTCAGCAGCTATGTGAGGATACAGGATGTTGTCCTGAAGACCTACCTAGGGCGATGAACGATAGGGAGGAGTGGCGAGAGAGGGTCAGGGATATCCGTGCTACCAGCACGATATGATGATGATGATGATGATGATGATAAAATCACAAAAGCAATGTTTCTCTCAACCGATGGTGACATCAGCTTTGACAAGAAGATACGAGGATCATTAAATAAGTTTGCAGACTTTTGTTGTATGGGCACTTTTATTGATAGCACACATATGAAACTCTAGTCCCCTTCGAAGTAATCTCCTCCGGCTGAATGCACTTCTTGTTCTGTTCCAACAACTTCTGGAAGGTCCAATGGAAGTCCTTTTCTGTGAGCGTGTCAATGACCTTCGTCACAGCCTCTTTCATCTCCTCATTGTCACATAACGATAGCCTCTGAGCTTAGGGTATAACCAAAAGTCACAGTGAGCAAGGTCTGGGCTACAAGGAGGGTGTGGAACTGTCTTAATGCCCATCTTGGTCAAATAGTGAGTGACAAGGATGGGGTTGTGGACTGGTGCATTGTCCTGGTGGAAATGCCACTGAGCCAATTTGAAGACTGCTGTCCTCTTCCCTAGGAATCTATTCCTGAACCCCCTTAAAACCTCAACATAGTAACCCTAACCCTTTGGCCAATCAAGTCTGTTGTATTGACTTCCTTACTCCTCCCACGCCTCTAATCATCCCTCACAGACTCCCTGCCTTCTCTGATGCCACTCAGAAACTGATGCTCGACTCATGCAAGATGCTCCAAAAGCAGTCTGAAGCATTCCATACGTTTTTGTGTTATTTTTTCCAAGTTTAAAACAGAATTTTGTTGCATATCGTTCTTCCAAAGTGTCTTCACGTCCAGATTGCATCTTTGAAATTTACTAGCTGTGACAATCAGACTTTTGTAGGGTGTATTCCAATTCCTGTTGTAGCTGTTCATTTGAAGCTGAAATCATAAAAATTGGTCAGTATTCTCATAAGATGTATAGAAATAACATACTGAATTTTCAAGAGTCTATGACAATTTTAAATGTCTATAAAAAAAGTCTGGAAACTTATTGAAGGCACCACGTATATTCGCACAATATATTTTTATATATGTACAGGGAGCGGAAGCAAAATTAGGAATAATGATAAATGATTTATTATAAAACAAGATTATTTTTAACTTAAAAGATAAACGACAAAATAAGAATATAGACAAAAACAGTAAATTTACACAACATGACCGTCATTTTCTAATTATTGTATCAACACGCCTTCGAAATGTTTTGCATGCCTTCTAAATAAATTCTTCAGACATTTTATTACATTTCTTCTCAATAGCAGTCTTAACCAAACAAGTATTTGAATAGGAAGTTTCATTTGTTTTATTTTCTTAAAGAGATTTATTTTCTTATAGAGATTAATCAATGAAGTTATGGTCTGGGATCCATGGAGGCTTAAAGCCGAAACCAAGCCGAAAAAATTACCGAAATATATGGAGTTTCTTCATAGAAACTCCAAATATTTCGGTAATTTTTTCGGCTTGGTTTCGGCTTTAAGCAAATCATAGATTCTTTGTTGTTCCTTTTCTTGCTCACTCGTTTTGGACTGAATTTTAATCTTTAAAAAGTGTTGAATAATAGAACTAATCATGAAAATTTAGATTTACCGCATTTTTTTTTGTTTTGTTTTTTTTGTTTATTTTTTTATTTTTCAAAAAATGGACTAATTTGTTTAAAACAAACGTTTTAAAAATTATTCCATATTTTGCTTCCGCAAACTGTAAATAGAGAAAATGGTTTCACATTTAAAATACCAGAAGTAGATATCTCACTGAAACTATGACAGATGCAGACTACGAAGATGATCCAGTGTTTCTCGTAAATACGCCTGTTCAAACCGATTTCCTTTTGTATAGCCGACACGAAGTAAGAGGCAATTATCCCTTGTTCTTCTCTGTCCAATCAGTAGAGCATAGAATACATTGACTGTATCAGGGTCAGACTCTCTAAAAAGGTTGAGCTGGCTATGATACTAAACCGAATCCAATGATGAGGCTCGAGTTCTGAATCTCAGGAGAAGGTAGACTTGTTGCATACTCATATGCAGATGCATGCAGAACATATTCAACACAATAACGACGAGCGAACACAGTTCTTTAGAAAAATATACATCTCACTATATTGAAAGAGTTGTGTGTGAGAGGGAGTTGGAGAAAGAACAAAGACTGCAGCATATTGACCCTCACCCCCAACTGTTCTGGCTATCACAGCCTTTCTTTCTCGTTCTCCTGGTCTGCTCAACTGGGGGCCTGGGGGCCCAGCCTCTGCTGGGACATGGTTCTCATTCCAGTATCTTCTCTCTAACTGACTTGAACTTCCTTTCGCCGGGGTTATATAATAATTTGCGTTCACCTACTTCCTGCGAGCGTCACAATTTCGCACTCAATTCAACCCCGCGACAGTCAAGGTCACCTCTGATCTCCTGATATCTTCGACCGGATGCACCTGTTATTTACACTGGTGCATTTCTTCTTTTGTCAGCTTGGCCGGATTGGAGGTCAACATGCAACAGACTCACCCTTCTTTGCTATTGCTGCTAGATCCACTCAAACCCAGGGTTCCATCTATGGGTCAAATTTGTTTACAAACTATATACATTTTATATGTATATATTTATGTGTGTGTGGGTGTGCCTACAAGGTTTGATATGCCATGAAATTTTTCCAACCAACCAACCAATCGACCGAGTTGTAGTATCTGACTGAGTCAAATCTATGGGTCAAATTGTTCTGTTTATGATTATTCTTATACAATGGTACCGAGTGTAAAAAAAAAAAACAAAAACAAAAAAAAACTTGCGAAACAACTACACAAAAAGTGTAAATATGAACGTACAAAGAACACGATTCCTTAACTTCTGGGCATATAATAACCCTAGAGAGGTTGACAAACCGTTAAGATCAATCAATGATCATTATCCCGTCAGTGTGTTGTTGTTTTTTTCGGCAGCTTTCGTCAAGGCCCACCAGTGCTGAAAATACTGAGTTAAAGAATAAAAATATCAAATTTTCATATAATATTTTTTTTTTAGAAAAAAGAAGATAGTTTTTAGACTGAAAGAAAAATATGATCGAACGAGACTAATCTTTTGTAAGAAAAATTAATTTTCTATGAATGAGTACGACAAATAAATGAGTTGAAAATGGCTCAAAAGATTTGGCTTTTCATAAGAGAATATTTTATGAGATTCACAGCGCCATGAAGTCTCGGCTTTTTGCAGTATCAAACTGTGAGATTTCAACTCTGAAGTTGGAAAGTAGCCGCTTCTATCAGTTTGTATGATAAGCGGATAAGATAAATACGGGCGTATTTTAATATCTACCGTAACAAGCAGAAAAACGGCATTTGGTATTACAATCAGCGCCGTGAGGAGTCAGGACTAAAAGCCACTTCACTATCAAGCACCACACATATACACACACAAACCAGCATATAGCTAAACACTTATTTACATATCCATTAAGGTGCATCAAATCTACATTTGGGTGCGTACACATTAAGGTACATGTACATACATACGCCAATAAACATAATCTAACACACACACGGATGTTTGGTTTGGTCTGGTTTGGTTTTCTGGCCTATCAACCATTGTAGGTTATTTAATGCCAAATCCTGTTTATACGTATATATCAAATATAAGATTTAAAATATGTATATTTAGGCAGCATTTCTTCGTTAATGCAAATTTTATAAAACATAATAGACATTTTATGCCTACATATTTTCTTCTGGATCCATTCGAATTCCCGTATTACTATTATCGTATTCGGGGGGAATTGATTTATGTATTGTCCATAGTTGTATGTATCCCTAGTACTTTCTGCCCGACTTTGGGCCATCATCAGGGGAGGATCTATTACAAAAGTGATGTAACTTTTGTTTTAACATATCACTGCTGTGTAAGGGCGTCTTTGCCGTTGAAGATTATGGCGTTTTCTTTTAAATGTAATTCTATAATTAGTGCCAGTAGCTAAAGTCATTTAAGTACATGAGCACTGGTTTGAAAATTAATTCTATTAAGTGTTGGTTGCATGTTTCTAATATGTAGTGCTTCGAGAATCTGAAGTTTTTGTTTATTATTTTGATGTTCTAATATTGTTGTGTTGTCGGTGAGAATTTTCCGTAGTTGTGTTGTTGGGCATGAATGCCCAACAACACAACGACGGAAAATGGCACTAATTATAGAATTACATTTAAAAGCAAACGCCATAATCTTCAACGGCAAAGATGCCCTTACACAATAGTAAATGAAATTTGCATTAATATAAGATTTGTAAACATTGTGTTGATAACATTTTTAAACGAACGTGAGCTTATTTTTATTTGCACACAGTTAAATGGTTTCAAGTATTGCTATCTAATACGAATAATTCTATTTACTTTTAATCATTTGTTTCAAGTATTGCTATGTAACAGTTGTTGTATAGCCACATAATAAATATGCATATATACTCATATACATGCAGAATACATCATCATCATCATCATCATGTCGCGCTGGTAGCACGGATATCCCTGACCCTCTCTCGCCACCCCTCCCTATCGTTCATCGCCTCCGGCAGGTCTTCTGGACAACATCCCGTATCTTCACATAGTTGCTGAATCTATGTTCGTGCGGGTCGTCCTGCTTTTGCACGGCCATGTGTGGGGGTCCATGAGAGTACATCACTTATGAGTTCGTCCCCGCTTCTCCAGCAGTGTCCTGCATGTCTGGTTTGTCTAACTTGAATAGTTTTCGTGATAGGAGGCAGGTGGCCGTATAGTTGATGTCTTGTGGGGTGTTGCTGCCAGGACTTGTTCAAGATTGCTCGCAGCATTCTTGTGTAATTGCCGTCCAGCTTCTTCTCCAGCCGTTTTGTTAGAGTCCATGTAGTGCATCCATACAGCAGTATCGATTCGACCGCTGCCTGGAAGAAACTGCGTTGCATTTTATCAGTTAGGTCTGATTTCCATATAATCGATAGCCTTTTGATAGCTGTCCATGCTTTCGTTAACCTCGTATCGATGTCCTTTTCGGTTGATGCGACGCTGCTTCCTAGGTAAGTGAATTTGTCTACTAGTTTAAGAGGGGTTCCGTCTAGAGTGGAGATGTCACCCGTTTGATTATAGCTCATATATTCCGTTTTGTGTGCATTGACATTGAGACCTATGCCTGCGGCTGCTCGCTCCAAACTATGCAGCAGTGCTTCGGCTTGGTTGGGTGTATTTGCAAGTATCGCTATGTCATCGACGTAGTCGGCGTCGGTAATTGTTTTTGCGGGGTACCTTCTGCTTCTTGATGCAATAATAAAGACGATTTTGGTTTGGTTTGGTTTGGTTTGGTTTGGTTTGGTTTTATGGCATATAAACCTTTGTAGGTTATTTAACGCCAAATCCTTTTTTATGTTCTATTTAAAACATTTCAGTTTAGCATAAGTACACAGTTTAATGGTCAAAAACATTTCCAATTCTAACTATTCAAGCAGTTGTATGTAACAATTCGTTTAAGTGTAAATACAGTTTTAATATCTAAAAACAGTTCTATTTCAAATAATTCCGTTAAGCATAAGCACGCAGTTTAAATGTAAGTACTGTTTAATTGTAAAATCATTTCTATTTCAAACTATTCAGTTTTACTCAAACAATTCATTTTAGCATAAGTATGCTGTTAATTCTATTTAACCCATAGATAGGACTCTTATCAGGTGCTACAACTCCGGGGCCAGAGTGGACCTGGGAGCAATGGCAATGAAGGGGTACTCCGCATTCCCCAAAGCTCCAGCACTGCTGGAACCTCACCATCAGATTGTTTAGTGTCATATCCAGGACACTCGTTAGGGTGGGGACTTACCCCTCTGCAGAGGTGCAGTCAGTGTATTCTACAGCCCCAGCTGACTGGGCAAATAATAAAGACGAGCGAAGACTTCTTAAAAAGATATACCTCTCACTTTATTAAAAGGGTTGTATGTGAGAGGGGGTTGGAAACTGAACAAAGACTGCAACATATTGACATAGCCGTATGTTGTTCTCGTTCTGGACTGCTCAACCGGAGGCCTTGGGGCCCTCTCGCTGGGTGCTATTCTCTCAATTGCATCTTGTCTCTAACTCATCTGATCTCCAACTAACTCAAACTTCTTATGCTGATGTATATTATTGTTTTACGCCGACTGGATCTATTCTCATAGCTAGCCAGGCCGGAATATGCCACTTCCGGCGTCTTTGGACTGGCATGTTTGATCATCATCAAGCGGAAATAACTGTCATGCAGTTCAGAGGTCACCGTCTTCCGGTGTATCAGTTTTTGTCTGTACAGAGGGATTTTAACCCTGTCCCATATTATCAGCCAAGCTTGCCAACGCAATCTCTGGTCCGGGTCGGGGGTCAATATACAACACAGTAACGATTTAACATCAGTCATTTATTTAGACAGATTTGAATAGACATTCATGATACGTAGAAGAATATTTTTTCGGTAATCAAATTTCAAATGAGTAAGTTCTTTTTTTCTTTCTTTTTTTTTTTGCTCACCAGTAACCGAGTCATTGGTTTAATGATTAGACTGTTCGCTAATGGTCCTGGAAACCGGGGTTCAATCCCAGGTCGAGTCATACCAAAGACTCAAAAGACGATACTTGATGCCACCTTGCTTATCAGTCGGCATGATCAAAGGTAAAGTGAAGCAATCCAGGGAATGGAGTAAAACCCTCCTCTACATCTTGGTGTGGTAGCTATTGAAAGGGAGCCGCCTGGTCACCCTCGAAGAAGGTCGCCAACTTTACTTTTACTTAGTATTGCTATCGATTCTACACAGTTAAATGGTTTCAATTATTATTATATAACACTTATAATTCTATTCAATATTGATCATTTATTAGCACACAGTAAAGTGGTTACAAGTATTGCTATTTAACACTTATTCTTTTTAACATTTCTCATTTGTTTGCACACAGTTAAATGCCTCCAAGTATTGTTATGTATAATTAACAATTCAATTAAATATCAGTCATTTGTTTACACACAGTTAAATGACCAAACAGTTCTATTCTAAAATATTTAATTTAGCATTAGTCATTTGTTTGCACACAGTTTAAGTGTCAAACAGTTTTATTTGACCGAAGTGTTGGATTCTATCGAGTATAAACAATCCGGACCAGAGTGGGTCTGGGAGACGATGGAAATGAAAGGGTACTCTGTATTCCCCAAAGCTCCTGGACTGGAGCCTCTCTCTCTCTCTCTCAGATTGTTTATAGTCATATGAAGATAGCAGAAAAACATAATAATCCAATGAATTGGTTATGATATTAAGTCGACGTTGAACGTTTCGGTTTCAGTAACCATCATCAGGACTTGGATATCAGAATAGTTCACATAGCGATGGATGCTTGTTGAGATAACAGGAGCAAATGAAAAATATACAACGAAAAGATACAAACGTGCACATAGCGTTCATAATTCAAAAGTCTTAAGAACGTGTCTGGGACGTGGAAACATATTTGAAAATGTTGGATTTCCCAAAGAAACGAGATAAATTCTCAAGTTTATTAAGAAATACACAAAGACAAGTAAGTTTTCATATATACAGATAATTTTGAAGTCATCCATGTTAAATGTCGTGAAAAAATGTATTTGGTATTTGTTTTTTTTTTCCGAAAGAGCAGTATGAAAGTAAATATGGATCAAAATCCGACAAGCTAGTTATATCTAGGACACTCGATTGGGGAGGTGTATTGCCCATCTGCGGAGATGCAGTCGGTGTATTTTGCCACCCCAACCGACTGGGCTGCATACAAAAACTATTCTACATTTTTATATATACAGCTATAGTAAAGTAAGTTAAGTTGGCGACCATAGTCGAGGGCAACCAGAAGGCTTCGTTTTCAATAGCTACTACACCGATGTGTAGGCGGGGCGCTACTCCTTTCACTGGATTGTTCCACTTTACCTTTAATACCTACCTTATATAGCTGAGTGTTAAGCAAAGAGGTATCAAGTACCATTTTAAAGTCTTTGATATGACGCGACCTGGGATTGAACCCAGGTCTCCCGGACCATTAGCGAACACTCTACCCACTATCGCGTCCTCGTGGTGTAATGGTTAAAGCGATGGACTGCGGAATCGTAGTAAGCGAGTTCGTACTCCAGTCACACTATTATGTTCACTTTCGGGCAAATACCCTTTGGAAAGGTATGAACCCCCTTATCCTCCCAGCTATGGATTAAATAGTACCACAACTGTTCTTCTATGAGAATGGCTTCAGCTTTAAATAACCTACAAAGGTTGATATGCCATTAAATAAAGAAAAGAAACCAAACCAAACTAATCACGTCGTGTGGATAGCACAAATTCCCTTGATTCACTCCCGCCCTCCGTCCCTATCAGTCATCACTCTTGGCATATCCTCTTGACAGCATCCAGTGTCCGTACAGAGCTGATGAATGGAAAGTTTTGTTAGTCAGGCAACACCGGTGGTGCCCTTGATTTAATGGCTATCGTTATAGGAAATGGATACGGGGATTCGAGTTCAAATTCTGGACGATGCTGATTAGATTTCACATAGCACTAATATCCTCGGGAAAGGTATGAATCTAATTGTTCTCCCCATCCAGCATTGAGCAAATGATAGGTTAGACTGGGTTCTTTAGCCTTGGTTAGGCAACCAGTCAAGAAGGAAAACTCTGAATTCAAACCTTTAAAAATTGACCTTATGTCACGTCTGGTCCGAGTGGAGGGGTGGGGTAAATTCACACACTGATGTGTCCATATGTAGAAGCCCACCGGAAAAATTCGCTTATGAGTATGTCGTCATAGTTTCTTAGAGGCCGCACAGCTACTCTTTTGTGGGGTAATTCTTCCAGCATTTGTTTAAAACAGCATAGAGTATACTAGTATAGCTCTCATCAAACTTGGTCTCCAAACGTTTCGTTAGAGTCGAAGTGTTGCAGCTTTACAGAAGGACAGACATTGTTTCTGGAGTCCAGCAAAAAAGAGAGTAACCTATGGTTTTGTTTTTCCCCAATCTGCCTAAATTACGTACCACGAACGCCAATCGACCTAATGAAGTAAAGTGCTTCACATTAAAAAACGCAAGAAGCAGACTATGGTCCGTAGAACAATCACAGATGCAGACAAAACAGATTATCAAGGGCATCTAACAAATGCACCTGCTCAAGCCGAATCTGTACAGCATAGCCTTAAGCAGGCTGCAAAAGATATTAGTCTCTAAATGAACGCAGATAAAATGGAGTTTGTGTGCTTTAATTGAGATTGTGTCATCTCCACACTACGTCGCAAGCCTTTGAAATTAGTAGACCATTTCATATTCCTTTTAGCAACTGAAATGCTGTCAACATATGCATTGATAAAGTATGGGCTGCTTCTGATACTCTAACGACCATATGAAATTCTGATCTCTCATATAATAAGACGGGCGAGTACGTGTCGTTATTTAATCACTGTATGTTAAAATAAAATTTGGATATGATTTATCTCAGAATTATAGAATTAGTTTCTTATATCGATTAAATATGCCATCATTTTGGTGACGATTCAAGCCACCTGTACTCCCTCCGTTACCACTTTTTATGAGTCTGTCTCTCTCGTTCATTGTCTCTTTGTCTATATATATATATATATATATGTATTTATATAAGATAGATAGATAGAATACTGGACAAAAAAAAGGAAAATACTGAAGCCTTTTTTAGTTTTTGCCATAAATGGTAATGAAAATTCAATAACTTAAATACACATGAGAAGTGATTATTTTTCTTGAGAATTTGCTGTGAAAAGTCATAATTTTCTAAAAGAAAAAAGAAAAAAAAATGAAAAAAAATCTTAGAAATACCAAAAAAAAAATTTTTATTTAATGGCACATCAACGTTCTCGGGTTATTTAATGTCGAATTCATCCTTTTAAAAGGACAGTAGTGATACCATTTAAGCCATAGATAGGAGGACAAGGGGGTTCATACATTTATCATGAGTATTTGTCCGAAAGTGAACGTGATAGCGTGACTGAAATTCGAACGCACGTACTACGATTCCGCTGCCGAGTGTTTTAACCGTTACACCACGGGGACACTAACTTCCTTGATTTGATATCCAAATTTGAGATAATTTCATCGCAAATGACTTTTCTCAGTAAGTAAGAGAGCGTAGACAGTAATAACCAAGGAAAATGATGACTTATGATGTTTTTTTTTTTTTTTTTTTTTTAGCCATTGAAGTTTCATTAAAATAATTTTAAAATGGTGCACTTTTTCCTTTTGCTTTCTTTTTCCAATTCAGTCGATAGATAGATAGATAGATAGATAGATAGATAGAAACTTGTTAAGAATCGAAGGCCTTGAAGGAATTTTTTTTTTTCACTGTCTCGCCAGTTTATGAAATTCGGTTTCTTCTATCAGCTGTGTGACGATAGTGTCAAAAACTAAGATTACTTTTGGGGGTTAAATGTCGTGGTGGTGACTGGGGGTCTCTGGCAACCAATGACGATTTTCTAATGAAGCTCTCTGCCTTAAATGAGACGTTCCGCCACATAAATTCACTTGTCACTCGTTCTGACCTCAATATAGCGCTGAAACTTTTGCTTTTTTCAAATGTGTGTACGTGTCTGTTGGCATGTGTGTGTTTGTGTGTTTGAGTGTATTAGAAAGAAATGAAGAGAGAGAGAGAGAGAGAGAGAGAGAGAGAGAGAGAGAGAGAGAGAGAGAGAGAGAGAAAGAGAGAGAGAGAGACAGGGACAGAGACAGACAGAGAGATGTATATGTGTGTGTAAGTTTTGGTTTTATGATAGAAATGTTTGGGGCTTTTTTTAGAAATAGTTTTGACGTATTTGTCTTTATGTATCAAATAAAGAATTCTTTTTCCTTCTTTTTTTTTTTTTTTATAATGCTTCTGTATAGGGTGGGGATTATTGCAGGCGCAGGACTGACCGATTTTTAGTCGTATATCTAACTTTAAATTCTTCTAGAATATTTCAGTCACAACAAGTACACAAAGGAGACGGAACAGCTGTACCAAGTTCTGCGTTACATCACAGTACAGACAAACAGCAGTAATAGACAAAAATTAACAATTTTAACGATATATACATGCACGGGTGAGCACTACAATGTGACCAATTGAAAAAATACCTGTAAGATAATACATTTTAAATCAGGTGTTGTACTTGGTAGATAATTAAAAGACTGATTTTATTTTAGAATAAATATAGAACTTAAAAAATACATTTATTTTTTGGTTGAAACTGTTGACAGAAGCTAACATTAACCCCAGCCCTGCCACCTAGCTCAGTCAGCTGTGGCTGCAAAATACACCAACTGCACCCCTGCAGAGGGGTAAGACACCCCCTAAACGAGTATCCTGGTGACCCAGTTGTCTGTGGCTGTCGAATACACCGACGGCACCTCTGCCGAAGTGTAAGACCCCCACCATCGAGTGTCCAGGATATGACACTAAGCAATCTGATGATGAGGTTCCAGTAACGCTGGAGCTTTGGAGAATGCTGAGTATATTTTCATTGCCATTACTCCCAGGTCCACTCTGACCCGGAGTGGTAGAACCTGATAGAGTCCTATCTATAGATCAAATAGAACTAAACTGTACTTATGCTAAACCGAACTGCGTGAAATAAAACTATTTTGTCATTTTAACTGTGTACTTATGCTAAACTGTATTGTTTAAAATTGAATTGTTTTGTCATTTAAACTGCGTACTTATGCTAAACTGAATTGTTTGAAATGGAAATGTTTTTGTATGCTAAACTGAAGTCTTTGAAATAGAATGGTTTTGACATTGAACTGTGTGTAAACAAAACACTAAGCTTATACTAAACTGATTGACTAAACTGTTTGACTAAACTGAATAGCTTGAAATAGAAATGTTTTTTACAAATGAACTGTATACTTATGTTCAACTGAATTGTTTGAACCAGAACTGTTTACTTGTATAAAAATTAATTTGGCATTAGATAGTCCACAAAGGTTGATATGCCATAAAGCATAAACAAACAAACAAATAAACTGCTACAAATGATTGCTACGTCAGTGATAGCTAATCATCGGCTCGGGATTGAATAGTTCGAAAACACCAATTTCTAACATTAGAAGTGATCGTTGCTTTATTTTTTCTCTGTTTATTCTCTGTAGACGTGGAATCGGTAAAAAATGGACACCAGACACCAAACGGTGAGTTTCTGGTATCTTTGAAGAACAGGACTCTCCTGATATCTTTGATTCATTCCTCGTTCTCTGTTTACTGCATACGTTCGTCACCTCAGCTACCAAAAGAGAAAAAGAGGCTGAATAATGAAATCCATTTTAGATAGATAGATAGATAGATAGATAGATAGATACTCCTCCGGCCTTTTGGCTGGGCCGTCTGGCATTCGTGTCAGATGGGGTATCGAAACCAATGGCAGATTCGAGGCCGAAAGGCCCCCAACTTCGGTTGGGCCACCCTCGGGTGGGCGAGCTGCTTTTCTATCCCCCCTCCACTCCTTGTATAGCACTAGACCTCACGGTCTAGTTCAAGCTATATTCGTGCCCGGATCTCGATTTAGGTCCGTGATACTGCTTGACTCATTAGACCCACATTGCACTTAGTGGGTCAATGACTAGCAGGGTTCGAGTCTCGGCTCGTTCCCGACCTTCCCCTCCCCTTTATCCCCATTTTAATCGGCCTTCGGGCTTTTGACCTTGTGTCAAGTCCTGTCTGGTGGGAGGCAGCGACAAATCTCTCTCTCTCTCTCTCTCTCTCTATATATATATATATATATATATTCTGGGGTTCACGGAAAACCTCACCATCACTTCAACTTCAAATGACTTATATTTACATGATCATCTCGGCTTGACAGGTACCGGAAAATCTTTTTTTTAAAAACACATAAAAAACAACAACACAAAAAATATAAATATGAACATAGAGTTATGGTTTTTGTATGTATCATTAGTTAACATGGTCGAATTTTACCACTTGCACAAATCCCAGTGGATCACCTTTCCTAATCAAACATGCCTACTCTTGTATATCCTTTGTACCAATTTGCTGCATTTACTTAATGGTCGTTAACTCAGTCAAAATATATCAACACTTATACCTTTAAAATACATCAATCAAATCATGATTAACACAATGGTAGTTTCATTGAAAACACATACATCAGACCCCATAGCCATAGGTTTTATTACTAACGCACATATATTTGGTAGGCAAGAGGTTAAAGCTATCATATTTTGAAAAATATTACTAATTACACCCCCTACTGTCTGCGGTCACTACTTAGTGCCCCAGGTGTCGTCTTTTTAGATTAAAAGGAAGAAACGACTTTATGTCGTACACCACATCCCAAGAGATTCGAATACGTTATTTTTCTGCGTCCGTATTGATATCTGGTAATGGAAAGGTGAATGGGGTGCCTTCACTCTTGATTGAACATGTCATGTGATCCGTTATGGAGGCGTTAATGCCTATCATGTATATGGAAATGTCTTCTCTTAATTACTCTCCCAAATGAAATAAGTAGCTTGACCCCATTCTACAAAGAGGAGAACCATGAATGGGACGAATGTGTCAGACAAAACTTTGACCTGTTCAAAGAATGACCGTGCCAACACAAAAAAAGCCGTACACACGCAACTTGTGTAAAAGCAATTAAACACCATAATATACAATGGCGTGGGACAAGAACACTTCGGCTTCTTTTTGGCTTCAGTTGATAGCCAGTAAAAGGTGGCCTTTCAGATGTCTCAGCCTTTACAATATCTGTTAATGATATCGAGTGGGATTAATACTGTTTTGTCAAGAAGAATCAAGAAATAGAAATTTAGTCTCTATTCTAACTTAAAAAACTCAAATTTTCTAGCCCCATAACAGTTCGCAAAAGCTAGGAAAGGGGACTGGAAGACTTGGAAATTAGAGGAAAAATCAAGACGATTCAAACTGTAGCATTGTTGAGGTCAGCCAGAATACTGAGAAAAGTCCGGGACACTTGAGGAGACTTGCTGTCATTCAAACTCCAGTGAAATATTATCAGCTAATGCTGGTGTGAAAAATTCGCTAGGACTAAAATAATAATAATAATAATATTAATAATAGAACATGAAAGTGACGGTGATACCAGTTGTAATTGGTGCACTCAGAACAATCTTAAAGGTTCGGTAAAGGGACTGGAAAAACCATCCAGAATACATTATTATTAAGTGAACAACTCTCACGGAGTAAATAGTAATAATAATTTTGTTAGAGAACTGAAAAAAAACTGTGGAATATAAGAGTGACGGTAATACCAATTGTAAGTAGAGAACTCGGTAAGGTCACAAAAGATTAGAACAGGGACTGGAGAACTTGGAAATAAGAGGGTGAGAGGAAACCATCCAAACTACAGCTTTGCTGAGATCAGCCAGAACCCTAAGAAGAGTCTCTTACTAAGACACCATTGGAAAACCTTCAGTTAATGCTGGTACGGAAAACTAAAAAAAAAAACCCAAAATAATAATAATAATATTAATTTTCTGAGACTAAGTAAAGTTAACGACCTTTGTCGAGGGTGACACAAAGGCTCCCTTTTCAATAGCTACTACACCGAGGTGTAGGGGAGGGCGCTACTCCATTCCCAGGATTGCTCCACTTTACCCTTTATCCTCACCTTATAGTGCTGAGTGCTAAGCAAAGTGGCATCAAGTACCATTTTTTGAGTCTTTGGTATGACTCGACCTGGAGATTGAACCCTAGTCTCCCGGACCATTGGTGAACACTCTACTCATTAGGCAAATGGCCCAGTACTTTCTAAGATTAATAACACCCAATCACTACTAGATGGCCATCGAGGGAAAGTGAAAGAAAGCAAAAAGTTAGGCAAACACCTGGAACTTGCTCAAAAGCTGAAAAATGCTGAAGAACATGAGAGTGACTCATAAAAATTGTAATTGAGGTCTTTGGAACAATCTCCGAGAACTTGGAAAAGTGACTCAATGAACTGGAGATTTGAAGTAAAATTGAAACCATCTCGATCACAGCACAACTGAAAACGGTGAAGATACTTTGAAGGGTCTTGGAAACATGAGAAGACTTGTTTTCACTCAGACTCCAATGAAAAACCATCAGATCAGAAAAACTCGAAAAGTTTATAATAGTAGTAATAACCAAACCAGAAAAGCATCAAAACGCTTGGAGAAAACTATAGATGTCTGGGAATGTTAGAAGCGGGCGCCATCAAACAAATAGATATTAAAGAAAAAGTAAGAAAGTAATACCTTAGAAAAACAAGAAAATTTCTGTGAACTAAACCGAAGTCTAGGCAATCGAATTAATAACTGGGTTGTTTTCCGTGTTATATACTCTTGACCCTTCTATAACTGGACAAGAAAGAAACGGATAACAAGAGACGATATCAATAGATATTATGAGACAAGAAAAGGAGGAGGGTGAAGACTCGTCAGTATTGAGGATTGCGTAAATGCAACAAAATAAGAACTCGAAGAAAATTTAAACAAGAGCAAAGAGAGATTAATTACAACAGCCATTTAAAGCAATGACAGGAAAACAAAAATCCAAATTCAAGAAAGTAAAAATGAGAAGAAAAATAACCATTTACGAGGTGCATACGATAAGTTTCCAGACTTTTTTCGTATGGGCACTTTTATTGATAGTGCACACATGAAACTCTAGTCCCCTTCGAAGTAATCTCCTCCCGCTGCAATGCACTTGTACCGTTCCAAAAACTTCTGGAAAGCCCGATGGAAGTCCTCTAGAGTCAATGACTTTTATCACAGCCTCTTTCATCTCCTCAGTTGTCTCATAACAACAGCCTCTGAGCTTAGGGAATAACCAAAAGTCACAGGGAGTAAGGTCTAGACTATAGTGAGGCTGAGGAACTGTCTTGATGCCCATCTTGGTCAAATAGTCTGTGACAAGGATGGAGTTGTGGACTGGTGCATTGTCCTGATGGAAATGCCACTGACCCGATTTAAAGAGTGCTGGTCTCTTCCGAAGGACTCTCTTCCTGAACTCCCTTAAAACCTCAACATAGTAACCCTATATCTAATCCTTTGGCAAACCAACTCAGGTGTATTGACTTCCTTACTCCTCCCACTCGTCGTATCATCCCTCACAGACTCCCTGCCTTCTTTGAACCTCTTAAGCCACTCAAAAACTGATGGTCGATTCATGCAAGATGGTCGAAAAGCAGTCTGAAGAATTCCATACGTTTCTGTAGCATTTTTTCCAAGTTTAAAACACAGTTTTATTGCATATCGTTCTTTCAAAATGTCAGATTGGATTTTTGAAATTCACCAGCTGTGACAATCAGGCTTTAGTAGGTTGTATTCCAATTGCTGGTGTAGCTGTTCATTTAAACCTGAAATTATAAAAATAAGATGTGTAGCAATAACATACTGAATTTTCAAGAGTCTAAGAAAATTTTAAATGCCCATACGAAAAAAGTCTGGAAACTTATCGGATGCACCTTGTGGGGTGAAGTGTGCGTAAAAGAAGCGGAATAGATAATGGTTGTAAAACGGCGTGGACAAAATGAACATTTAAAACAAGGCGAACGAACAAAAACAAATTTATATTCTATAATATCAAAACTTACATTAATACATGAAAACATAACTAACTCTACTAACACACTGATAGTGTGTATATATGTGTGAGCTCGCGTGTGTATGTGTGTGTGTGTGTGTAACACAACTAAACTACAACAAGAACTGTAAAATTAAAATGTCCTTTTTCTATGATTAGAAACCGGTAGTTTTTTGGAGACGGGAAAGCGTCTCATAGTTCTTGTATATGAATGTCTGCGAGGCATGGTGTTGCTGATACGGAGGAATTTGGTCAAAGAGAAGGTGTTGCCGCTACGGAGGAAGTTCGTAAGAGAGTGTTGCCGCTACGACGAAAATTCGTAAAAGAGAGAGAATGTGTTTTAAGACAGCGTATTTATAGAAAAAAATTGTCTTGTATCTGGCTCAAGACGCAGGACTTGAATTTTCGCGCGCCGACGTAGTTGTAAGCTTATCACGTGGTCCTCCTGGCCAATGGTTTCCCGAGACTGAACATTGAGCGTCCGCCATCTTTGTGGGAACAAGTGGCATACCGCCCAAATTAAATTATAGGAGTGTAAAGTCCTATAACCTCTTATTTACTTTAAGAGACAGCCAATGAAATAGAATTGTATACCAGAGAAAGACAATACTGATATAAAAATATAATAAGGTTCTTTCGTTTTCTTTTTATAGCTAAAAATGTACGGATGGGTAGAGTAAGTGTCGATCGAAGACGGCTGAGGTGCACACACAGGAGCCGATCTCTTCTCTCTTCTGTTCAGGTCGAAATCTTCCAGTCTATACAATAACCCACCCCTATGCAAATTCTTGTGGTTATACATCACCCAGCCAGCCAGCCACTAACAAGTTACACTTGGACACGTCTCCTTCTCGCATGCCACCTACGAACATTCTAAGGAGTCACACCAACAGCCTGCCGCCCACACAATGCGTTTAATCAGGCTTCCTTCTAGCATGACAACCACACAATTTAAGAGGACATTCCCTTTGAGAACACCAGTGTCCTGTTTACTTTAGGTACCAGGTGCATTTCCTGTTATTTTTGTTCCCGTGTCCAACTTCTGCAGCTGCATCGACAGATGTAAAAAGGGTCTTTAGTTAATAGAAACACAAAATACCGTAAGGATTTGTTATTGCTTTGCTTTCGTTTGGTTTTATAGTACATCAACCATTGTAGATCATTCAATGCTAAATTTTGTTTATACATATATTCTAATATATATGATTTGGTTTCGTTGGGTTTTACAGCATATCAACCATTGTAGATTATTTAATGTCAAATCCAGTTAATACATACATATATCAAATATATGATTTGTAAACACATTTTGTTGATAACATTTTTAAACAAACTTGAGCTCATTTTTTGTCCATAGTTAAATGTTTTCAAGTATTGCTATATAATAGTCACAATTTAACATCCGTCATTTGTTTGCACACAAAGAAGTGGTTACAAGTATTGCTATTTAACACTAATCATTCTTTTCAATGTTACACATTCATTTGCACACGTTTAAATGGCGCTAAGTATTGTTATGTATCACTAACAATTCAATCAAACACCAATCATTTGTTTTACATTGTTAAATGATTTTGTCAGTGTACCTCTGTTTGTGTATGATTACAATGACACCGCTTTTATTGGTGGAGGAAATAATGATGTTCGGGTTTTGGATTCGGTTGGATAGTGCCTTTTGGGGGAGGGATGAATTGTTTGGTTAAGAGACAGAAGCGAAAATGATTCCTTGGATGAAACCCATGGAAAAGTCGGTGTCGCAAGTTCCTGTAGTAGCTTAGTGAGGTAATTGTGCTGATGTTCTTGTATATAAAAGTAAAGTAGGAAAAGTTAGCGACCTTAATCAGGGGTGACTACTCCTTTCCCTGGATTGCTCAACTTTACCCTTGATCCTTACCTTAAAATGCTGAGTGTTAAGAAAGGCAGCATCAAGAACCATTTTTTGAGTCTTCGGTATGACTCGACCTGGGATTGAACCCTGGTCTTTCGGACCATTAGCAAACACTTTACTCAATAAATGAGACTGAAGGCTTCTATTTCAGTGGTGTTAACGGGAAATCAGTTAAATTTAGAACCATTTTAAGAAGTCTAATGAGTTGAGTGTTCGCCAATGGTCTGGGAGACTGGGGTTCAATCCCAGCTTGAGTCATACCAAAGACTCAAAAAATGGTACTTGATGCCGCCTTGCTTAGCACCCAACACTATAAGGTGAGGATCAAGGGTGTAGAGGAACAATCCAGGGAATGGAGTTGAGCCCTCCTCTACAGTTCGTTGTAGTAGCTATTGAAAGGGGAGCCTTCGGGTCACCCTCGACTAAGGTCGCCAACTTTACTTACTTACTTTAAGTCGTCTGATGTATTTCCACTTGCTTTCAGCCAAAAGGAGAGGAAGTTTATTAGATAGTTTGTGGGAGTGGGTGTGGTTGAAGTTTTTTTTTATCATCTAGCGGATGTTTTAGGAGATCCTATTCGTGAAATTGTGGTGTTTGTGAAATTCGAGGGACAGTTGCCTGGTTTTCGTCAAAAAGTGCCCTGGCTTTGTGGTGTAAAAGTTTTGGATTCTACCAGATATTCTTCCCCATGATGTGGAAAAATGGAGAGAGAGAGAGAGAGAGAGAGAGAGAGAGAGAGTTTGTTAGATTCTATTGTGGATTTTGGAATTATCTTCTCCTATCAAACGGTTCTATTTAGAAAAATTCAGTTCAGCATAAGTCATTCGTTTCCACTCAGCTTAAATGTCAAACAGTTTTATTTGACCCATAAGTAGGACCCTATCAGATAATACCACTCAGGGCCAGAGTGAACCTGGGAGTAATGGCAATGAAAGGGCATTCTACATTCCCTAAGGCTCCAGGACTGGAGCCTCACAATCAGATTGTTTAGTGTCATATCCAGGACACTTGCTTGGGGGTCGGTCTTAACCCTCTGCAGGGATGTAGTCGGTGTATTCTACACCCCCTGACGAATTGATAAGAACTTATAAAACGCAGGAGTAAAGCTTGTGAAAGTTGTGTGATGACTAAGATAAAACAGTTAAATCACACAATAAATGAATGTAGACTACTGGCACAAAAAGAACGCCAGGTGAATTCGCTCGACTGGGTAGGAAAGGTGATCAACTGGGAATTGTGCAAGAGATTGAAATTTGACCAAGCTGACAAATGCTATATGCATAAACAAAGCATAAAATTATCTAGGCCAGAATAACTAATCTAGTTTCAATTAGGTAAGAAAAAGAACTTGGTGCACTAGTGGCCGATACAATAAAAAAAAAGAAAGAAAAATAAACAAATACTTTGATGTTGCCGAAGAAAATCAATGGAACATAAAGTTGACGGTTGGTACAGCGGTCAACTTTATGTTTCACTTCTTTTTGTTGTTGTTGTAGCAGTCGGAACGGTCAAAAAGACATGAAAAACAATTGGAGAAACGGAATTTCGGAGGTTAGGTACACAATTTCAAGCCGCAAGGTCAGTAAAAAGCCTCAACAAGAAGGCAGAAAATCCCAGATCTTGCAAGAAGTTGACAGCAAGAAAACCTGACAACGCGGACGTGGTAAGAGGTTCTGTCGGAAGAAGTACGAAAAAGTCCCACAGAAAACGTTCCCAAGAACTTTGTCTTTCACCCACCCTGTGGGGTAAGGTCAGTCAATTTTTGTCTTCGTCATGATTGCTTTTTAAGACTCAGATGAAAGATGATTTAATGCAATATGAATTATCGTATCAAATGGTTGCATCTATTTTGAGACAGCCTGTAGAATCGAAATGGTATTTTAGATAGAAAATTGATACTACTATCAGTAGAAAATTCAATCCGGAACGACACCATTCTGATGTAACAGGAAATGAAAAAAAAAAAAACTCTGTGTAGCAAATACAGATTCATCAGTCAAAAAAAAAGCGTTTCTACAGCAAACATACAATGTGCACTGGTTCAAACCCTGATCGTAACTAATTGTATCTTAAGTAAAATGTAAGACATTAACAAGGTGTTTTTACCATTGCCACTTGCCTAAGTTTATTTGAAACACATAGGTGACAATTCAAAATATAGGAGGTATATCCGTTGCACCCTGTTTACATAACGTTTTGTGGCCCATTTTTCGCTTTGTCTCAACATATCAATTACATAAAAACAGTTCTAGAAAATTTTCTCTGGAAGATGACGGTATACTTATTTGCCGTTTGCATCAGTTGGGTGAAAATTAATAACAACTTAGTCAAAGGAAATCTTTACCCTAGCTAACACCATGCCCTTTCGCCAGAAGAAGGGTTATGGGTGAATTTATTGGTTTGTGCCTGAGGCGCCACTTAAGGGAAATACCGATGGAATCTAAGCAATTTTCTGCGTCTCACCGACGGAGGTTCGCTTCCTGAGCGTTACCTCACATTAAACTGATCTTTTGCCATATTTTTCTCTTCTAAGGAATAAAATAATTATTCTCTGATGATGATATAGGATCGAAACTAAAATATGACAATAATTAAGTAAGTAAAAATTAGAGACCTTAGTCGAGGGTGATCCAAAGGCTCCCTTTTCAATAGCTACTACATTCCCTGGATTTCTCCACTTTACCCTTGATCCTTACCTTATAATGCTGAGTATTAAGCAATGCAGTATCAAGTACCATTTTTTAAAGTCTTTGGTATGACTTGATCCTGGAATTGAACGCCGGTCCTCCAGGCCATTGACGAACACTCTACCCACTAGGCCAATGAGCCAGTTACAATAATTAAAAAGAAGTTAATTTTAAAGAAATACTTTTCCTATTTTGACCGGCTCATTGGACTTGTGGGTAGAGTGTTCGCCAATGGTCCGGGAGACTGGGGTTCAATCCCAGCTTGAGTCATACCAAAGACTTAAAAAATGGTACTTGATACCTCCTTGCTTAACACTTAGCATTATAAGGAATGTATTAAGGGTAAAGTGGAGTAATCCAGGGAAAGGAGTAGTGCCTTCCCCTACACCTCGGTGTAGTAGCTATTGAAAAGGGAGCCTTCGGGCTGCCCTCGACTACGGTCGCCAACTTTATTCCTATTTCTCTGATCAATTTTGAACATATATATATATATATATATATATAGAGAGAGAGAGAGAGAGCGAGAGAGAGGGGGATAGGAAGAGAAAAAGAGAAACAGAGAATTTCATGAACTTTATAAAATCCTGCGAACCCTTCTTTATTTGTAATCTTATCTTGCAAACTGTTTATAGTCGTATCTCGAGGTGGAAGATAGGTAAACTAAAATACAAGGAGCGAATGAATTCGTGCATGTCTCTGTTTATATACTTGCAACTGCCTACACATGTTATTTTTTTTTAATATATTTCTTTTTTAGAATTTGCGCATGTGCAAAGATGTTTACCTATCTACTTGTAGAAATATATTCAGGCATATGCACCAACCAATTGATGTTTATTATTATTAACTTAGTCTGACACAGAACTAGATAATTCAGAAAAAAAAATCTTATGCCAACATTACAGATAAAGAACGTTTGCCGTCCTCTAAAAACAACATTCGAAATCTAAAATCTTGGGAAATGCCTTGGGGATTGAACCCATTACTCTAACAATGGTCAGAGAGCTAAACTTGTTAACCAATACATAAACATTCTTAATATTTATATAACTTTTATTTGCTATCGAACCACAAATATGGGCCTTACTATATGAATCATATTTATTACAAACACATGAAGTATTTGCTTACCGCTGCATATGTTTTTATTTTCTAAGTTATGGGTTTGGTTTTATGGCATATCAACCATTGTAGGTTATTTAATACCAAATTCTTCTTATACCTGTATGTTGAATATGTATGATTAGGTTTGGTTGGGTTTTATGGCATATCAAACATTGTAGATTATTTAATGCCAAATTCTTCTAATACTTGTATGTTAAATATATGATTTCTAAACATTTTGTTGATAATGTTTCTAAACGAGCCTGAACTCATTTTTTTTCACTCAGTTAAACGTTTTTAAATATTTCTCTATAGAATGAGTAGTTCTCTTTTATATTAATGATTTGTTTGCACACAGTTTATTTTTAAGTATATCTTTGTATCAGTGAGAATTCAATTAAATATCAGTCATTTGTTTCCCTCTGTTAAATGATCAGTCCTATTTCAAACAGTTCAATTTAGCATAAGTCATTTTTTGCATACAGTTTAAATGTCAAACAGTTCTATTAGACCCAGATATAGGACCCTATCAGGTGCTACTATTCCGAGCCAGATTGTATCTGGGAGAAATGGCAATGAAGGGGAACTCCGTATTCCCCAAAGTTCCAGCATTACTGGAGCCTCACCATCAGATTGTTTAGTGTCATATACAAGACACTCTTTGGATGGAGAGTCTTACCCCACTACAGATATGCAGTCGGTGTATTCAGCAGCCGCTGCAGACTGAACCGTTCGTTGGGGAAAACTTACCCCTTGCAGAGATGCAGACGGTGTATTCTGAAGCCCCTGCCGATTGGGCCACTTGTTGGGGAAGTCTTACCCTCTGTAGATATGCAGTCGGTGTATTATGCAGCACTAGCCAACTGGGCCGCTCCTTGGGGAAGTCTTACCTCCCTGCAGAGATACAGTCAGTGTATTCTGCAGCCACTGACGACTGAGCCACTCGTTGGGGAAGTTTTACCCCTCTGCAGAGATGCAGTCGGTGTATTCTGCAGTCCCTGTCGACAGGGTCAATCCTTGCGGAAGTCTTACCCCTCTGCAGATATGCAGTCGGTGTATTCTGAAGCGCTAGCCGACTGGGTCAATCTTTGGGGAAGCTTTACCCCCCCCCCCTGCAGAGATGCAGTCGGTGTATTCTTCAGCCCCAACCGACTGAGACACTCCTTGGGGAAGTATTTACCCCGCAGCAGAGATACAGTCGATGTCTTCTACAGCCTCTGCCAACTGGACCACTCGCTGAGGAAGGCTTACCCCCTGCAGAGATGCAGTTGGTGTATTCTACATCCCCTCCCGACTGGGCCACTCATGATGAAGTCTTACCCCGCTGCAGAGATGTACTTGGTATATTCTGCAGCTCCTGCCGACTGGGCTAGCTATGATTAAATTGTTTATATCAACTGCTGTCACTAAGTGGTTGCTCATCTAAGTACTGAACAATCTCATGGCCACTTAACTCCTACTTTTTTCTTTAAATAAGTGAGAAAAAGATAGTTTTGCCTTGTCTGGCATACAGGCCTCTGACTGCTTTTATTACCTACAATTACTAAGCAGTCACTTATTGCTAGTTCAACTTATGATTCATTCGTGAAAACGTGTTGAAACAATGGTCATCATCTAATCAAAGCCACCCATCTGATTAAGGTTATCCATCTAATTACGGTCGTTGCTCATTACTACCTCAATTCATGAAGCTTCAGTCCCGAAATCGGTGAACCTAGGGTCATCATATAATAAAGGTTTTATACGTGTTGCAGAAGTATATATATATATAGAGCGAGAGGGGGGTGATAGTTAAACTCACCATTTTAAATTATTTATTTTGAACATGCGTTGCCTTTTTTATGTTTTTAATTCAGGGTGCGGAAGCAAAATTAGAAATATTCTAGTATAATAATAAATGACTCGATTATAAAACAGGATTAATTTTAATTAAAAAAAAAAAAGAAGAAGATTGATACAAAACAGTAAATTTACTCAATATGGCCGTTATTTTTTTTTTCAATTATTGTATCAACACCCCATCGAAATGATTTTTATGCTATCAAAATAAATTCTTCAGGTATTTTAATCGATTCCTCAAAAGCAGTCTTCAGCAAACCAATATTTTAGATGGGAAGTTGCATTTGTTTTCTAAAACGCCTCATATAGCGTAATTAAGAGGTTTAATGTTTGGACTTAAATCTTGTTTAATTGTTGTCCTCACAGTTTTCTCGAGGACTTTACTTTCTTGTTGACATTTTGGAGTCCTCCTTAATCAGCGCAGCGACATCTGTTAAAAAAGCCTTCTGTTCGTTTTTTGTTCAATTCTCCACTCCCCCTTTTCCTTAAAAAAATATTTTTTCTAATTTTTTTCTTTGCTTTGTATACGGTAAACCAAGAAACTTTGGTTTAGTTTCGTTAAGCAGAACATAGATTCTTTGTCGTTTTTTTTTTATATTAGATAGAATTTGAGTGAAAAATGCTTGAATAAAGGAAAATAAATAAAAATTTCAATTTATCGTGTTTGTGAGAAAAATAGCACCATGACTCAATTTCCTCCTTGCTGTACTGCATTGCATTTACGTTGGAAACTCCCGTACGAACGTTTCTCAGCGTTTCGATCCCAATCTGATAAGATATTCATATTAATATTGATGAGGTGACCGTGGTGTTATGGTTATCGTCGTAGGTGACACGAGTTCAAATCCTTGACGAGACTGATTGCATTTCACATAGCACTAATACCCTTAGGAAAGGTATGAATCCAATTATTCTCCCTCCAGCTATGGGTAAATAGTCGGACAGACTGGTTTCTTCAGCCTTGGTAAGGCAACTAGTCTAGGAGAAGGAAAACTCTGAATTCAAACCTGTTAAACTACACTTAAAAAATTGACCTTGTGTCATATCCAGCCCGAGCGGAAGGGTTGGGTAAATATTCATATTCATATTGATGAAAACCATACACCCAAGTCCATGGTCTTTGCGGTGGTCACGAGTGATGATGAGCGTATACTTCCATTTATCTTCTCACAGGGCCTCAGACTAAAAACGGAGGTCTATATCCGACTACGCCGATGACATAGCGATTCTGGCAAATACACCCAAACAATCCGAACTCTACGTCATAGTTTAGAACCAGCCACCGCAGGCATTGGCCTCCACATCAATGCACACAAAACTAAATATATGTGCTTTAATCAAACAGGCGACATTTCTACACTAGATAGAAGCTCTCTGAAACTGGTAGATAAGTTCACCTACCTAGGAAGCAGTGTCTCATCAACCGAAAAAGACATCGACACGCAGCTAACGAAGGCATGGACAGCTATCGATAAGCTATCGATCATATGGAAGTCAGACCTGACCGATAAAACGCAGTTTCTTCCAAGCAGCGGTCGTATCGATACTGCTGTATGGATGCACTACATGGACGCTAATTAAACGGCTGGAGAAAAAGCGATAACACAAGAATGTTGCGAGCAATATTGAACAAGTCCTGGAAGCAATACCCAACAAAGCTCCAACTATACGGCCACCTACCTCCCATCTCGAAAACTATCCACGTTAGACAAACCAGATATGCAGGACACTGCTGGAGAAGCAGGGACGAGCTTATAAGGGATTTACTCCTATGGACCCCCACCATATGGCCGAGCAAAAGCTGGACGACCAGTTCGAACATACATTCAGCAGCTATGTGAGGATACGGGATGTAGTCCTGAAGACCTGCCGGAGGCGATGAACAATATGGAGAAGTGGCGAGAGAAGGTCAGGCTATCTGTGCTAGTGGCATGACATGATCATGATGATGATATCCCTTGCCTTGAGGAGGTAAGGCTTGCCTGACTCAAGAGTGTGGCTGCTGGAATATCCTTTGTCGGGAAACAAGTTTCTGTGCCATGCTACACGAGCATGTCTTGGCTATGATAAAATTTCTGCGTCCTCATCATCCTAACATCCGACCAACTAACACCACAGATTGCAATATCCTTGATTATTTGATGGGATGCGGTTGAACAAGTGACCTTATAAATCTGAAAGAAAGGATAACAGCAGTATTTCTACCACTTTAAACACAGAGAATGTTTGATAGGCTGGAAGGAGATTCGGATATCGACTAAAGGTCGTGGTCGAAGCTAATGGTGATTTCTTATAATAGATTTAATTTCAAGATACTTCAAGTAATTTTGCTTAATCTGATGAAATAAGATGTGTGACTTTTATTTTTGTGTAATTTAAACGATTGTGTGACTTTTATTTTTGTGTAATTTAAACGACTGTTTACACTCTAAAGAAGCCGGAAAATCATTTTATTATTTAATAGCCCGAACTACTGCGTTTTAGGTGAATTGACCGGAAGTCATTGCTTTTTTTAAGTTTCCATGCATAAGTATATTTCTTCTCATGTGTGTATTTACCCAAACCTTCCACCCCGGCAGTATGAAACGCCTTCTTAGATCAATCTTCGCAAATAACCACACGCAGACTCACACACACTTATTCATATGTATATGTAGGTATGCATCTCTCTCTCTCTCTATATATATATATATATAGTCTTGTCATCCACAGACAGACTGTTTCGTTGTATCACAACTCTTCAGTGTGGCTTGATACGCAAGATTCTTGAAGCTGGGATCGAAACCCAGCAGACTCATACACCAATCCCAAGATTTTACCGCACAGCCACGAGGAAACTAATGTAAGCGAAGGAATTTTTAACGCTTATGTATCACATTTGTTTCATTTGCATATATCCGCTTCACGGCTCCCGAGATCTCAATTCATTCGAAGAGCGTTGCCTTACGCGACCATTACTTCCTTATATAGATATATATATCTTTAAGAAAAACCAAAACCGGTCACACTAGGATTATAAATTTATTTCCATTCTGTTATGTGTTTTTGATATAAACCAAAAACACGAAGAAAATTTAACAGGACATCTCAGATCTTATGGATAAAATAAATCAGAATAGATACGGGAGGGGAAGGGTTAGAAGAGGGGTGAAGAGTTGTCTCCTCGTTTTAGCTCACTTTTGTTTTTTTTTATATTATTTATTTATTTTATTTTATTTCCGGTTGGAATTATTGTAATTTAACTTTTTCATTTTTTTCATTTTTTATTTTATTTAGTTTATTTTTTAACTGAAGACTCCATATTTTCTGACTGAATCAGATAATTAACTTTTTTATATATTTTTTTATAATAACTTTATCGTAAGGAAACATTAGTACTTATATTAATTCCGTGCCTCTATGCAATATGAATTATTTGATGGGTTGTACCTATTTTGATCAATTTGATTGATATTGTTTTTTCATGGCATATCACCCTTCTTGGGTAATTTAATGCCAAATCCAACCTTTCTAGAAGAACAATAGAATTGCTATTTAAGCCATAGCGCGACTGGAGTTCGAACTCGCTTACTACGATTCCACATTCCATAGCTTTTAACCATTACATCACAAGGATATCACTCATCTATTTTGAGACACCCTGTATGAGAAAAAGATTAAGAATTGAGACGTAGGAGAGGAGAAGTTGGTGTAAGTCAGTCGGAGATGGAATTGAAAATGACAGACGACAAAGACACCCCCGATGTAGGTATGGGGGTTGAGTGGATCGGGGGTGAGGTCACACGCGCACAGGTGGCGTGCGGAACAATGAAGAGAGTAACTAAGTCCCTGTCCCTTTCTCGACTCGCATAGTTACTATATCTATGTCTATATTTTCATCTCTCAAGATACGGGGATCATTAAATAAGTTTCCAGACTTTTTTCGTATGGGCACTTTTATTGATAGTACACACGTGAAACTCAAGTCCCCTTTGAAGTAATCTCCTCCGGATGCAATGCACTTGTTGTACCGTTTGAGCAACTTCTAGAAGGTCCCATGGAAGTCCTCTTGTGTGAGCGTATCAATGACCTTCGTTGCTGTCTCTTTCATCTCTTCAATTGTCTCTGAGCTTAGGCGTTGTAGACCCGGAAAGGGTCACTAATGAAAACACAAACTCGGATATTAGATAACATATTATATTACACAAGAAAGATAGAGTTACATAGAAAAGGTAAGAAGTCTCGCACTGTTCGGATAACACCGATATTGATCTGCCCTCTGGCAGCAAAATCTCTAGTACTAATGACGGTGAGAAGAGTCCATTATGGTAAAATGGATAGGGTTCCCACAACATTAGGGAATAACCAAAAGTCACCGGGAGCAAGGTCTGGACTATAGGTGGGCTGAGGAACTGTCTTGATGCCCATCTTGGTCAAATAGTCTGTGACAAGGATGGAGTTGTCGACTGGTGCATTGTCCTGCAGGAAATGCCACTGAGCCGATTTGAAGTTTGCTGGTCTCTTCCCTAGGAATCTCTTCCTGAACTCCCTTAAAACCTCAACATAGTAACCCTAACCCCAGCCCTTTTGCCAATCAAGTCTGTTGTATTGACTTCCTTACTCTTCTGACACGTCTTATCATCCATCACAGACTCCCTGCCTTCCTTGAATCTCTTATGCCACTAAAAACTGACGCTCGATTCATGCAAGATGCTCCAAAAGCAGTCTGAAGCATTCCATACGTTTCTGTGGCATTTTTTCCAAGTTTAACACACAATTTTTTGCATATCGTTCTTCTAAAGTGTCCTCATGTTCAGATTGCATTTTTGAAATTCACCAGCTGTGACAATCAGGCTTTAGTAAGGTGCATTCCAATTGCTGGTGTTGCTGTTCGTTTGAAGCTGAAATCATAAAAATTGGTCAGACATCTTATAAGATGTATAGCAATAAGATACTGAATTTTCAAGAGTCTACGACAATTTTAAATGCCCGTACAAAAAAGTCTGGAAACTTATTGAATGCATCACGTATTTCCTGTCGATCTTGAGTTGCTGAAATAATTCCTTAAATTTATCTCTTTCGTTTTCGTGAGTACAATGAAAAAGGTAGTCAAAATAAAATTTCGTATCATGAAACAACAGAACCATTCTTCAGTGTGTTTAAATAGTAACGTTACACTTATATTCTATAAGGGACCCTACCATTACATCTGGCGTACTCGGATTCTCCCCGTTCCTTGCCTTGCCCAGTCGGCTGGGGCAGTAGAATACCTCGACTGCATCTCTGCAGCGCGCTAACAGCCCCCAACGAGAGTCCTAGATATGACACTAAGCAATCTGATGATAAGGCTCCAGTAATCCTGGAGCTTTAGGGAATGCGGAGCATCCATTCATTGCCATCGCTCCCACGTCCACTCTGACCGGGAGTCGTAGCACCTGATAGTATCCTATCTATTGGTTAAATATAACAAAACGCTGGGTTTATGAGTTTACTGTTTTTTGCAATTAAACCGCATAATTATGTTGAACTGAATTGTTTGAAATAGAACTGTTTGGACATTTAACTGTGAGTAAACAAAATTTATACTGATACTAAAATGAATTGGTTGAATTAGAACTGTTTGAATAAACTGAATAGCTTGAAATAGAAATGTTTTTGACAATGAAACTGTTTATTCATCCTAAACAGAATTGTTTATTTGTATAAAAATGGATTTGGCATTAAATAACCTACAAAGGTTGATATGCCACGAAACGAAAACAACCAACCAACCGTTCAGTGTAAATGGTCACCTTCACGACAAAATCTTCTGGAACTGACAAAACAAGGCAAAACTTCTGACTCACCTAGACGTATAGATTCAAGAGCAAAATTGAAAAAATGAAATTAAGAAAAACAGATTTCAGCATATTAAAATTGATTAGGTAACGAATAACTCTCTGCTTGCTAGCAACCAGTCTAATGACTTCAGACAGACACAAGTCTTAATTACGCAATATTTCCATGATGACTTACGTTTGACTCTTTTTTTTTTTTGGTTTATTTGTTTGTATGCCCCACCCACAATAGTGTCTGGCCGTTCAGCAATCTAGCTTTATGTATCCACGATTGTAATTTGAGAAATTTCTTCATAAAGATGACGTGATAATCTTGTGCCATTTATCGGCTGTTGATGACTTTCATTCCTACAGACAGCGGATCTAAGTGCGTACGCCTTATCTGCAGATGAAGAAATAAGCTGTTGCCGGAGAATAAGGATGGGCCATTTGCTGCGATAACGACGCAAAGCCGACTTGATGCAGACACTATTCAACTAAAGAGTTCATACTCTGACGAGACAAAAATCACTAATTCAGGACGTTTAGATACTTCCATAAGTTAATTTTTCAGAACAATTTAAATTCTATAACTAAAAATATATCACAGCATACATACATGCATAGATAAATAGATAGATAGATAAATAGATAGATAGATAGATAGATAGATAGATATAGACAGACTGAGATAGATAGATAGATAGATAGATAGATAGATAGATAGATAAAGAAGAGTTTTCCATACATATATACATACATACATACATAGCTAGATAGATAAAGAATAGTTTGAGATAGATAGATAGATAGATAGATAGATAGATAGATAGATAAGATTTTAACATACATACATACATACATACATAAAGAAGAGATTGAAATACATACGTACCAGGATAGATAGATAGATAGATAGTTATGGACAGACTGAGATAGATAGATAGATAGATAGATAGATAGATAGATAGATAGATAAGGAAGAGTTTTACATACATACATACATACATATATACATAGCTAGATAGATAAAGAACAGTTTGAGATAGATAGATAGATAGATAGATAGATAGATAGATAGATAGATAAGATTTTAACATACATACATACATACATACATACATACATAAAGAAGAGATTGAAATACATACGTACAAGCATACATAGATAGATAGATAGATAGATAGATAGATATAGACAGACTGAGATAGATAGATAGATAGATAAAGAAAGAGTTTTCCATACTTACATACATACATACATACATACATACATACATAGCAAGATAGATAAAGAACAGTTTGAGATAGATAGATAGATAGATAGATAGATAGATAGATAGATAAGATTTTAACATACATACATACATACATACATACATACATACATAAAGAAGAGATTGAAATACATACGTACAAGCATACATATATAAATACGTAGATAGATAGATAGATAGATAGATAGATAGATAGTGTACGTTAATCATCATTTTATCAGAGTAATACACTATAATACACTTAAAGAATAAAACAATTTTCCGTTCATTTTTCAACTGAATGATAATTATGTGGGGTCTGCATCATTTTCTAAATATCCAATTAATCCTACGCAACATTGTTGGAGTCAAATAGAAGCTATTAGTTTTCTTTCTCCTAGATTAGTTGTGTAACCTAGACTAAAGAGCTCACTCCGTCCATAGTTGGAGTTGGAACACATGGATTCATCCCTTTCACAAGGGTATAGATAATTAGTGAAACATAATGAACCTCATCCAGAATTTGAACTCGAGTACGTATCTATGCGACAATGTGTATTCAGTGTATATCAATAACAGAATTTAAGAGGAAATTCGTATGGATGTTATTTATGGCCAGAAATCAAAACGAAATATCATTATAGAGTCGTTTTGCTAATGTAAAAATAAACAAGACATGAAATGGCCCAGTCAGTTGAGGCTGTAGAATTCACCGATTGCATCTCTGCAAAGGGTTAAGGCCCCTTCTCACAACGAGTGTACTGATATGACATTAAAAAATCTAATGGTGAGGCTTCGGTAATGGAGGAGCTTTGGGAAAGGCAGAGTATCTCTTTATTGCCGTCGCTCTCCGGTCCACTCAGGCCCGGAGTGGAGGCACTTGATAGGGTTCCTATTTATGGATCAAATAGAACTGTCTGATATTTAAAGTTTACTATACCTAAGCTGAATTGTTTGAAATAGAACTGTTTTTATATTTAACTATGTGTAAACAAGTAATTGATTTATATACAAAATGTGTTTAGAAATCATTTATCTAATATATATGTATAAAAATGGATTTAGCATTGAATAACCCATAATGGTTGATATGCAATAAAACCAAACCAAATCATATGTATTTTATCATCATCATCGTGTCACGCCACGAACACGGATTTCCAAATCCCTCTCTCTCCTCCTGTCTCTATCGTCCATCGCTCCCGGGAGGTCTTCAAAGCTATATCCTGAATCGGAACAGAGCTGTTGAATATAGGGTCAAGCTGGTTGTACTGCCTTTGCTCATCCATTTGAAGGTGTCTACAAGAGGATATCGCTTATGAGTCCGCCCTTCCTTCTTCAGCAATGTTCTGCATGCCTGGTTCATCTAACTTTGATAGTTTTCGAGGTAACCGTATAGTTGCTGTTTTGTGGGATGTTGCCTCCTTATCTTGTTCGATATTGCTCGCAACATTCTTGTGTAATTGCCATCAAGCTTTTCCCCTCCATATGTGAATAAAGAGGATTTGACATTAAATCACCTACAATGGCTGATATGCCATAAAACCCAACCCAACCAAATCATATATATTTAATATATATATATATATGAAGAATTTTTAGCATTACATAAACAACAATGGTTGATATGCCATAAAATCCAACCAAACCAAATCAAAGATTTTTAATATACCTGTATAAAGAGGATTTGGCATTAAATAACCTACAGTGGTTGATATGCCACAAAACCCAACCAAACCAAATCATATACATTTAATATATGTTATAAAGAGGATTTGGCATTAAATAACCCACAATGGTTGATATGCCACAAAACCCAACCAAACCAGACCTGACAGGAAGAGCAACAAATATGAAATGGCTCATCCCGCGTATATTACTTGACCATTCTATCACAGATCGTAAATTACGGCATACATGTAGACATTCAATTCCTAAAAAACACACAAGACCTGGGGTCAATTCATACGACAGGGCTGAAATGCAAACCTTTTTTAGAGTGTATTCGACAAGTAGAATAACACTCCTATTAATCGATATACACCACTCACCGTATTTCAGTTCGACTACCCTAAACATTTCCAACATAAACTCATGTTTAATGAATATACTTAACAAATTAACTTTGAGATTCACACAGAATGATAAAATTGTAATACAAATGAAGCATAATATTAGCTATATTACGTGCTATCTCCAACCGGAGATGCGCTGACTGTAAACACAAAATGGAACATCTCAACACCCAGGCGGCCAGTCAGAAGACTATGATTTTTTTAGATATCTGGACAACTTCATAATAGCTCAATAGATTGTGAATTCCTATGAATGCAAGATCTAATGTGAAAGATTTGCATGTTTCACATATTTTATCGGTAGTTTGCTTAATGTTTGGGAGGGAGGTTGACCTATGCGGCTGATAGAGGTAAAAGCAAAATTCGTAGCTAAATTGTTTTAGCTCGTCTTATACGACAGATCAACTTATACGCTGCTATCTACAATATGTCACAATTAAATACAATAAAAGAAAGCATCAGCAGTACGACCACTTACCTCCCATCTCACAAACCATCCAAGTAAGAAGAACAAGACGTGGCAGGCATTGTTGGTGTAGCGAAGACGAACAGATAAGCGATGGAAATGCCAGTGTTGGCCAACTAACAAGAACTTACACACATTAGCAGACACAGGATGGAGTCTACAGAACCTGCCCGGAGTGATAGACGATAGGGACGGATGACGAATGAAAATCATAGAAATCTGTGCAATCACCATGAGCTAGTTATGATGAGGAGGATATTGATAACAGATGGAATCAATGAAATCGAATTATGTTGATTTTGTTACGTTTTTTAGGGGGGGGGGCTTCTTTTTCAAACAAGTAGAATTTTACAAAGAAAAATTGTAAGAAAAACATAAAATTACAATATATGGAATTTTACAAGAAAAAGATTGTAATCTCTTATCAGCCTTCAACACGATAAGAAAATAATTCCATTACAATCGCTATCAATAAAAGTGCCCAAACGAAAAAAGTCTGGAAACTTATTTAATGGTCCTCGTATATATATATATATATATATATATATATATATATAGGTGTGTGGGGGTGTTTATTTATTTTGTGACCTAGGAGATAGTCAAGAATCATAATAACATGTCTCGGGTTAACAGAGCTTATTGAGTGGTGCTACATCATCACCAAGTAACCCAAGATTAGTTCATTTGGGTTACATGGTATCTGAAGCATTGACCAATTCAGGAAATGAATTCCTTCGTGAGATTGTCATAACTTTCCGGAAGTCATTACTGAAAAGTGAACACAAAACACAAAACATTATAACTTAGCAACTGAAAAAGTAGGAGCACCAAGTGAAGATCGAACTCACTACTCAGCTGTTAATTTCTGCATGATTAGCAATGCTTGTGATTACCACACAGCGAGGTGCCCTCAAGCGCTTTATGACTACAGGATTATCCCCAAGTTTACCGCTGAGGTAAAGTGCAGTAGGAGAGTAATTTGTTATTAATATATGTAATGCATATAGAATGAATTTATTCGCTATTTCACGAACTCCCAAGAAAGGAAAACCTGACGCATATTATCAGTAATTTGTATATACACGTTAGAAGTTTAATTTATCTAACGTCTACAATGCAGTAGATTTCAAAATTGTCAAGCATATTATTTATATATAGTCAGATAATAACATGTGTCAGAGAGAGTCTGCAAGTGTATATGTTTCAGGGTGCATGTAACTATATGAAAAGATCCGATTTCAGGCTTATTTCTTTCATAGAACCTCAGAAAAAAGGCCTCCAACAAAAAGACGAAAAATATCCAAAACTCTGATGTTTGCGTTCTGAAACAGAAAACAGGAATTACGTTGGAACAATTTCAACTGAAAACGCGATATAACATTTCGCATTTCAAAAGAAAAAAAAGGGGGGAGTAGAGTCAGAAATGTCATCTTCTGATAATACCAGATCAGATTATCATTATTTGAAAAGTACCAACCGCACCGTTTTTGATAACATAAAAGGAATTGATGTCATTTTCTCTTGGCATAGCATTTCTGGTAAACGCATTATTTCTTCCCCACGAAGTGTTCCTGATATTGTCTGAAATTCGTAACTGCAGGCGGTTATCTTCATATTGGGTATGGCTTTCAAGCTTACAGCGTATTCGATTCTTTAATGTGTCACACACTGTACGGTTGGCCTATTTACAATATTTAAGTATTATTAAAAAGTTTATTATATTTTTGACACATTAACGCCAATATGAGTCATCTGAAGCGATATACGAAGTGTGTTCAAAAAGTGTCAAAAATGGAGTTCTAGACATTTGCTCAGTTCCTCTTCAAGGATCAATGTATGGCACAAGGTCAATTCTAAGCTGTGAACAGCTGGTTTTTATTACATGTCCCACAAAGATCTCCGTTACGATAAGCGCGTATTGTGGATATATTTACCACCCCTTCGAATAAGCAGGATGCGACTCAAGGTCAGTTTTTAAGCGGAGTTTAAAAGGTTCGAACTCGTGGTTTTCTTACTAGACTGGTTGCATGACCAAGGTTAAAGAGCCGAGTCTGACCTACTATTTACTTATTGGAGGTAGTGTAACATATTGACCTCCGACCCGGTCGAGCTGTCAAATAAGAAATGCACCTGTGTAAACAGCAGGTGAATCCGGTCGAAGATATCAGGGGATAACCTTGACTGTGGAATTGAGTGCAGATGTGACGCTCACTGAAGGAGGTGGACATAAATAAAATTATATAACCCGGTGCCACAGGAAGTTCGAGTTAGTTGGACATCAGAGTTCGGAGTCAGCTGTTGCAGTGAGAATCAGGCCCAGCTCTCTGCTGGGCCCTCAGGGCCCCTGGTTGGGCAGCCCTGCAGGATAAGGAAGAAGTGCTGCTATATCCAGAAGAGCTAGGGGTCAATATGTTGTTTTTGTTCAGTCTCCAACTCACCTCTCACACAATAACCCTTTCGTACCATTTCGAATAAAGTGAGAGGCATATTTTTCTAAAGAACTGTGTCCGCTCGTCTTTATTGTGTTGACTATGTTTCCGCATGTATATGAGTATAGTTAGTTGTGACTATGCAACATTAGAACAGCTGGATTTATACCTTTCCCAACAGTAGTAGCGCTATGTGAAATACCAAAGGTCTCGTCCAGGATTTGAACTCGTGTCACCGTGTCCATTTCCTACGACGGTATCCGTTACACCACGAACGCTTCCTATTTTGTACATAGTGTATTTAATGTCTATGTGTGTGTGTGTGTGTGTGTGTGTGTTTAGCAAGTTTATATGAGTGTATTTCGTGTGTATATATGTGTACTGTGCGAGAATGTGTTTGCGTGATGTATGCATGAGTGTATTTGTGTGTGTTGTGTGTATGGGTTCTCGTATGTGTTAATGGTAAAAAAAAATCTAATTAAATTATTCTCTGATTCATCAACGTGATAACATGCAGGGAGATTTTCGGGAACCCTGGTTAAACTAAGTTTCGTTTTTTTGTTTAATGGCATATCAACCTTCGTGGAGTATTTAATGTCAAAGCTATCCTAAGGGAAAGACAATAGTGGTAATATCTCAGCCACGAATGGGGTAATAAGGGTGTTTTAGACTGAAAGTGAGCATGATACTGCGATTGGAGTTCGAACTCGCTTACTAGGATGCCGCAATCCAAAACATTAACCACTAGGCCATATTAATCCATGGGGCAATGGAAATATTTGAAGGTGGGTTTAACGTTATGTGACAACCGGGACATTGGCCCAGCGGTTAGAGTGTTCGCCAATGGCCCGGGAGACCTGGGTTCAATCCCAGGTCGAGTCATACCAAAGACTTTAAAAATGGAACTTGATACCACCTTGCTTAACACTCAGCATTATAAGGTACGGTTCAAGGGTAAAGTGGAGCAATCCAGGGAATGGAGTAGCGCCCTCCCCTACACCTTGGTGTAGTAGCTATCGAAAAGGGAGCCTTCGGGTCACCCTCGACTATGGTCGCTAACTTTACTTTACTTACTTAACGTTATGTATCAATTCAAAATTCAGTCTAGTAAGATGGTGCTGCCTTTGCACAATAACGTGTTTCGTATAAAAAGTGTCGATACTGCTACTTAATAATTTTCCCTGATTCGTCTAGACGGTTAGATATTTGTCTAGATATCTATGCTAATAATATTGAGCCGACTATTCAAGGTTCAGTAATCAAACCTGTGTGTTTTTCTGTTCTTGTGATTCAAAACTTGTAAAGCATGGCTTTCTCTGGAATGAAAAAATAATAAACTAATGCTCACTTTATAAAACAAAATTTTATTCTACACGAATGAGTTCTATCTTAATTTTCCTCCGAAAGGCCCACTTCTTCCACGAGTGGGTGTAGGTGCTCCTGTTGATGGTAATTTTCTTGATGAATTAGACTTTCCTTATCTATTTTGAGCTCAATTGTTCCGAGCCATGAAGAAAGCGGGAGAGGCATTTTTTACCCCTTTCAGTTCGTTCATTCTACTACAGATACCTTCAAAACACTCCATTAGAATTTCACATACCAAATTTAATCAAGACTGAATCATCAGCTTAAGGATCTGTAGGTAGAATGGGTTGTTTCTGATAATTTTTTTCTCCTGAAATATTTCCAGGAGCTACTGCAAAGAATTATTTTCCGCGAATGCCAGTCGTTCCTCTGTAGATCCATTTGAAGAACTCTTTGGAGTCAAAAAAGTTATAAAAAATTTTATCAAGATTGACAGAAAACGAAGAGAATTAGATAGATAGATAGATAGAGAGAGAGAAAGAACGAGAGAGGGAGATAATGAAACAGAGGGTAGAGAGAGATTATAAGTGTCATTTCCTAATCTTCATGGTTTTTTTAAAAACTTTCCATATATTTTTGTGTGTGTAAATAAGTGTTAATAAGAGCCATTTTAATACAATGGTGCCTTATACATAGAACACTTCGATGGAGACAATGGAAACTCGGATAAAGTATCGTCTATAAATAAGCATACTCCCAACAATACTTTTTTTTTTGGTAAAAAGTGAATTTGTTAGCAAATTAAATGCAATGGAATTTTATTTCAAGAGAATTATTTTTATGCATTCAAAAAGGATATTGTCATTATCTATCACAAAAACTGGGCCATTGGTCTAGTGGTTAGAGTGATCACCAATGGTCCGAGAGATTGGAGTTCAATCCCAGGGCGAGTCATACCGAAGACTCAAAAAATGGTTTTGATGCCGCCTTGCTTAACACTCAGAATCACGGAGTAATTCAGAGAATGAAGTAGCGCCCTCCCATACACTTCGGTGTTGTAGCTATTGAAAAGGGAGCCTACGGGTCATCCTTGACTATAGCAATACTATGTATACACCATTCTCTTTCACACACCTAAATGGCTTCAAGTATTACTATATAACGCCTATAGTTTTATTTGCATACAGTTAAATGGTTACAAGTATTGCTATGTAATACAAACAATTCAATTTAGCATCAGTTATTTGTTTGCAAACAGTGAAATGGTTAAACAGTTTTATTCGTCCCAGAGATGGAACCTTAGCATGTTCTACCATTCCAGGTCAGAGTAGACAAGGGGTTAATATCAATGAATAGCTACTCCACATTCCCCATTTCTCCAAGACTGAAGCCTTGGTAATTTATTTTCCTATTCAAGACATTTGTTAATGGGGCGGAGTCTTACCCCTCTGTACGGATGCAGTCGTCGTATTCTATAGTCCCAGTCAATTGAGCTGAAGATACCAGGATTTTACTGTATCTTGTGCAACGTTAAGCAATTAAAACGGATATTATTTAGTATTATTTATTATTGAATTCCACCGCATAAAACTATGTAACCAAAGAAAATTCTACTTTTGCTTGAAAATATATTCATTATAAAAAAGTTTGAATCGGGGTATCTTTTGAAATGCTACATATTCAAATTTTAAGTCAGAAATTTTCATTGTTTTAACTTTTTGTTATAAGTTACCAACCGTAATCAAGGACGACCCGTACTGAATTGAATGATTTGTGCTTGATAGAAATACTTGAAACCATATAACTGTGCAAAATTTCAATTATTGATATTACATAGCAATTCTTCGGATCATTACACTGAGTGTAAATAAAACTGCTACAGTTAGGAATAATTGAAATCACTTCATTATGCGCCAAAATGATTATTATTAATAGAATCATTACTGTTGAATAGCCAAACTTGAAACCATGTAAATACCTGCAAACAAAAGCAATACTTAACAATTTGCTTGTCCAGTCGGCTAGGGCTGTAGAATACACCGACTGCACCTCTTCAGAGGGCTAAGACCCCCCCTAATGAGTGTCCAGGATATAACACTAAGCAATCTGATGGTGAGGTTCCAGTAATGCTAGAGATTTGGGGAATGTGGAGTATCCTTTCATTGCCATTGCTTCTAGGTCCACACTGGTCCTATCTGTAAGTCAGAATAGAACTAAACTGCGTACTTATGCAAAAGTGAATTGTTTGAAATAGAATTGTTCTGAAATTTATCTATGTGTGGACAAAAACTATATTTATGCTAAATTGAATTGTTTGAAATAGAACAGTTTGGCTAAACAGAATAACTTGAAATAGAAATGTTTTTGGCGATTAAACTGTGTACTCATACTAAACTTAATTGTTTGAAATAGAACTAATTATTTGTATGAAATGGATTTGGCGTTAAATAACCTACAAAGTCTTTCTCCTCCGCAGAGATGCTATCGACGTATTCTACAGCCCCAACCAACTGGTCTGTAAAGATAACTGTATTATCATTTCTAGTGAGACATCGAAACGGGTATTATTAAGTGTTAGTTATTCATCATCATTATCATGTCGTGCCGAAGGCACGGATATCCCTGACCCTCTCTTGCCCCTGCTCCCTATCGTTCATCACCTCTGGCAGGTCTTCAGGTCTACATCCCGTATCCTCACATAGCTGCTGTATGTATGTTCGAGCTGGTTGTCTTGCTTTTGCCTGGCCATATGTGGGGGTCCATAAAGTACATCACTTATGAGCTCGTCCCTGCTTCTCTAGCAGTGTCCTGCATGTTTGGTTCGTCTGACTTGGATAGTTTTCGTAATGGGAGGCAGGTTGCCGTATAGTTGGTGCTTTGCGGGGTGTTACCGCCAGGACTTGTTCAATCGTGGCGGCAACACCCCACAAAGCACCAAGTATACGGCCACCTGCCTCCCATCACGTTAGTTATTACCGAACTCTAAAGGATTAGAATTTTGTGGTCAAAAATATGAATATTTATCAGTTGAACTGAATATTTATTTATGAATTTTTTTTGTTTCAAAGTTTCAGTGCAGTAGAGTTTAGTAATCTAATATCTAATTATATCCGTTTTAATTTTATACTGTACCACTAAAAGAAATAGAATTAAGCAGTGTACTTATGCGATAATATCTATACACCTAAAAATGAACTTAATAGTTTGATATCTTGGCATATTTTTCTTTCATTCTTTTTCTTTCTCTTTCATTTCTTTCCTTCCTCTCCTTGTTTTCTCTTTCATTCCTTTTTCTTTCTCTTCTTTTATTTCTACTTTATTTTATTCTTTTCTCTCCTTTTCTTTCTCTTTCATTCTTTTGTTTCTTTTCCATTTCTTTCCTTTTTCTCTTTTTCTTTCTCTTTCCTTTTTTCTTTCTCTCTTTTTCTTTCTCTTTCATTTTTTCCTTCCCCTCCATTTCTTGCTCTTTCGTTTCTTTTATTTTTATTCATTTCTTTCCTTTCACTCCATTTCTTTATCTTTCATTTCTTCCTTTCTCTCCTTTTCTTTCTCGCCTTTTATTTCTCTCTCATTCTTTTTTATTTCTCTCCTTTTCTTTTTCTTTCATTTCTTTCCTTTCTCTTTCATTTCTTACCTTTCTTTCCTTTTCTTTTCCTTTCTTTCCTTTCCTTTCTTTTCTTTTCATTCAATTTTATTTCATTCTTTTCTCTCTATTTCTTTCTCTTTTATTTCTTTTTTCTCTTTCATTCCATTTCTTTCTCTCCTTTTCTTAATAATTCATTCCTTTACTTTCCATCCTTTCCCTCTCCTTTTCTCCCTCATTTCTTTTCTATTTCCTATAATATTTTCTCTCGTTTTCTTTCTCTTTTATATTTTTCTATTTCATTTCTTTCCTTTCTCTCTTTTTCTTTCTTTTTCCTTCGTTTCCTTTCTCTCCGTTTCTTGTCTTTCGTTCCTTTCCTTTCTCTCCTTATATTTCTCTTTCCTTTTTTCTTTTCTGTTCATTTCTCCTCTTTCTCTCGTTTACTTTCTCTTTCATTCTTTTCCTTTCTTTCTTTTTCTTTCCGTTTCATTCCTTTTCTTTCTTTTCTTTTCTTTTTTATTCTATTCTTTTCTCTCCTTTTCTTATTAGCTTATTCCTTTTCTTTATCTTTTATTCCTTTCCTTTTTCTCCTTTTCTTTCTCTTTCATTTGTTTCTTTTATTCTCTTTTCTTTTTTTTTCATTCGTTTCCTATCTCTTCATTTCTTTCGCTTTCATTTCTTTCGTTCTTTCTCTCTTTTTCTTTCTCTTTTATTCCTTTCCTTTTTCTCCTTTTCTTTCTCTTTCATTCCTTTTCTTTTTCTTCTTTTCTTTCTCTTTGATCCCTTTTCTTTTTCTTTCATTTCTTTCCTTTCTCTCCTTTTTCTCTTTCATTCATTTTTCTTTCTCTTCTTTTCTTTCTATTTCATTTTATCCTTTTCTTTCCCTTTCTTTCTCTTTCATTCTTTTATTTCTTTTCATTTCTTTCCTTATTCACTTTTTCTTTCTCTTTCCTTTTTTTCCTTTCTCATCTTTTTCTCTTTCATTTCTTCCTTTCTGTCCTTTTCTTTCTCTCTCATTCTTTTTTATTTCTCTCCTTTTATTTTTCTTTCATCCCCTTTCTTTCTCTTTTACTCCTTTCTTTTCTCTCCCTTTTCTTTCTATTTCATTACTTTTCTTTTTCTTCTTTTCTTTTTCTTTCATCCCTTTTCTTTCTCTTTAATTTCTTTCCTTTCTTTCTTTTATATCACTTTCATTTCTTTTTTTCTCTTTCTTTTCTCTCATTTTCTTTCCCTTTTATTTGAATCTATGTCTTGCCTTTCTTTCTCTTTCATTCCATTCCTTTCTCTCTAAATTATTCTCTTTTTTCTTTCCTTTCTCTCCTTTTTCTTTCTCTTTCCTTCTTTTCCTTTCTTTACTTTTCTTTCCGTTTCATTCCTTTTCTTTCTCTCCTTTTCTTTTTCTTTCATTTCTTTTCTTTCTCTCCTTTTCTTTCTCATTTTGTTGTTTTTTATTTCTTTCCTTTCTTTCTTTTTCTTTCTTTTTCATTCCTTTTTTTCTTCTTTTCTTTGTCTTTCTTTCCTTCTCTTTCGCTCTTTTTCTTTCTCCTTTCTTTGTTTTTCATTTTGTTTCTTTCTTTCTCTTTTTTTCGCTTTCATTCCTTTTCCTCTTTTTTCTTTGTCTTTCATTTCTTTTCTGTATCTGCTTTTCTTTCATTTTTTCTTTTTCTTTATTCCTTTTCTTTCTATTCTTTTCTTTGTCCTTCATTTTTCTCTTTTCTCTCCTCCTCTTTCTTTCATTTCTTTTCATTTTCTTTTATTCCTTTACTTTGGTTTTCATTTTTTTTCTTTTCTCTCTTTTTCTTTCTCTTTTATTTATTTCCTTTCTTTATTTTTTCCTTTCTCTTCTTTCCTTTTCTTTCTCCTATTCTTTTTCTTTTTCTTTCATTTCTTACCTTTCTCTCCTTTTCATTTTCTTTCATTCTTTTCATATTTTTACATTTTTCTCTTTCATTCCTTTCCTTTCTCTTATTTTCTTTCTTTTTTAATCCTTTTCATTCTCTTTCTTTTCTTTTTCTTTCTCTTTCATTCATTTTTATCTTTTCTTTCTATTTCATTTTATTCCTTTCTCTACTTTTCTTTCTCTTTCTTTCCTTTTTTTTCTCTGTTGTTCCTTTTTTCTCTCTCTTTCCTTCTCTTCCATCCATTTTCTTCATTTCTGTCGATCTCATTTTATTCCCTTCTCTACTTTTCTTTCTTTCTTTCTTTCTTTCTTTCTTTCTTTCTTTCTTTCTTTCACTTTTAATCTTTTTTCTCTCCTTTTCTTTCTCTTTCATTCTTTTTTCTCTGCTTTTCTTTATCTTGCATTCCTTTTCTTTCTCTTTCATTTCATTCCTTTTCCTTCTTTTCTTTCATTTTCATTTATATTCTTTTTCCTTCGTTTCGTTCTTTTCTCTCCCTTTCTTTCTCGTTTATTCTCATCTTTCTATTTAATTTCTTCCCTTTCTCTTTTTTCTTTCTCTCCTTCTTTCCTTTCTTTTTCATTCCTTTCCTCTCTTTCATTTTTTCCTTTCTATCTCATTCGTTTTTGTTTTTTTTTCTTTCATTCCTTTTTTCTCTTTCATTTCTTTCCTTTACCTTCTTTTCTTTCCTTTTCATTCCTATTCTTTCTCCTTAATTTCCTTATTTTCCTTCCTTTTCTTTCTCTTTTTCCCATCTTTCTCTTTTATTTCTTTCCTTTCTCTCCTTTTCTTTCTCTTTCATTCCTTTCCTCTTTTTCATTTGTTTCCTTTCTCTCATTTTCTTTCTTATTCATTTTTCTATTTTTTTCATTCCTTTGTTCTCTTTCCTTTCTTTCCTTTCTCTCCTTATATTTTTCTCTCATATTTTCCTTTCTCTTTTTCCTTCCTCTTTCATTTCTTTCCTTTTTATACATTTCTTTCTCTTGAAACTATTTACCTATGTGGTCAGTCTTGTTTAAAAATCTTATCAACAAAATGCGTTTAGGTTGAAGTTTGTTGAGTTTTATGGTATATCAACCTTTGTAGGTTATTTGACGCCAAATCCTTTTTTATGTAAATAATCAGTTCTATTTAAAACAGTTCAGTTTAGCCTGAGTACACAGTTTAATTGTCAAAAACATTTCTATTTCAAACTATTCAAGCAGTTATATATAAGAATTCAGTTTAGTGTTAAGTACAGTTTCAATGACAAAAACAGTTCAATTTCAAACAATTCAGTTTAGCATAAGTACGCAGTTTAAATGTAAGTACAGTTTAATTGTCAAAAACATTTCTATTTCAAGCTATTCAGTTTATTCAGGCAGTTCTAATTCAGCTAATTCAATTTAGTATAAGTACAGATTTTGTTTACACACAATTAATTGTCAAAACAGTTCTATGTTAAACAATTCAGTTTTGTATGAATACAGTTTCAATGTCAAAAAACAGTTCTATTTCAAATAATTCAGTTTAGCAAAAGCAGGCAGTTTAAATGTGAAAAAACATTTCTATTTCAAGCTATTCAGTTTAATCAAACAATTCAGTTTAGCAGAGGTATGCCGTTAGTTTTATTTAACCCATAGATAGGACCCATATCAGGTGCTACCACTCCGGGCCACATTGGACCTGGGAGCGATGGCAATGAATGGGTACTCCGCATTCCCCAAAGTTCCAGCATTGTTGGAACCTCACCATCATATTGATTAGTGTCATATCCAGGACACTCATTGGTGAGGGTCTTACCCCTCTGCAGAGAAGCAGTCGGTGTATTTTACAGCCCTAGCCGACTGGGCAAAAAAAGGCGTTCACAAATCATATATATTCAAAATATACGTATAAAGAGGATTTGGCATTAAATAACCTACACGGGTTGATATGCCATAAAACCAAACCAGAATCAAACCAATAGAGATAACGTCTTCTTCTATTAGGCATTTCTATATATTCTCCAAATTTATATAATGTATCAATCAGACTTCTTTTTTTTATGTCCATAGATATCTCCTCCTTTTGTTATTCTTTTTATCCTCGTTGATATCTTTATTTCCATTTTATATCTCCAGATATTATATACGTTCATATTTATGTCCCAAAATATTTTCTTTCTTTTGTGTATCTTGATATTCCTAACCTTTTTTATATTCCTGTATATTTTCTACTTCTATTTTATATCCCTAGATATTGCATATTGAAAATAATTTACTTCCTTTTTATATCCTACGATATCCTTTCCCTTCTTTTTTTATATTTCTAGATATCTACCCCATTCTTTTTATATATTTAAACATTCTCTTTTTCCCCTAGATTTCTAAAACATCGTCTACTTTTATTTTATATCTATAGATATTATATATTCAAAATAATATACTTCCTTTTTATGTCCCAAGGTATTCGCAACCTTTTCATCTATGTCCCTGCATACTTACTTCCATTTTTCTCGTTTGTTTTCGTTGATATCGTCACTTCAATTTTGTGTGCATTTATTTGCTTTCCTCGAATTTTTATGTTGCTAAATATTCTCTATTTCCATTTTATGTTCAGAAATATTCTCTATACTTTCTTTTTACATGCATTGATATCCATTTGTATTTTTAAAAAATATATTTCTTGATATAATCTCCTTTCTTTACTTTTCAATTCATTTTTCTGACTCTAACTTTCGAACGCTTTTCACACACACACACACACACACACACACATATATATATATATATATATATGAGTTCATCCTTGTCATCCACCAGTGTACTGCATGTCTTGTTCGTCTAATTTGTATATTCTTCAAGATGGGTGGTAGGTGGCCGTATAGCTGCAGTTTTAAGAGTTGTTGCTTCTAGAACACATCTACTGCTGCTCTGTATGGGCACATCATGTAACCTGTAAGACCTGCCGTAAGCGATGGATGAAAGAGACGGATGGCAAGGGAGAGAGAGAGAGAGAGAGAGAGAGAGAGAGAGAGAGAGAGAGAGTGTGTGTGTGTGTGTGTGAGAGAGAGAGGGGGGGAAAGAAAGAGAAAAATCCGAGTGAGCAGCAAGACATGATATATATATATATAGGTAGGTATATGTATATGTGTGTGTGTGTGTGTGTGTGTGTGTGTGTGTGTGTGTGTGTGTGTGTCTTTTCTATTTCGTTATCTTCTTTCTCAATGCCTCTTCAGCTTACAGACCACTCCAGCAATCTTCCAACCCCGATAGGTGGGCATTCTACTTCCTCCCCCATCTGACCTTACAACCCGGGCAAACAATAATCACTAAGAGTGCCTTTAGATTATGCCATTGGATATTCCACACTAAATGCATCAACATTAATTGAACCTCTTAAGCGGCTTTTTAAATGCGGACTTAATATAAAAACAGATTAAACAAAACCTATTAAAAAGAAAAAAAGAAAAAATATCAAATAAATATTGTCATCTATTACCAGCGTTTTGTTAGGTCGACATTCTGAGTGCTTGTCCATTATTTTTATTGTTTCCCCGGATAGTCTGCCAGTTTTGGTCAGCGCACACACACAAAAATCTCTCTATTGACGACAAGTGCATCGGCCTGCGTACACATATTAACACTTCTGCATGAAGGCGCAGCAAACTTCTGTGGGTTTTTTTTTTCGAAAACTGCATCTACTTTATGGACGAACGACGACGACAACATATCAATATTTATCCACGGGTTTCTAACATATTGCTTTAATGTGTTCGCTTTACGCATGCGTGGAATTGTATTGCGGGTAAAAGCACCATTACACTGATTATAATTGCGTTGACTTCTCGTTGAAAAGAAAAAAAGAGATAGCGGGGGGAAGTGTGAGGTGTCATCAACTTCCGCCTGACTTAACCGGGTCGAAAACCCAACATAGGATTATTGCGGAGGACTAACAAATGGAAAAAAAAACGGGGAAGGGGTAAAAGGAATGTCCGTAACGGTAGAGCAGTTTGCAACAGCCTCTCGCCCTTATTGGTAATGTAGGCAATGACGTCAAAGGTTTAATAGCAAGCCATCAGTGTGTCAGCGGAGACGAATTAGAGTCTACATGGCTGACAGAAGATAAAAGGAAGGGGAAAAAGCCGTCTGGTCGGCAAACGATTTTTCTCTCATCAATGATGGTGGCCAGTGATTTGGGTCTGATTAGTAAGAAAGCAAAATATTTACACTGATAATATCTACTGACTACTATAGGTGGATGGGATGGTGAAAAGAGGAATGAAATAAATAAAAAAAAAGATATTGGTTTTATGAGTTGTGCTACGTAAATCAGTTGCCATACTTAGCGTTGTCATTGGGCAAGTTAAATAAAGGAGAAGACCTACTTAAGTTGCTAAATACATTATAGTGGTAAAAATAAAAGCGTAAAGGACGTAGCGTTTAAATAGAACAAAGAATATCAAATGGAGATATTCAGTAATCTTTTGTTTCACTATAAGACTAATTGAAGATAGAAAGACGGGCGCAACCCTGACTGAATAACGCTAACCTGTGTTAAAAATTACAATGCTAAATATTGAACTTTTCCCTGGGCTTGAGTGCCAATCTTTGGCATCGGACGGAAAATACGCAACCACCACTTGGAGTAAGTCCCTATAGCGTAGTGGCAAATGTGCTGGCCTATAACATTCCAGTAAGGGAGATCAAACCCCAGTTGTATTATTATGTTCACTTGTAGACAAATGCTCAGGAGAAAGGTAGGAACGCCCTTATCCTCCGGGCTGTGGGTTAAATAGTGTACCATAGCCAGATACGGATATGCGAAATGGACATAGAATGTTCATATATATATAACATAGAACATAGGAATCTCGAAACACGAAAAACACTTGCTTCTTTGTTTAGGTACGAAACTTTCTATTACCTTTGAGTTTAAAGGTTCTTCGACATAAGGAGAGAGATACACATTCTTTCTATTCTGGCTTTTTCATCTGCCCCCACCCCTCATCTCGTACGTCACCTTCCCAAGGCCTCCGCGAGCAAGCGAAAGTCAACCGTCTTCTCCCGGGGTAGGTCTCAACTCAACTCACTTACTTTTTTAAAACTCCCAAAATCCTCCGTGCGATTCCGGTGCGTGACGTCATTCGCACTTGCTAGCCCCGTTTCCCATCAGGGCTATTGTGAAATCTCTGAGTGACACGTCCGCTCCGGACGTGCGCGCATGAACACCTGTGTTAATGTTGCACCTAAGTAACCCATGCACTGAGCTGAAAGGTTCTCAGCCTAACTAAACCCAAAGCCATAAACCGAAATCCCTCGGCCATTATATTACAATAGTATCGCTACTTTGCTTTTTTTTAAAGATGGCTTTGGCATTAAATAAACTGCGAAAGTTGATATGCCGGTTAAACAAATAAACAAAAGCAAGCTACAAGTACATATTTACCAAACCTTTCGAAGCTTATTATCTATAAAATCGTCTATGAGAAGCTAAAATATCAGAAAGAGTCATCTCGTTAGGTCCCCAGAAATTAACTGATGACCAATTGATTTTACGTTACGTTTTTCAAGGAGAGTATTTATATTCAATCATTTACTAATAATTATGATTATTAGTTATTTGAAATCATACAGCTGAATCCAAATTGTTAATATTTAGCTAGGGATACTTGATAAATAGAATTACTAATAATAAACAGCAATATTTTAAAAAAACATTTAACTGTGTACAAACAAATGATTAATATTAAATTGAATTACTAGAGTTTAATAACAATGATTGAAACGATTTAATAATTTACTAAGCTTTTTGTTTAGATATGGCACAAGGCCTTATATAGGAGCACCCAATGAGACTTTAACACACTCGTAAATGTTTGATAACCATTACACCCCTTTAGTCGCTCAATTAGAAACCATTTAACTGTGTGCAAGCGAATAATTAATGTTAAATTGAATTCATCCTCATCATCATCATCTCACGATATCAGCACGGTTATTCCTGAATAATCCTCTCTATTGCCCTTGCTTTCGGCAGTTCCTCTGGGCTACATCCCGTATCAGCACAGAGCTGCTGTATGTAGGTTCGAACTGGACGTCCTGCCTTTACTCGTCCACAGGAGTACATCCCTCACAAACTCGTCCCTACTTCTCCAGCAGTGTCCCGCGTGTCTGGTTGGTTCGTCTAATTTTGATAGTTTTCCTGGTGGGTGGGAGGTGGCCGTATAGCTGCTGCTTTGTTGGGTGCTGTCTCCAGGACTTGTTCAATATTGCTCGCAGCATTCTTGTGTAACTGCTGTCAATTTTTTCTCCATCTATATAGCAGTATCGACACGATCGCTTCTTGGAAGAAACTGCGCTTCATTTTATCGGTCAGGTTAGAGTCAAACCAAATTGATTGGTTTGGTTTGGTTTCTTTGTTTAATATCAACATTTGTAGGTTATTTGATGCCAAAGCTATTTTCCTAGAAGAACAGTAGTTGTACTATTTAACCCATAGCTGGGAGGATAAGGGGATTCATACCTTTCCCAGGGGTATTTGCCCGAAAGTGAACGTAATAGCGCGACTGGAGTACGAACTCGCGTTCTACGATTCTACAGTCCATCGCTTTAACCTTTACACCACAAGGACACCCCAAACCAAATTGAATAACTAGAGTTGAAAAGCAATGACAGAAACTGTTTAACTGTGTGTAGACAAATGATTAATATTAAATATTATTACTAATGTTGAATTGCAAAAATCGAAAACAAATGAACTCTAACATTCGTTAAAAAATAAAGTTAACAGCAAACTATTGGCTTACCAATCATGGCCCAGTCGGCTGGGGCAGTAGAATACACCGACTGCATCTCTGCAGAGGGTTAAGACTCCCCAAATGAATGTCTTGATATGGCATAAAAAATACCAGAACTTTGAGGAATACGGAATACCCCTTTATTGCCATCGCTCCCAGGTCCACTGTAGCGCGGAGTGGTAGAACCTGATAGTGTCCTATTTATGAGTCAAATAGAACTAAACTGTGTATTTATGCAAAACTGAATTGCTAGAAATAGGATTATTTTGACATGTACACTGCGTACTTTTACTAATAATTGATTATCTAATAGTTTAAAATTTAATTCGGCGTTAAATGACCCGAAAAGGGTTGATATACTGTAAAACAATACAAGCAACCAACCAACCAACCATGCAAATCAAATATATATATATATATATATATATATATAGTGATCAACAGACACCCTGTTTCATTCTATCACAACTCTTTAATGTAGCTAGACATGCGAAATGTTTCAAGCTGGGATCGAAATTCGACCGACAAAGTCAACCGGATATCTTCCCCAGGGCTATCTTCATTTGCTGTGTAAACGAAGGAATTTTTACACAAAATGATTTACATATACGCTATCGACAACTGGAGTGCTCAGTTCATGAGAAGTGCTTTGTATTTACGCGTATGTGGCAGCCGGCAATATTCCACTCGACAGAAAGGTATGCTATTGCTTCAAATGAACGGTAAGTGTCTTGTGCGTGCGAGACGGACGAACATCAACACTCGATTCCGAGCCCCTTCTCCTCTTCTCGTCCCAGAGGGCTGTCACAGTTTTAACACCCCCCCTCTGAACTCCGAACTTCCTACAGACTTAAAAATATTTCATTTTATTGTATATCTTAATTATTACATCAGCTAATCACCATAATAACACTTGTCCTTAACTTTCCTGCGTGACGTCACCAGTGTTCTCAGCTGAAGACAGAGTTTATTTTTTACCATCCAGCTTTGAACCTACGGTTTCAAAACAATTTGTTAACTTAATGATCTACAAACCTCATCCGGGGGCATGAGTACGCCTCTGACTTTGGCAACGACCTACACCTACATTCAAAGTTTTCTAGCCAACTTACAATTCCTTTATACAAATAAAATAACAACCTTATATGATTAAGTATCATTCTTTATTTTATTACAGTAAGATCTTCCCCTTAAAAAAACTACATCAAGCAGTGAACCTTCAGTTCTGGAGTGGAGTATCTCTTCATTACCAGTTGTCATGGGTTTAAACTGCCTATACTTGAAACTATATGATTGTGTGCAAATAGATCTATCACAGTAAGAAAGCATTTTGTTTGTACATGGTTTCAAGTGAGTCCTGGCTATTTTAGTAAAATGTCACCGATAAGCTGTTCGTTTACAAATCATATATATATATTTAAAATATGTATTTATTAACAGCCACAACTGTTTATATGCCATAAAAAAACAACTAACTTAATTCAACGCACAAATAGCCTTGGGAAAGGTATGAACCCTCTAATCCTCCCACGTATGGGTTAAATAGCACCACTGCTGTTCTTCTCGAAGTATGGCTTTGGAATTAAATAACCCACGAAGGTGGATATGTCATTAAACAAAGAAACACCAACCCGAATTCAAGAAAATTTTTCTTTTTTCTTTTTCTTTCGTTCTTTTTTTTATTTTTTTTTTTTTTTTCGTCTCATTCTTTGTTGGAAATCTGAAAAATTATTTTTTTAAAAGATAAAAATATACAGAAAGGAAAGAAATGAACAAATAGCGACGATTCTTTAAGTTCACTCATGGTAGCAGTACCTTTTAGAGTCTCATCTATCAATCGAATCGATTTGTTTAAAAATTATTACTTTTTGAAAAGAATACTTGGTATCATGTAACTTTGGATTATTTGTATAAAGAATAGTTACTTGAAACTATAATTGTTTACAAAGGATTATTATTAGTTACTTGAAATTATACAACAGTCTAAACAAATGACTCTAAATAAATAGAAATAACAACTAAACACATATAATTATTAATATTAGATAGAAATACTTGAAACCATACAACTGTTTGAAAATTAGGTTTAAATCAGTTTCTTTTTTTAATGGCATATCATTTTTCGTATTTTTTCTAATATCAAATCCATCGTTGAAGAAGGACACTACTGGTAATATATAACCCAGAGCTGGAGGTGGGGGTGATAAAGAGTACATACTTTTCCCAAAGTTATTAGTCAGAAAGGGAAGTGCGATTTCATATATATATATATATATATATATATATATACAGATGCAATTTAATTGTGTGCAGACCGTTAGCAATATCACAAACCGTTACATGTGTGCAACCAACATTATTAGAGTTCGCAATACTTGAAAACATTTAATTGCGTGCTAATAGAACAATTAGTGTTAGCAATACTTTAAACCATTTAACTATGTGCAACCAACATTTTTAGTAAGAGCAATATTTCAAACCATTTAACTGTTTGTAAATAAACTATTAGTGTTAGCAATACTTGAAACCCTTTAACTGGATGCAACCAAAATTATTAGTGTTTGCAATATGTGAAACAATTTAACTGTGTGTAAAAAATGTATTAAGGTGAGCAATATTTCAAACCATTTAACTATTTGTAAATAAACTATTAGTGTAAGCAATACTTGAAACCACTTAACTGTGTGCAAGCAAAATTATTAGTGTTAGCAATACTTGAAACGATATAATGGTGCGCAAATAGATCTATTAGAGCAAGAAAGTATTTTGTTTGCGTACAGTTAAATGGTTTCAGGTGAGTCCTGGCACTTTTAATAAAAAGTCACCGACAAGCTGTTCGTTTACAAATTATATATATTTAAAATGTGTATTTATTAACAGGCTTTAGCTTTAAATAAGCCACAAGTGTTTATATGCCGTAAAAACCAACTAACTAACTTAATTCAACACAATTTTTCTTTTTCTTTCTTTCTTTCCTTCTTTTTTTTGTCTCATTCTTTGGAAACCTGTAAAATTATTTTTTTAAAAGATAAAAATAAACAGAAAGAAAAGAAATAAACAAATAGCGACGACTCTTTTAGTTCACTCATTACTAAGTTACGAATTATCCTCGCCATTTTGGTTGATCTGTGGTTATGACTTCCGGTGTCAGACTGATCTGAAGATCTGAACGAAGTGATAAGCGCTTATTTACCTTTTAAACCGGTTGGCAGTTGGCGGGAATAACTGCGAATTCCTCACGGCGGTAAAGCACCTGGCTTAGTGAAAAAAAAAAATTTGAAAGTGAATAAAAAGACTGAAACAAAACAATACAAAACCGCCAAACAAAATAAAATTAAACAGAAAAAAAAAAACACAGAGCGTCTGTTCACTTCCCAGTGTCTATCAATAGTCGCTTGTTGAAAAGACATTGGTCTGATGAAGCGAACAAATGACTTGTTTTTTAATCAAGACGAAAAGCAAACTCAATGAAGAAACGAATCTAAAAAGTTAATCAATAGACAGGTATAAGACACAGAGTACGCCTCTGAAACGCCCTTGGCGGCCACAGGAGACCAGCACTGTTCAACCAACATCAATCAACATATTTAAAGACACCCTTGACGCATTACATTATCCGAAATTCGCAGTTGATTATTAGGAGCGTGTTGGGAACATTTATCGAAAAACATGTGCACTATGATTAACAATTCCCAGAAATTCATCAATTAGAAAGAATGTGGGTGAAAGACGGCTCCGGGTAACGAAAAAAAAGGTGCATGATCTTTTCTTTGTTGTTTTGTTAAGGTGATGAACTGTAAATGTAACTCTGGAACCCTTAAGATAACTTGTTTGTACCGAAACTTGTGGTAACCGTGTTGACGGAAAGTTCACAAACCCGAGGAATTATTTACTCACTGAGGGAACCTGTAAATATGCAGCACTCCTTGCAAATATGCAGCGGCGCTCCTAGCTTTAGGCAAGCAGAGATTTACTTTTGGTTATTCAAATTCTTTAAAAATTGTACAAATTAAAAAAAACAATTAATTAATTAATTAAAGACCGATGCCCTAAAAATATCAAGATAGAATCATGGTTAGTAGCACGTCTAAAAGAAAGGAGACAAATTGAGTTCGAATTCTGATTCCAGCAGTTTATTTTCCGCAAATGCGCTTACAAAAAAGGCATGAATCCACTTCTTCCTGTGAGTGGTTAATTGAGAAGCAAATATCTCTTCATTGACATTCCCCGGTGGCCAAAAGAAATAAGAATAAGTTATTTATTTGTGGGATTCACTATTCTGGTAGAGACCACAATAAAAGGCAATAAAACACCATTGGATACCTTAAAAGAGGCTATCAAGTTTTATAGATGGAGATTATGTCATTAATGAAAATGACGCTTCTGTACGATTTTTTTCTAGTAAATTAGGATGAAAACTTTCGAGACTGTCTAGGATATATGGATGGATGGATGAATGAATGGATATTTTTAAAATACTACATATACCATATGAACAACTTCGGATTATATATATATATATATATATATATGTGTGTGTGTGTGTGTGTGAGATAGATAGATAGAGAGAGAGAGAGAGAGAGAGAAAGAGAGAGAGAGAGAGTGTGTGTTTGTGTGTGTGGTACCACTCCTATAATTTCTTGTAAAAGTTAATTTTCTTTTATAACAAAGATACCAGTATTGTATTATTTTTAGTGAGACATTATTCAAGCCAAACGGATATCGTTAGAAATTATTTACTTTCATACTCGACTGCATTGAAATATTTTAATCAAAAATGAAATCAATTTTGTAAGAGGCGTTATCAAATGTTACCATCCTTTTATTCAAGAGTGATTTGTTTGAAATCTCAAATGTTCTCAAAAAATCCAGCTGTAATTCCTACACATTTCAATTCTTAACTAAATATTTTGCTTTTATCGTCTCTTTATAACTGGTATTGGAACTCCTGATATCAAGATTTGGTTTGGTTTTATGGCACATCAACCATTATAGGTTATTTAATGACAAATCCATTTTTATACATATAAACAGTTCTATTTCAAACAATTAAGTTTAGCATGAGTACGCAGTTTCAATGCTGGTTGGTTGGCTGGTTTGTAGTTTTGTTTTACGTGGTATCAACCCTTTTCGGGTTATTTAACATTGAATTAAATGTCAAACAATTCAGTTTAGCATAAAATGTCCGAACAGTTCTATTCCAAGCAAATGAATTTAGCATAAGTACACAGTTTAGTTCTATTTGACCCATAGATAAGACACTATCAGGTGCTACCACTCCAGGCCAGAGTCACCTGGGAGCGATGGCAATGAAGGAGTACTCCACATTCCCCAAAGCTGCAGCATTACTGAAACCGCACCATCAGATTATTTAGTGTCTTATCCAGGACACTCATTGGTCTTACACCTCCGCAGAGAAGCAGTTAGTGTATTCTACAACCCCAGCCGACAGGGCAACCGAGGATCATGGATGCAATCATCACTTCTATTTTAAGCTACAAAGTATATATATATATATATATATATATATATAGAGAGAGAGAGAGAGGGTTGAAACAATCCAATCCAGGGCCAGAATTCTGTGGAGCGTCTTGCAGAAGAGAGATTTCCAGTCAGTTGGGTTCGAATGAAGCTCTCCTATCTTAATTTTGATTTTGATCTTTTTTCTAACTTTCAGCCTCACCAAATAGATTTTAACATTTTACGCGGTAAATTTTCTCACAATTTACTAGTTTGTGGACTTCACTGAAGTCCAAGTGGCAGCAAGTCTCCCCTGTTTTCCCGGATTCTTCTCAGTATTCTAACCGAACTCTTTGTGAATGCTTTCAACCCGTACATGAATCTCCATTCCACACACTTCCTTTTCGAGGCCCTTTGTTCCATATATATATATATATATATATACAAATTTCGTTGAATATAATAGACATTTTCTGTCTACATATTTTCTTGTTGATCCTTTCATATTGCAGTACTGATTTTATAGTATTCAGCGGGAATTGATTGATATATTTTCCAAAATTGTTTATTTCCCAAGTACTTCTGCCCGACTTTGGGCCATCATCAGGGGAGGATGTATTACAAAAGTGATGTAACTTTTGTATGTACATTGCTACTTTGTAAGAAGAAGAGCATCGCAGTGTGTAGCGTTTACTTTTAAAATTGTTCTATGAATAGTGTCAGTAGCTAAAGACATTTAAGTACATTAGCACTGGTTTGAAAATTAATTCTGTTAATATATATATATATATATAAATGTAAATGTAAATGTTTGTTCCTAACCGATAATCTCCAGTTTTATACCACTAATTGGTTTAAAATTTTTCAAGGAGTATTTTATTCGAATTCAGGAGTGTTTTATATACTTATTATCCAAAAATATTACAATAATTAAAAAAAATATTTTTCTCCAAGAAAAGCCGAACGCCGAATAATGATGGAACACATTACTTCCGTTTTCCAAGAATTTTACACATGATTTATTTTTCTCCTTTATCACTTTTCTTTCTTTTTTGGTTGACTTAAACGGAGACACTAAACTTTAAATTTGGTAAAGTAGTAAGTAAATTTTATTTTTATTCTAACGAATTGTTTACAAAATATTTTCTTATATTTTTTCAACAATCCTTTTTTTTTTGTCAAACTTCAACGAAAGATATCCATTAAAAAGTTTTCTTTCTTAAGCCATATTTCGTTGGTTCAGTAGTAACGAATTGTTTACTAAATATTTTATTTTCTTTTTTCCATACGACAATTTTTTTCTCTTAAACTTCAACGAAAGACATTTCTTAATAAGTTTTCTTTCGTCTATTATTATCGATAAGACACCAAACTTTAAACCATATTTCGTCAGTTCAGTAGTAACGAATTGTTTACTAAATATTTTCTTTTCTTTTTTTTTTTTTTTTTGTTTAACTTCAACGAAAGACATTCCTTAAAAAGTTTTCTTTCGTTAATAAACTTTAAGCCTTATATCGTTGGTTCAGTAGTAAGTAAATTTCTTTTTATTTTAAAAAATTTATTCTTAAATTTTATACGGAAACAAGAACTACCAAGAATATTGTGTATCCACAAGTATTGGAAAATTAAACATATTAGAAACATGCATTTTCTTTTCTCCCATTTAAACAAACTGAGCCACAGCAACGCGTGGCCGGGTACAGCTAGTATACATATATATATATATATATATATATATGTGTGTGTGTGTGTGTGTGTGTGTGTGTGTGTGTGTGAAATACAAATCTAAAATACTAAATTCAAATTCATTCGTGGACGTATTCATTTATATGTATGTAAATATTACATGGTTGTGTCTGCGACCCTGAGTTTCATGCTTAACGCATTCATCAAACAGAGTGAAGGTTTTCAAAAAAAAATTAATATGGTTAATTTTTTGTTTGAAAAGGTAGGGGTATGTGTAGCTAAGTTTTTGTCATGTGTTTCTAAGTTTCTGTACTTTTGAATGTTAATGTTTGCGTTTGTGCTGTTGCTCGCACGTACATGTATACGTATGTTTGTGTGCATCTTTACATATATACGCATATTTCCGCTGTCTGTTGCTGGGAAAGGGTGAAGCAAAAAAAGATTGGGTGACAAGGGATGAGTGCTTGAGTAGGGGGTGGGAAAAGAATTGTAACAATTAGAATGATTTCGTTTTCTCTTAGTCCTTCCAAACTTTCTAATAGCTAAAGGTTTATTTGATGTGAATATGAAATGTCTGCTTTGTGATGAATTTTATTGAGTGATGATGATGATGATGATTAAAATTAGGATGAAAATTATCTAATCTTAATTAGTAAGGAAATATATATATATATATATATATAAAAGTCTGGAAACTTATTTAATGATCCTCGTTAGAATCTGTTCTGGAATATGAGACGAACAATGTTCTTTGTTAATTCGGCATCGCTTATATGTGGCGTGAACCGGTGGCCCAGTGGTAGAGTTTCAGCTTCTGCATACTGTGGTTGTTGATCAATTTCCAATGCTGATGAGACCTAATATGGTCGAAACAGCTGTTCAGTGCTCTGCATGTTGGTGTTTGCCGGATTTTCTTGAAATGGTAATTTCTAACATAATATCGCTAGATACCTGAGACGATTCAAGCTGGGATCGGAACCATCTAATTTTACATGAGACCGATAAAATACCTATCAGCCAATATGTGACACAACGGCAGCTCGGGAATTTAACGCATATGTATTAACTTTCCTTTGTTTACATTTTACGCTATCGGATACCGAACAGCTCAATTCATTATATATATATATATATATATATATTGGCCGAGATATTTTTTGAATTTTTATTTGTTGAGGTGGTGGGAGTTTCTTTTACTTCAGATCTAGGGTCTGCTGGAACGGCGAAATCCACTAACAGGTAACTTTTTTCTTTTTTATCCAACACAGGATTTTTTTGCCTGGGTTTGAGTAATCTGTTTTTATTTTATGATGACAAAGAACATTGTCCGTCTCATATTCCAGAACAGATTCTAACGAGGATCATTAAGTAAGTTTCCAGACTTTTTTCGTATGGACTCTTTTATTGAAAATAAACACATGAACCTCTAGACCCCTTCGAAGTAATCTCCTCCGGCTGCAATGCACTTGTTGTGCCGTTCCAACAACTTCTGGAAAGCCCTATGGAAGTCCTTTTGTGTGAGCATGCCAATGACCTTCGTCATAGCCTCTTTCATCTCCTCAATTGTCTCATAACAACAGCCTCTAAGTTTTTCCTTGAGCTTAGGGAATAACCAAAAGTCACAGGGAGAAAGATCTGGACTATAGGGAGGGTAACGAACTGTCTTGATGCCCATCTTGGTCAAATAGTCTGTGACAAGGATGGAGTTGTGGACTGGTGCATTGTCCTGCTGAAAATGCCCCTGGGCCGCTTCCGACGGACTCTCTTCCTGAACTCCCTTAAAACCTCAACATAGTAACCCTAACCTTTTGGCCAATCAACTCTGGTGTATTGACTTCCTTACTCCTCCCACACCTCTCATAATCCCTCACAGACTCCTTGCCTTCCTTGAATCTCTTATGCCACTCAAAAAACTGATGCTCGATTCATGCAAGATGCTCCAAAAGCAGTCTGAATCATTCCATTCGTTTCTGTAGCATTTTTTTCAAGTTTAAAACTGAATTTTTTTGCATATCATTCTTCTAAAATGTCTACACGTCCAGATTGCATTTTTGAAATTCACCAGCTGTGACAGTCAGGCTTTATTAGAGTGTATTCCAATTGCTGCTGTAGCTGTTCCTTTGATCCGGAAATCATAAAAATTGGTCAGTCATCTCATAAGATGTATAGCAATAACATACTGAATTTTCAAGAGTATACGAAAATTTTAAATGCCTGTAAAAAATAATCAGGAAACTTATTGAATGCACTACGTATATGTAAGTGTATCATTATTTTCTAATTAACACTTTTCCCATCCAGCCATTCCAGCTTTTGTAGTTTTTATTAGCCATTATGCTGCATTCACTTATTGCTTGGTTTATTGTCTCATATCTGCCTATCTATCAATCGCTACAAATATTTCATTATAATTAAGATATTACATACACTTTGTGAGTTTTTCTCACCAGCGTTAATTGATGGCTTATCGCTGGAGACTGAGTGACAGCGAGTTTCCTCAGATTTCTCGAACTCTTTTCAATATTCTGGCCAATCTTAGTAATGCAGTGATTAGGGTGGTCTTGGTTTGTCTTTCGACTTCTTATTCTTCTAGTCCCTTTTCCTGCCTTAAGGGACCGTTCCAAGCGCACCAATTGTAATTGATATCACCGTTACCTTACGTTCCATGAATGTCTTAGTTCTCTAACAAGGTCCTAGTACTTGTCTCTCCTTTTGCTTTTTATGAGTTTTACTCTCTACCTTGCCGAGAGGGTAAATCAAGTCCATTATGTAGCAAATTCTATTTTTGTTCCTGCTGTTATTGCTGTTGTTGTTGTTAATTGACACTAGGCCTAGTCTTCTCGTTGAGATTAGATGATCTGTTTCAATCTCAAAATACCAGAGAATTTTGTGCCTCATGCTGTTGGACAGATTCTGGTTTGTGCAAATACCATTTGTTCGTATGGTCAAATATCTATTTCTTTGCAGATCACTTTCCCTACCCTGAGGTGTCCAGGCTTGTACTCTTTTTCTGCTAGTCTTTTACATTTGCTTACGATACGATAAATCGTTTTCGTCTCTATCTCACTATAATCTATATTTGCCATTTTGTTTATATCTGGTTTCGTTTTAAACATCATTGGCCCTAATGGCAGTGTTTTGTGCTGCTATTGGAAGAGATTTTGTATCTCTAGAAAAGTTACCCAATCATAGCCATGTCCATGTCTTCTCGTGGGTGATTTCCTCAGTTTGTCGCTTGAAATATCCGTACAGTTGTTTTTCTTCCCATTTCTATTTCCCAGTAATTATGTTGATCTTTATGTTGTCTGGGCTTTTTCTAGGCGCTGTAATTAGTTTTTCTTTGCTCTTTTTTATGTACGCTTTGATTTCTCGTATTGATGCGTCTGCACTATCTTCAATGATAGCGAGTCCTCTTCCTCCTTTTTTATACATATAAGCTGTCAATGTTATCTCTTAGATGTAGGGCCTAATGCACCGTCATTAACTTTCTTGTCTGTGGTTCCATCTCTTGAAGTTCTTCCCTCGTCCTGATTATCTTACAAGGAATTTTATTTCTTTTGATGATATTTCTGCTGAAGAGCTTCGTTTTGAGAAGTTTTCTTGTTCGTCTGAGATACACTTATGATTTTTTTTAAATCTCCAATTGCTTGATGGTGTCCGCTTCGAATATTTCCATGTACACGTAGGTTTCCTTTTCTGCGAGAGTTCATTTTTTCATAATTTGGCAGTTCTATTTCTTCCGTTATTTGTCTTTTTCCACTCTTTATTATCAGCATGGCACATTTTTCATGCCAAATTCCATTCCTATACCTGATTCTTATAGTGTGCATTAGAGTCTCCAATTCTTTTCCATTTTTTTTTCTCAAACACTTCGGTGTCGTCCATATACATTTGGTAATTAACCTTTTGTTGTGATCCAGTAATTTTGTTGCCCACTTTGCATTTTCTATGTATTTAATATGTAATTGAGTGACATTATAGCAATTACATATTCTAATGTTGAAAGTGCATCTTCCTGCAAGATTTTTATCATTATTACTATTAATCGCTCTGTTGGTTGGTTGGTTGGTTGGTATTTATGACATATCAACCCTTGTAGGTTATTCAATACCGAACCTTATTTATACATGTATCTATAATATATATGATCTGTAAACACATTTTTTAGCAGGTGGTGTTTTGAACAAGCCAGAGCTCATTTGTCTCCACACAGTTGAATGGTTTCAAGTATTGCTATCTAACACTAATAATTCTATTCAATATCATTTGTTTTCATACATTTGAATATTTTTAAGTATCATTATTTAACATAAATAATTCAATCTAACATCAATATTTTTCTTTGTTCGCAGTTAAATGGTTAAATAGTTCTATTTGAACTATTCGTCGTACCCTAACAGGTACAACCACTCCGGGTCAGAGTGGGCTTGGTAGTAATGGCAATGAAGGGGTACTCTATATTCCTCAAAGGTTCACCATTAGATGCACATTAGAGTCATATCTTGAACACTCGTTGGGGAATCTTCCCCCTTTTGTAGTAATGTAGTCCTCGTATTGTTGCCCCGGCCGACTAAGCTGCATTAGTATTATTATCATTATTACTACTACTACTAAAATGAGAAGTACTAGTAGTAGTAGTAGTAGTAGTAGTAGTAGTTGTATATTCGATTTGACGTAATTATTACCGTAGAAGAAAATGAATTCATTGAGCTAATTTCAAATTCAGGTCGAAGTGTTTCATTACGCCTTTAGGAAGGGCATGAATACAACACTGGTATCTCTAGCTCTTAGTAAGGACAACCGACCTAGGAGAAAGAAAAATCTTAAATCAAATTTACTGCAAGTGCCACAAATCATTTTACCACTGTGGTGCTGTAAAACTTGGAGCTAGCGTCCCTAATACAGCTTAACATTGTGTTCAGCCTCGTTCTGAAAACTTCAGAGATTACAATGATGTCAGGCTGTGTAGAAGCTTATCCTTCCCTTTCATGAAGAGGGGAAACTTGCTGCATAAGCAACAGTCAATATTCCAACAGAAACTTATTTAAGCCTATATCGAAATTTAAACAAAGATCCATGGAATATTACGAGACAGACCGATGCCCAAGAAAGTGGTAGTAGAATGTAAATATCCAACCCCTCCACCAGAAGAAGGATATGACAGAAGGTCAGTTTTTAAGGGGCGTAATTATCCATCCAAACCCTCTACCGTGAGCAGGATGTGACTCAAGGTCAATTTTTAGGGGTGTATGTATTTATCCAACCCCTCCACCGTACACAGGATGTGACACAAGGACAATTCTTAAGGGGTGTATATATTTATCCAACCCTCCAACGTACACAGGATGTGACACAAGGACAATTCTTAAGGGGTGTATATATTAATCCAACCCCTCCACCGTCCACAGGATGCGACACAAGGACAATTCTTAAGGGGCGTATATATTTATCCAACCCTTCTACTGTATGCAAGATGTGACACAAGGTCAATTTTTAAGGGATATAATTATTTATCCAACTCCTCCATCATGAGCAGGATGTGACACAAGGTCAATTCCTAAGGGCGTAATTATTTATCTAACCCCTCCATCATGAGCAGCAATGGAGGTGCTCGTGGTGTAGTCGTTATCGCCGTAGGAAATGAATACGGCAATACGAGTTCAAATCCTGGACGATACTGATTGCATTTCACATAGCACTAATACCCTTGGGAAAGGTATGAATCCAGTTATTCTCCCTCCAGCTATGGGTAAATAGTAGGACAGACTAGGTTCTTCAGCCTTGGTTAGGCAACTAGTCTAGGAGAAGGAAAACTCTGAATTCAAACCTGTTAAACTCCGCTTAAAAATTGACCTTGTGTCATATCCTGCCCGAGCGGAGTGGTTGGTAAATAGTATCATGAGCAGGATGTGACACAAGGTCATTTTTAAGGGGTCTACAACTGGTTCTAATTCAGAGTACTCACAACCCCTTCACCGTTTGCCCTGTCAGCTCAACTGTTTACTCTTAGTTGGGGAAAAAGTGGTAATAATTGTAGTTGTGAAGGTGGTGGTGGTAGTAGCAGTTAGATTATTATGCTTTTTGTTTTCACTGTATACGTTCTGTTTAATATTCTTTGTACAATGGAACTTTGACATGTGTCTCTAATTCGTTTCAGGGACGAGATGTTAATCAAAACAAATGTAAATTAAGATGTTTTTTCCACATTCAAAATAAATTTAATTCACTATTGGCCAATGCACTAAAAGAAATTAAAGATAATTCATAATGAAATAATTTCTTCAAATATCACTTAAAAACAATATTCAAGAGCAACGAAAGACAAGATGTACATGGATTTATTTTTGTTCTGAAAAAGATTAAATTAATCCGTCAAAAGATTAATGCAACGTTATTTGCTTGTTGATGTCTTTTGAATTGCTGACAGAGACATTTTTTTAAAGTTTCAGCAGAACTTTTAGCTTTTTTACGGCCTCCAGTACACGTTGGTTCGAAAAAGGGTAAATGTGTACCTATTTACAGTCAAATAAACACCTCATGGCAATAAAGACTTTGAAGGAAAATTTGGATCTATCAGGTTTATTAAATACCGAAAGGGTGACTGGTTGGTTAGGTTTTATGGCATATCAACCTTTGTAGGTTATTTAATGCTAAATCCATTTTATGCATATAATCAGTTCTATTTCAAACAATTCAGTTTAGCACGATTACACAGTTTAATAGTCAAAAACGTTTCTATTTCAAGCTATTCAGTTTAGTCAAACAGTTATAATTCAGCTAATTTAGTTTAGTATAAGGACAGATTTTGTTTACATACAGTGAAATGTCAAGACAGTTCTATGTTAAACAATTCAGTTTAGTGTAAGTAGAATTTCAATGTCAAAAACAGTTCCATATCAAACAATTCAGTTTAGCATATGCACGCAGTTCAAATGTAAGTACACCATTTATTTATCCAAAACATTTCTATTTAAAGCAATTCTGTTAAGTCAAATAGTTTTAATTCAAACAATTTAATTTTGCATAAGTGCGCAGTTAGTTCTATTTAACCCATAGATAGTGCCATATAAGGTGCTACTACTCCGGGCCAGAGTGGACCTAGGAGCGATGGCAATAAAAGGGCACTCCCCATTCCCCAAAGCTTCAGCATTACTGGAATCTCACCATCAGATTGTTTCGTGTCATATCTAGGACTCACATTGTGGGGGGGGGGTCTTACCCCGCTGCAAAGGTCAGTCGGTATATTCTACAGCCCCAGTCGACTGGGCAAGAAAGAAATGGAAATAAATACAAATTGGGCTTATGGGTACAATTTAGGTAACAAATATATGGAAGGAATAAAGCAAAGGTTTGACGGCTGGAAGCCAAGAATATCGAAGTGACTGAAATAGTTTTAGATTTACAATATTTAAACGTTAAGAACAATTTAGGAACAAAACAAGTTACAGCAAGTGAGAATAGGTAGGTACCCGTGGTGTAATGGTTATCGTCGCAGGAATTGGACACGGCGACACGAGTTCAAATCCTGGACTGATTGCATTTCACATAGCACTAATACTCTTGGGAAAGGTATGAATCTAATTATTCTCCCTCCAGCTATGGGTAAATAGTAGGACAGACTAGGTTCTTCAGCCTTGGTGAGGCAACTAGTCTAGGTGAAGGAAAACTCTGAATTCAAACCTGTTAAACTCCGCTTAAAAAATTGACCTTGTGTCATATCCTGCCCGAGCGGAGGGGTTGGGTAAATATGATAGGTAGGTACGATTGAATAGTAAGTGAAGTGTGAAAGGAATTAGGAAGTAAAAGTGTAAATAAATTCACATTTCACAAATGTTGTGTAAGTCTTTAGAAAAGTGTCATTGACATAAAGGGAGGAAACGTTTTATAACATACCAATGATGTCGTTCAGATGAAGGATTTTTTTAGATAGAAACTGCCCGTGGTGTAATCGTTATCGTCGAAGGAAATGGACACGGCGACACGAGTTCAAATCCTGGACGAGACTGACTGCATTTCACATAGCACTAATACCCTTGGGAAAGGTATGAATCCAATTATTCTCCCACCAGCTCTGGGTAAATAGTAGGGCAGACTAGGTTCTTCAGCCTTGGTGAGGCAACTAGTCTAGAAGGAAAACTCTGATTTCAAACCTGTTAAACTTCGCTTAAAAATTGACCTTGTGTCATATCCTACTCGAGCGGAGGGGTTGGTAAATATGTAAAAACTGCTTTTGGCTCGCTAAAGTCAGACATCTGACTAAACTATAAACAGGAAGTATTCGAACGGAGAAGACCCGACAGAGTCCCTTGCCAAAAAGGGGTCATTCAAGGAAGGTAAAATAATTCAATGATAATTTAAATTCTACGGGACAGAACAACTTTCTTTTAGGTTTTGTATTTCGATATCGCTTCCACTGTTTTTACTTTTTTTTTTTTTTTTTTTTGTCCTACCCCTTTTTTTTCTTCTGCAGTATGAATGGATTGTGATACAACGAAACAGTCTGTCTGTGGATGACAATATATATGCTCTCCCCCCCCCCACTGGCTTGAACATTCGAGTGGAGAATTTGCCGGCTGCCACATACGCTGAAATGCAACAACTCTTCTTATGAATTGAGCAATCTGGTAGCTGATAACGAATATGTAAAAAACAGTATAGGTAAAAAGTCCTTCACTTACGCTAAGAATGACGATGTAAGATATCTGGTGTAAGATATCTGACTGACGTAAAGGCTTGAAGTATCTCGTGGATTTTGCATCACTGAAAAGTCGTTTTCGTACGACAATATATATATAAAAGTTGGCTACTTTAGTCGAGGGTGACCCGAAGGCTCCTTTTTCAATAGCTATTACACCACAGTGTAGGGGAGGGCGCTACTCTATTACTTGGATTGCTCCATTTACCCTTGATCCGTACCTTATAATTGTTAAACAAGGAGGCATCAAGTACCATTTTTTTGAGTCTTTGGTATGACCCGACTTGGTATTGAAACCCGGGCTCGCGGACCATTGGCGAACACTCTCCTCATTTGGCTAATATATAAAGTGCAATTAGAAGGAAACTCAAACCTGGTTAAATTGTCATTATAAATTTATCTCGCTGGAGAATATCATTATACTCACTACCACATCAGATGATAGTACATGTTTAAATTCAACATAAATGAAAACATGTGCGGTCATTTGATAAAACAGAGAGCATAATAATATTCTCCGACAAAATAAATTTATAATAACAATTTAACCAGGTTTGAGTTTTCTTCAAATTCCATTGTATACGCTCTGTATGAGAGTTTTGATTTATAAACCTGGATTAGAAAAATATATTACAATTGCCATACATCGAGCACTCCCATAGATTTATAAGAAATTCCTCATATATTCTATACGCGAATAATCCGCATCCACTGTTTTCGGACGCTGACTGGATATTACTGATATATCTAATCATCATCAGCAGCAGCATGTCGAGACATCAACATGGATATCACTGACCCTCTCTCGCCACCCCTCCCTATCGTTCATTGCTTCCGGCAGTTCTTCAGGTCTATATCCCGTATCGGCACAAAGCTGCTGTATGTAGGTTAGAGCTGGTCGTCCTGTCTTTGATCGGCCATGTGAAGGGGTCCACGGGAGTACATCAGTTATGAGCTCGTCCCTACTTCTCCAGCAGTGTCCTGCAAGTCTGGTTCGTCTAACTTGGGTAGTTTTCGTGGTGGGTGGTTGGTTGGTAGTCGTTCAGCTGCGGTTTTGTGGGGTGCTGCCTCTAGGACTTATTCAATATTGCTCGCAACATTCTTGAGTAGTTACCCTCAAGCTTTTTCTTCATACGTTTAGTTAGTGTCCATGTAGTGCATCCATATAGCAATATCGACACGACCGCAGCTTGGAAGAAACTGCGTTTCATTTTATCGGTCTGGTCTGACTCACATATATATATATTGGGTTCGGTGAGAAACAATTTTCGTTTTGGTAGGATATAGTTTATTCATATGCACTTTCTGTTCTTGATTTAATTTCAACCAATAGTATATTTACCATTATTCTGAATCACATTTTCAATTCATAAGGTAGATCTTTGATTCCCCTGAAGTAAAATTCAGCTGGGTTAGTGCTCAAGAAGTTTTCCACAAGTTTTTTCACGTGATGTTCTTGAAAAAAAAAATTTCGGCATTCCGATCATTTTCTAATGAACAAAAAAGGGGGAAATCACTTGGTGCAAGGTCTGGGGAATATTGTGGATGAGGCAGAACAGACCAACTTTTATTCAGTACTTATTACGGCGTTATTTTAGCTGAATGTCATCATCTGTTATCTGGAGAAGCACATCGTTTCTTCTATTGACCAGTGCGGAGTTTCTTTTAGAAGATTTTTTATGCACACGTTGTAGCTGTTTGAAATATAAGTCTGCATAGCGTATTTGATTATGGTTTAAACGCTCAAAATACCGCAGTGATCCCACCATACACACAGCTTATCTTTTCTTTTATGAAGTTCTGCGTTCGGGGTAGCCTGTGGAGATTTATCCTTGTCACACTACAGCCTTTTGCTTTGAATATTACCATAAAAACATTTTTCTTCACTTGTTTTGATATTCTTGAGAAACATGTTATGTCTTTTCATTGAAAGATGATTACACATTTGTAGCAACAAGTTTTCTTTCAAGGAAAAGACATAAGATGTTTCTCAAGAATATCAGAACAAGTGAAGAAAAATGTTTTTATGGTAATATTCAAATATTGGAAGTTTGAAATTCGTTGTTACACCTTGCTATTTAAAAACGTATATTATTTAAAATAAAGTAAAAAAAAGGTGAACGGAGCAAACTTCATTGATGCTGATAAGATTTCCCACACTTTATACAAAAATGTCACAGTGAGGTTGACTCTAAAGCGCATATGACGAAGTCCTTGTCATTATGGACTTAGAGAGAAAAGTTCAAACCCAAAGGTTATTTAATGCCAAATCCATTTTTCAACTAATAATCATTTATATTTCAAACAATTCAGTTTAGCATCTATACACGGTTTAATTGTCAAAAACATTTCTATTTCAAGCTATTCAGCTTATTCAAACAGTTCTAATTCAGCTAATTCAGTTTAGTATAGATTTTGTTTACCCACAGTTAAATGACAAAACAGTTCTATATTAAACAATTCAGTTTAGCGTAAGTACAGTTTCAATGTCAAAAACAGTTTCATTTCAAACAATTCAGTTTAGCATAAGTACACAGTTTAGAGATCAAAACAGTTCTATTTCGAGCAATTCAGCATAAGTACGCAGTTTAAATGTCAAAACAGTTCTATTTTAAACAATCCAATTTAGCATTAATACGCAGTTTAAATGCCAAAACCAGTAAACTCAAACCACGGTTTAATTCTGTTTAACACATAGATGAGACCCTTATCAGGTACTACCACTCCGAACCAGAATAGACCTGAGAGCGATGACAATAAAGAGGTACTCCGCATTCCCCAAAATCTCATCATTACTGGAGCCTCTGTGACGTTACCGCTTCTCGGCCCCCACGTTACATTAACTTCTTCGAACCATTTCACTTTATGGCCGGTGATCAACTAGTGATTCTGATAGGGGTATCGCACATTTCCTTACGGCTCCAAGAAATACAATCGAGGGAGTGGGAGAAAAAAGAACAAACGAACAATATACTTGGGTTAATTCAAGCGCAGGAAGGGAGTTATGCAACACTGCATTTCCTGTGTGCATGTGTAGACTAACGCTAGCATGGATTCAGGCGAAAATTCTACAACGCTACTAGGAATGCCAACCTATCCTGACCGGTCTTCCTCACTGTGGCTGGACCCTCATCTCATCCGACGCGTCTCTCAGCTCCGGTGTCGACTGGTCTGTCCGTCGTCCGTCGCCAACTGCCACTTCTCAGTCCCTTTGTCTCATTCTCTCACAGGCGTTCCCTCCCTACTTCCGGTCACGCCGAGATCTCAAGTCCAAAACCCTTTGTCTGGCTTCGCGCCAAAACAGACAAAGGAATCGTCTGCTTGGCGGACCACCTACATAGTGTTACACCTCACCATCAGGTTGTTTAGGCTGATATCCAGGACCCTCGTGGGGGGGGGCTTACCCCTCTGCAGAGAAGCAGTCCGTGTATTCTACAGCCCCAGCCGAGTGGGCAAGGCATTGAATAACCTACAATGGTTGATATGCCATAAAACCAAACCAAACCACTCGGTATTATCGAATATGAATAATTTTTAATGGATCTATATTACTCAGTGATGGGATTATATCAATTACTTATACCATTCTGTGAAGACCAATATGTATTAAAAATAAAGGGGTATTCCACACTTCCAAGTTCTTCAGAACTGAAGCCTCACCATCAGATGACAACTTTTATTTGTTGGGGGGTAGTCTTACCCCTCTACTAGGGACGCATTGAACGTATACTAAACTCCACCTTCAGGATACTCAGAATGAGAAACGAAATGGAGGCAGAAAATTATCTTTTGAATTAGAATAAGAAAATAAATCTTTTCTACTTATAACATTGCTGATATCCTCATCCATGAGCGCGATTGGTTGAGGATAAAGAAAAACTCTGAAATCAAACCAGCTCGACTAAAAATTTTGACATTGTATTGCGTTTTTTCCGGTGGTAAAGGGAGTTGATAAATATATAGTTGTCCACAGCAAATTAGATAAAAATATTTTCTAGTTAAGAGCCATGTAGGTTATTACCTAGCGCTAATACACTTGAAAAAGCTGTGCATCCAAATATTTCCCTCCAGTTATAGATATTAAATAAGGCAGACTAGGTACCCTCGGTTCGGCACTAAACTAATAGAAGGATAACTCTGAATAAAAATCTGTTAAACTCTGCTTAAAAATTGACATTGTATCACATCCTACTCGTGTGCAGGCGTTGGGTAAATATATATATATATATATATATATATATATATATATATATATATATATATATATATATATACGTTATAACGTTTGGTAAATCTATATACCACAGTCTTGTAGTACATTTAATTTCGTGTAAAATCTTCAATACTCACGGATATTTAAGACAGAAACAATTTTAGCAACTGCAAATAACACATTGTATAAAAGTGATCTCTCATTTCTGTTTTTAAACAAGTGGACAAAACCCTTTTAGCATCTCTTAAAAGTTAAATTCTAGGCTTTTCCACTCCGAAATATTTCCAATAAAGCCTGAAAAATTCTAAACAAGAAAATAACTTTCGGTATTTGTAATGATTTCTGAAACATTTAATTCAACAATGACTGATTGACGATCCTTGTTTCTTTAAAATTCTTACTCCTCTAATGGCTGACTTGAGTATATTTTAACAATCAGTTAATCTTATTCTTGAAGTTAAATGATAATGAAAGAAAGGAAGGAAGGAAGGAAAGAAGAAAGGAAGGTTGGAAGATCTTTGCGCTGTTTCTTCTCTGAGACTTTTCTTCTTAAAATAAGATCCATTAATGCATTTTAAGATGTTCATCTTTTTACAGTTAACCAGGAAGAACTTGTAATTCGGAATAAATAATGCAAAGAAGACGCTCAGTGGATAAATGGTAAAATGATTCAAAAGAGAATTCTTTTAAGGTCTTAACTATACAGCAGAGGTTCATGCGTGCATTCTACACAAGGGGATAATTGTGTTAAGACGTCATCAATCAATTTTTGTTTATGCGCTTATATGTAATGTTCTTAAGTTGAAAAAAAAAAATCAGAATTAAAATGGCGCCCATTGGAATTATTATAAGCATGGAAAGACGCACATGCGCAGTGAATTCAATTAATGCACAATGCATTGATTTCAAAATAAAGATTCAATAAAATACAATATTAGTGATTTGCAGGACTGATAAAGTAAGATTTTTAAAAATTTGTTATTATTTCATTCGGAGAATGAAATAAGTATTATTATTATTATTATTATTATTATTATCGTCATCATCATCATCATCATCATTATCATCATTATTATTATTATTATTATTATTATTATTACTATTATTATTATCATTATTATTATTATTATCATAGTGCTATTCAAGAAAATATTATGTAGTATTTGCTCATGATACACGAAAAACGTGGGTCATTCAATAAATAAGAATTTTTAAAAAAGCTAAATAATTTTTTAAGAATTTTTTTTTATCAATGAAAACTCTGCATTGCTTGAAATTCGTTTACTGCCAAAATTATTTTAATCCCCCCTCAAAAAACTCTTGGTTTGAGGCTATTCAAAATGGTGACACATCAAACAGGGTTCTCCTAGCTTGAACAGAAGTATGACAACGAATTTTTGGTGGCTGAGTAGCGAAAACTTTATAAAATTTACAAAAGAATGTGTAATGTGTACGGAAAACTATTTTTTTGTTCCAAAATATTTACAAATGGGCTAAACATGGGTTTTCCACGACAAGCGTGGATCTAAAAAATAGTCCATACATTGGAAGCTCATTTGAATCTCTGCTAAAGAAAAGTTTAGGTACAGCGTTATTTAAAGAAAATTATATTGACAATCTTCTGGGACATGAAAGGTCACGTCACTACTGATTTGCTTGAAGAAGGTGCTACTGCAATCCGTACTTCCATTTGCCATCTTCTTAGGAAAAATTTACTTTTTTATTAAATAACTCTTGAATCGTATAATATTGGGTCTAATAAAAATACGTTCACTAAAATCATTTTATTCTACGTACGTATTTGTGTATGCATATAAAGTCTAAGGATATTGCTGATATACGTAGCAGTTCGTTTTTACCCAAATACTCCAACATGTGCTGGATATGACACAATGTCAGTTTTTAAGCGGAATACAAATAGTTTAAATTCAGAGTTTTCCTTCTAAACTGGTTGCCATACCGAGGCTAAAAAACCCAGTCTGTCCTGAGCTACATGCTTTTACAGGCATATCCACATGCGTTTTATTTTTTTGTTTGTTTGTTTTGTTTGTTTGTTTTTGTTTGTTTTTTTGTTGCTTTTACTATCGAACGATAAATTATAGATCTGAAGTAATGGATAAGTTCGTCTTTGGAAAACAACTTAGCTGGCATAACACAACGGATGGTTGCTTGAATAAGGCCAACGTATGATGCAATCCTTTTTTCCCCACTAAATATTGTTGTCATTGTGTCGAGTGAATCCGCTTGAGTAATATTGTGGCATAGAATTTAAAAGTCTTACCGTCTTGATTTGGTGTCGCCTCATTCATGAACACCACGCCCTCGTAAATATATATAATAGGAAGATAAAGAGGAGTGAAAAAAGATTGAGGTACCGATTTGCTTGAATAATTGCGGTCGTTAGAATGAGGTTCTGAACCTTTTGATAAAAAGCCTGTGTAATAAGATAGAACAGATGATAATCAAAATTAATAATGACTGGCTATGAATTTAGTACACTCAAATAATATGAAGCCTAGTCAGCTGGGGCTGTAGAATACATTGACTGCTTTTTTGCAGAGCGTTCTGGATATGACAGTAAACAATCTGATGGCGAGGCTCCAGTAATGCTGGAGCTTTGGGGAATGTGGAGTACCCCTTCATTGCCACTGCAATTATTAGCGTTAGATCACTATAATTGAAACCGTTTAACTGTGTAGAAATAATAACAATACTAGTGTGCAAACAAATTAGTTATGACCCATTTCAAAATGAAATTACCTACAAACTATTCATTTACAAATCATATATGTATATCCATTTAAATGTGTGTAAACGAATAACTGTTGTTCAATTGTTACTGTTACATAACAATACTTGAAACCATTTAACTGTGTGGAAACAAATAATTAATAGTCAATAGAATTATTCCTGTTAGATAGAAATACTTGAAACCATTTAATTGTGTGCGTAAAAAAATGAGCTCAGACTCGTTTAGAAATGTTATTAGCAAAATGTATTTATCATATTTACCAACCCCTCCGCCCGGGCAGGATATGACATAAGGTCAATTTTTAAGCAGAGTTTAACAGGTTTGATTTCAGAGATTTCCTTCTTCTAGACTAGTTGCCTCACCAAGGCTGAAGAACCTAGTCTGCCCTACTAATTACCCATAGCTGGAGGGAGTATATTTGGATTCATATCTTTCCCAAAGGCATTAGTGCTATGTGAAATGCAATTAGTCTCGTCCAAGATTTGAACTCGTGCCGCCGTGTCCATTTCCTACGACGATAACGATTACACCACGGGCACCTCCAAAAAATGTATTTATAAATTATATATATTTGATGTATGTGTATTAACAGAATTGGACATTAAAAGCCAACTGCGATTGATATGCCATAAACCCAACCCAACCAAACCAAACCAAACCATCTAAGCTCAGAGAATCCTCACAGTTACTTAGTTTTGGTGATATAACCGTAATCAGTGTTTTCAGTATGGTCACTTAGAAGTTCCTTAGATTTTACTTACTTAGTATTCGATACATATTGTTACGAATTATTTACTTATTTAGATTCTGTGCATGAACATTTCTGCTTAAATTCGGTTATTTAGTAGAAACCGGTGATTTCAAAGTGATTTGACAGGAAGGTTTTCATTTTTTTTCTTAACTTTATATCTTTAAGTAAAGTGAGTAAAGTTGGCGACCCTAGTCGAGGGTGACCAGAAGGCTCCCTTTTCTATAGCTACTACACCGAGGTATATGGAAGGGCATGACTCCTTTCCCTGGATAACTCCACTTTACCCTTGATCCGTACCTTATAATGCAGAGTGTTAAGCAAGATGGCTTTAAGTACCACTTTTTGAAGTCTTTGGTATGACTCGATCTCGGATTGAACTACGGTCTCCCGGACTATTGGCGAAAACTCTATTCATTAGGCTAATGGATGATGAAATGATCGGGATTACTTTTAAAAATGAGTTTCAAAGTAATCTTGATCATTTCATTAAAACATTCAACGTTTCTTTAATGCTTTCCTAAGAAAATTATGAATTTGATATTTGATTTTGATTTTCCTTTAATTCTATTTCATTTATTTATAACATTTAAATTAAACAGAATTCCTATAAATTCTTACAATTGTTAATATCAATATAATATCCTTTTGCTTTCGTAAACTTTTTCATCTGTGTCCTAAAAGTGTAACGTAATGGCCGAGGGATTTCGGTTCATGCCTTTGAGTTTAGTTAGGCTGAGAACCTTTTGGCTCAGCACATCGGTTAGTTAGGTACGAACATTGATGCAGGTGTTAACGTAGGCGCGCGCGGGCGGACAAAGGTGTCACTCAGATGTCACAATAGTCCGAGACGAAACGGGTGACGGAGTGCGAGTGACGTCACGCACCGGAAGCGCGCAGAGGTTTGTGGAGAATCGAAAGAAAGTTAGAGAGTTGAATACCAGACGCCAAACGAGGAGGATCGACTTTTGGAGCTCGCAGACGCGAGGTGAACTTGCGCCCTATGGGGGCCGGTCGAGATGGGGGCCAAAGGTATAAGACGGTACAGCGAGATTGTGTCTCTCCTCCTTATGTCAAAACCTTTAACTCAAAGTTAATAAAAAAAGGTTTCGTACCTGAACAAGAAGTCGTTAGGTGTTTTCGAATCTCGAGATTCCTACGTTCTTTATATGTTCGATGTATATGTGTTACCCACATGGCTGTACCTAGCGTTAATTGTGAATATGGTACAAAAGAATATATATATATATGTGTGTGTGTGTGTGTGTGTGTGTGTGTGTGTGTGTGTGTTTTATCCGTTCAACTCACCGTATGAATCATTTGAGTTTTGGATTGAATGAATTTAGTATGACGACCTACGTTTCATAAGTACATTCTACTCACAACGGGAGCCACCTTTGAAATGATAAATCCAATGATTAGTCATATTCATTCATATGAAGAGTAGAAGGAAGAAAAAAGTGGGTGAGAAATTTGCGGAAGAGAAAAAAATAGGCTGGAAACATGCAAAAGGCATTTCAGAATATGGCTGCTATATTCGAAGTTGGTCTTGTTTAACGGAGGTTTGTGAAAACACCTTCCTATTACATAAAGAAAAAAAAAACAACAAAAAACTCTTAATTTTTTAAGTTCGATATAAACAAACTAAAAGAACATTCCATCAAAAGGATCAATTTCGAATCGACCAACAGTTTTCAATATTTAAGATAGAGCCATATAACAATCAAAATATTGGTCAACTACTAAAATCGATTTTTAAAATCTCAAAAGCGTGATGAGCAACTTAGGTCGTGAAATTGGCTGCTATACTCATCATCATCATGTCGTGCCATTAGCAGAGATATCCCTGACCCTCTCTCGCCACTTTTCCCTATCGTTCATCGCCTCTGGCAAGTCTTCAGGGCTACATCCCGTATCCTCCCATAGCTGCTGTATGTATGTTCGTGCTGGTCGGCCTGCTTTTGCCCGGCCATTTGCGGGGGTCCACAGGAGTACATCACTTATGAGCTCGTCCCTGCTTCTCCAGCAGTGTCCTGCATGTCTGGTTCGTCGAACATGGATAGTTTTCGTGATGGGGGGGGCAGGTGGCCGTATAATTGGTGTCTTGTGGAGTGTTGCCGCCAGGACTTGTTCACTATTGCTCACTGCATTCTTTTGTAATTGCTGTCTAGCTTCTTCTCCAGCCGTTTTGTTAGCGTCCAAGTAGTGCATCCATACAGCAGTATCGATACGACCGCTGCCTGGACGAAACTGCGTTTCATTTTATCGGTTAGGTCAGATTTCCATATTGCCACATTTTTGACTGCTATATATATATATATATATATATATATATACCAATCAGTCTGCACGGGCAGGATGCAACACAAGTTTAATTTTAAGCGGAGTTTAACAGGTTTGAAAACAGAAATTTCCTTTAGCTTAACTAATTGCCTAATGAAGGCTAAAGAACCCAGTATACCCTACTATTTACACTTAGCTTGAAGGATAATAATTGGACTCATATCTTTCGTAGGGGTATTAGAGTTATGTGAAATGCAAATAGCCTCGTCCAGGAATTGAACTCGTGTTGACGTAACCATTTCCCATACATACATACATACATACATACATACACCCATATATACATATATACATACACGCATACATACATATATGTTTTGAAAGCCTTTAATTAGTTTTTAAACATTCTGTTTCTATTGATAATATTCTATTTCTGTTGATAACGTTCTGTTTTGAATTTGTTCTATGTCATCAGTATCTCAGTTTAATTCAACTGTACGCATACCTAATTTTGGCAATGTTATAAAAAACCTAAAAAAGCTTTTAAAAATATCTTTTTCTTGAAAACAACCTTTGTGTATGAAAGGTCCTAAAGCACTCCTGACAATTTCAGATAATTTATCACCCAACTCCAACCTAAAACCAAAACACTTGTCAGAAAACTTGAAAGGAACCTAATGAAATTATATAGACAAAATGTGTTTTTATTATTTAATCAAACACGCATAAACGAAGGACTGCGTCCCAACTACCCATACTCATGTGTATTTTTCATTATACAACGTGTGGAAGCACGTGCGATACCATGTCCTCATCAGCCGCCAACCAGGGGTGATAACACAGTTTCGGTAGCTCAAGGCGGTTCTGCCACTTCTGGCGCTACCAAGCAGCTTTTGCCACCGGACAGGGTATTAAGAGAATTATATATAAATTAAGAGCCGAGACTACATTGGACGTTAATCTTCATTTTCAGTGTGCAGTTTGTGATTTAAAACCCCCCAGAAAAAACGCGTTTACCTTCGGCAATTGATGTTATTACGCGTTTACAGTAACCGTTTCTTACGTAATAACAAGGGAATGGTGGTTCCGCGTGTATTTCCTTCATACTTCTCGCTTTCGACCAAATCCAACTTGATGCATTTTGCGCCGTGGTCTGAAGACGATTTATACATATTTATATTCGTATATATAAATTTATACATATAAATACGTGTGTGTGTGTATGTGTATGTGTGCCTGTGTCTTTGATAAATGAAAGAATCCAATAAACAAAATGTCCGCTATCGTAAGTGTTCTCAATTCATGACACAATACCATCAATAATATCAAGATTTGCAATTTGACTCTTTAAATGCACAGAGCGAAAGTTTTGCTGCTTGGCCAACACTGGTGTTTCGACCTATCGAAGTTTCAAAGTTTTCTCGCCATTTTGTATCTTCAGATGCCACAATTTATTAGCATTCAAGATAATATTTCTTGCAGCAATCAAAATAGGCTACAACTGTAGACACAATTTTTTTTTTTTTTTTATGATAATGTCTTCTCATCGTGTTTTTAAGGAAAAGGTCATTTAATAAACGAAGGCTATTCTTTTCCTTTGCCCGATTACGAAATAATAGTCCGCAATCATTTTCTTCAACAATTTGACCTTTTTTCAAGCAAATACAATTTCTTAAAGCAAAAGACTAATCCGAGATTAGGATATCAAATCATGGAAAAAAATATTCTCAGATATTTCCTATTCTTTGGTATTTCTGAGGAATAAACAATAATGACTTTTTGCTACAACTAAGTAAACTTTGACCACAATAATCGGAGAAAATAATCACTTCCTATGTGTGTCTATCGGGACATTGGCCCAGCGGTTAGAGTGTTCGCCAATGGCCCGGGAGACCTGGGTTCAATCCCAGGTCGAGTCATACCAAAGACTTTAAAAATGGTACTTGATACCACCTTGCTTAACACTCAGCATTATAAGGTACGATTCAAGGGTAAAGTGGAGCAATCCTGGGAATGGAGTAGCGCCCTCCCCTACACCTTGGTGTAGTAGCTATCGAAAAGGGAGCCTTCGGGTCACCCTCGACTATGGTCGCTAACTAACTAATGTGTGTCTAAGCCTTTGGAGTTTATTTAAAATTTGTGGCACTAGTACTGTACATATATATTTCTACACTATCTTACATTTTGCGAGATCACAACCGAATTTTACCGACCAGATATAAAACTAGGCTTTTTTTTTCTTTTTTTTTTTTCTTTTTCCTCTTTTTTTTTTTTTTTTTTTTTCTCGTTCCACTCTACTACTCCTCTTCTGAACTGTTGCCTTAGCACTTTCAGCCATGAAAAAGTCTGTTTACATTGCAAGCAATACACTACTGATTCAAAGATCTGCTGTATGACTTTGGGAGTTTGCGCACTAAACAGGATGTAGTATTCAAGCCAGACGGAAGTTATCATGTGTTCCAAAGGGTGAAACTTTCAAATGATATATTTATCAATATGCAACCAATAAGTATTTAAAAACATGGTTTAATTGAAAAAAAAGTTTTAAAAGCGTGGTTTTAAGAAACGTGGGTATATTAGATCCATTTAACATCTGTTATTTCCGAACTTTTTTTCTCGAAAAACCATAAAGCAATGGGTTTTACCTTTGCAAATTTATTTATTTTACACTTGTAGTCATTTCATAGAAGGCAGATGAAAAATATTACTTTGCATAAGTGAGGGAATAATATACATTAGATATTTTAATTGCGGCTCGAAATATTATCTTGAATGCTAATAAATAAACATGTTCTGAGGATTAAAGGAAAGAACACTGAAATATTAAATTGATAACATTTTAAAATAAATTACTGTGAGTCTATTATAGTATTCAAATTTTAGGGCCTTGTGCACAATTGCGAATGTAAGAATTTGCTATCAGAAGTCTCCTTTTTCAATAGCTACTACACCGAGATATATGTGAGTTCGCTACTCCTTTCCCTGGATTGCTCCTCTTTACCCTTGATACGTACCTTATATTGCTGAGTGTTAAGCAAAGAGGTATCAAGCACCATTTTAAAAGTCTTCTGTAAGATGCGATTTGGGAATGAACCCAGGTCTCCCGGACCTCTAACTCAAGCATATATATTATATTATTCAAGTTTCTGAGCAAAAGCTTAATCAGTTATTTGTATTCAGGGTTTTGCTTGGTTTTATTTGGGTTTCATGGCATATTAACAATTGTTGGTTATTTAATACCAAATCCTGTTTATACATATTAAATAGATATGCTTTGTAAACACATTTTGTTGATAATATTTTTTGATAAGCCTAAGCTAATTTTGGGGGGAAGAGTTAAATGGTTTCCCTTATTTCTAACAGGAGTAGGTTTATTTTTATAGATCTTTTGTTTTCTCACATATAATTTGAATTGTAGTTATCAAACTCCAATAATTCTATTCAACATTTATCATTTGTTTTTTGCCTAGTCGGCTGGGGCTGTTGAATACAACGACTGCCTCTCTGCAGAAGGCTAGTCTCCTCCCAACAAACGAGTGTCTTGAATATGAAACTAAACAATCTGATGGTGATGTTTCAGTAAATCTGGACCTTTGGGGAATATGGAGTACTTCTTCATTGCCATCGCTCCAAGGTCCACTCGGGCCCAGAGTAGTAGCATCTGATAGGGTCCTATCTATGGGTCGAATAGAAGTAAATTGCGTAATTATTCAAAACTGAATTGCTTGAAATAAAACGGTTTTTGACATTGAAATTGTACTTTGTGAATTAGAACTGTTTGACTAAACTGAATAGCTTGAAATAGAAATGTTTTTGACAATTAAAATCTTTACTCATGCTAAAATGAATTGTTTGAAATAGAAAAATTTGAATACAAATTGATTTGGCGTTGAATAGCCTACAAAGGTTGATATGCCATAAAACCACAACCAAAAAACCAACCGACAAACGTTTGTTTTTAGATAGTGAATGAATGTTTTTTATTTAACACTGAGTCTACTTAACATTATTCATTCATTTGCACACCATCAAACGTTTCCAAGTTTTCTCATGTTATGCCATTATTTCTATTTAAGCACACAGTTAAAGAGTTTCAAGTAGTTCTAATCAACACTAATAATTCTATTCAACATCACTCATTCAAGTTTAAGTCAAATAGTTCTATTTGACCCTTAGATAGGACTCAATCAGGTACTACGACTCCTGGTAAGCGAGGATCTGGGGACAATGGCTTTTGATTTGGTTTAATTTTATAGCATATCAACCATTGTAGGTTATTTAATGCTAAATCCATTTTTATATTAACAAACAGTTCAATTTCAAATAATTCTGCTAAAAACTTCTGCAGAAAAACCGATGCCAAACCGAAAACCTCTAGGAATGCCTTTCTAAATATTTTGGTTTTGTTTTGTTTTGTTTTATGGCATATCAACCATTGCAGGTTTTTTTAATACCCAATCCATTTTTATACTTATAAACAGTTCTATTTCGAATAATTCAGTTTACCATAAGTACACAGTTAAAATATCAAATCAGTTCTATTTCAAACAGTTCAATTTACCATCAGTACACAGTTTAGTTCTATTTGACCCAACAATAGGACCCTATCAGGTGCTACCACTTCGAGCCAGAGTGGACCTGGGAGCAATGGCAATGAAGTGGTACACATTTCCCGAATGCTCCATCGTTACTGGAACCTCACCGTCAGATTGTTTAGTGTCATATCCAGGATGCCCGTTATGGGGGAGGGGGATCTTACCCTTCTGCAGAGTTGCAGTCAGTGTATTCTACAGTCCCAGCCGATTAGGCTGTGAATTATTGGCTAGTTTTCTATGATTAAAATTTCTTTTTGCATCTTATCAAAATTTTGAAATGACTATTACACGCTTGTTACCTATTATTGATTTTTCGTAAAAAGCTTTTATGAGTCTTAATTTTCTCATATATATATATATATATATATATATATATATATATATATATTGTGGTTTGATATTTACAAAGGCGGGAAACTGACAATCTCCAAGCACCATTGACTTTGTGTCTATCTTAATTCAGATTTATATGCTTTGTTACCGACATTCAACACTTTTTATTAATAACTATCGCTAGAATAAAAAAAAATTTAAGAATTTTTTCAAAACTATTTCGAAAATGCTATCAGCCATGTGACAAGAAAAGAACTGGTGACGTAGCATATCTATTCTCTGAATGAAAATTATTTTCATTATATATATATATATATATATATATATATATCTGTAACCCCACAGATATTGCACATCGTAGCGAGGTTCTTTTTGGAACGATACACATCATCATCATCATTATGTATTAAGGATAGCATATATTTCCCCCCCCCTCTCTCTCTCTCTCTCTCTCTCTCTCTCTCTCTCTTTCTTCTCTCTCTCTATCGCTCGCTCGCTCTTGCCATTCGTCTCTATCATCTATCGGTTCCTACAGGTCTTCTAGACAGCATCTTGTGTCCGTATAGAGTTTTTGTAGATTAAGTTCGAATTGGTTGTCCAACACTTGCATGTTTGTGTGAAGGGGTCCATATTAGGACGTCGTTTATGAGTTCATCCTTACTTCTCTAACAGTCTTGTCCGTCTTTTTTGGATTGTTTTAGAGATGGGAGGTAGGTGGCCCTACAGCTGCTGTTTTGTGAGATGTTGCTTCCAGGATTTGTTCAATATAACTCGTAGCATTCCCGTGCAATTCCTGTTTAGCTTTTCTCTATACGCTAAGTCAGCGTGCATATTGTGCATCCATAGAGTAGAATTGCAAGGACCGCAGCTTGGAAATAATTGTGTTTTATTTCATCAGATAGGTATTACTTCCATATGATCGATAACCTATCGATTGTAGTCAATGCTTGTTGCATATTGATGTCATTTTAGTAGATGAGACGCGGCTTCCGAAATTACAATGCTGTAATTTAGAGAGTAAAGTAATTGCCTCTCCAATTTGCAAATGAATAATCTGTAAGGAACGCATGGGGGTTAATATCATTTTTTATCCTCTGAATTGTCCATATGACAAAAATAAGTATGAATTGCTCATTAGAATATTTCTCTCCTTCCCTTCGTACGGAAAAAAAACATCCATATAATCCTGCAGGGAGTTCCCGGGTTGCTTAATTCATATAAATAAGACACCATTATGAGGTTAGAATAACTGAAATAAATTTTTCATGGTCTTTTAGGGATACAATAAGAATTATCTCCCTTAGGCAATTTACATGCACGTTTGAGGAGTTGCAGGAGATCACATGACAGTTCCAAAAACTTATTCTTGATCTCTTTGCGCTTCTAGTTTCCATACAGTAAAGACGGGGACGGTAAAATCATGTGGTGATCTTTTACGTATGTACACAAGTAATATGTATATATATATCTAGTAAGCCCTTTTTTAATGCTGTACGCCTTCGACATATACTGCTTGTTTAGGAAAAGATATCTGAACAGTTCTAGCTGAGATATGTTTATATGTTCCTTCTTGTTAATACAACTTGTACGTATATTGTGCTGTGCATATCAAATATTAGATTTTCTTTACGTGTATAAACGTGTTTCTCCTTGCTTACGTTGAGTTCAGTATTAGAATATCACGGATATAGTAATGCTAATATTTGACATGACAGAGAGAGGATTCGACTAAAACACCTTTCCCACCACCAAGCACCAATTAGTCTATACATGGACTTGCCAGTGTTGGCCAACGAGCAAGAATTTATTTCGCTCAGCTCTGTTCGGACACAGGATGTAGATTAGAAGAACTTCCGGAAGAGATAGATGATAGGTACGGATGGAGAGAAAGATTCAAGGAAATCTGTACTGTGGGCGCGACTTGATGAAGATTATATATATATATGAAAGTAAAGTTGGCGACCGTAGTCGAGGGTGATCCGAAGGCTCCCTTTTCGATAGCTACTACACCAAGGAGTAGAGGAGGGCGCAACTCCTTTCCCAGGATTGACCCACTTTACTCTTGATCCGTACCTTATAATGCTGACTGTTAAGCAAGGAGGCATCAAGTACCATTTTTTTGAGTCTTAGTTATGACTCGACCTGAGGGGTGACCTTAGGTCTCCCGGGCCATTGGCGAACATTCTAACCATTTTTGCAATGCGAAATAATAATCCATTTCTAATCAATTTCAAAGTAAAACTTCCTCGTCAGTGACTTTTTTTTATAAATTAACACGATGTTGGATGTTCAAAAAGAAATTTTTTGAAAATGAACCAATAAAATCGTGTTCAGTTTTATTTGTGTCTTCCTGCAGCAGGGGAAAATGTCTTCTTTTTTAAAAAAAAGTTTACAGTGATATTTTTAACGCAAATATGAGGCAATCTTTACAGTATTTTAAAAATTGTATTCAGTTCTTTATTACTTATTGATGTGGACCCAATTTGGGACCAGGAAAAGATAACTTGGAACACGATATAAGTTTAAGGATATATTGATGTAACAAGATACAGAGAGAAGTGGTGGCGTAAGATAGGCTTACGTGTCAGTCGAATATCCAGTTTCTACGACCGGCTGACTATTCATTCCAACCACGAGAGTCATTGGCTCTCGATTAATATAGGATTTGGAAGAGTCCATCAATGGGTAGGTAACGGTCCCATAACACTTATATAAAAATTCACTTTACGGTCGTTTTCAAGACTTAAAAAATTTCACAAAAATATCTTCTGTCTAATTAACGCTGATATTTATTCATTTATTTATTTTATTTGTTAAAAATGACATAACAGCCTTCCCGAGTTAATGCAAAAGCCAGATTTGTAGAACAGTAGTCATCATCATCATCGTCATGTGCCGCTAGCACGGATATCCCTGACCCTCTCTCGCTGCTTCTCCCTATCATTCATCGCCTCTGGCAGGTCTTCAGGGCTACATCCCGTATCCTCACATAGCTGCAGTATGTACGTTCGAGCTGGTCGTCCTGCTTTTACTTGGCCATTTGCGGGGGTCCATAGGAGTACATTACTTATGAGCTCGTCCTTGCTTCTCCAGCAGTGTCCGGCATGTCTGGTTCGTCTAACTTGTATAGTTCGTCTAACTTGTATAGTTTTCTGATAGTGAGGTTCCAGTGATGCTGGAACTTTGGGGAATGCCAAGTAATTCTTCATTACCATCGCTCCCAGGTTCACTCTGGGCCGGAGAGGTAGCACCTGATAAGGGCCCCATCTATGGGTTAAATAGAACTAACTGCATACTTATGCTTAACTAATTTGTTTGAATTAGAATTGTTTGAATAAACTGAATAGCTTGAAATAGAAATGTTTTTGACAAATTAATTGTGTACTAACATTTAAACTGCGTGCTTATGCTAAACTGAATTGTTTGAAATGGAACTGTTTTTGACATTGAAACTCTACTTACACTAAACTGAATTGTTTAATATTGAACTGTTTTGACATTTAACTGTGTGTAAACAAAACCTGTACTTATACTCAACTGAATTGGCTGAATTAGAAATGTTTGACTAAATTAGTTGAGATAGAAACGTTTTTGACAATTAAACTGTGTACTCATGCTAAACTGAATTGTTTGAAATAGAACTATTTTCATAAAAATGGATTTGGCATTAAATAACCTACAAAGGTCGATATGCTATAAAACCCAAACAACCAACTCCTTTTCTTGGATTGCTCCACTTTCCCCTGGATCCATACCTTATAATGTTGAGTGTGAATGAAGCAAAGAGGCATCAAGTACCATTTTTTGAGTCTTTTATATGACTCGACTTGGGATTGAACCCAGGTCTCCCGGGCCATTGGCGAACATTCTAACCATCACACCAATGTCTGGTTTGATTTGAAAGTCATTCAAATGAATGTTCAATATAGCCATATTTGTTAACTTATCCTTTACGACTTCGAAGTGGGCTCTCACACTGAAGAAGCAACCAAAAACATTTCCTGAAAGATGATGGCGCTTTTAATCCCAGTTCAGTAACCACATGGTTCAGGAAATGTTGCTCATGTTGCAAGAACCTCAACAACCAGGAAAAATCAGGTAGACTTAAACGTGGATTTCAGGACTGTGATACAATCTATAGTAATAAATCCGGTAAGTAGCAGTCGGAGAGTATCAGGCAAATTCGGCATTTCATGGTTGAATTTAGTTTGTCACCTTCACATTCTTGGCAAAAGGATCCAGCACTGTCAAGTTGTTTAGTTTGGTTTATTGGGTTTTATGGCATATCAATCTTTGTAGGTTATTTAACGCCAAATTCATTTTTATGTAAATAATCTGTTCTATTTAAGATAATTCAGTTTATCATGAGTACAGTTTAATTGCAAAAAACATTTTTATTTCAAACTATTCAAGTAGTTATATGTAACAATTCACTTGAGTGTAAATACAGTTTTAATGTCGAAAAACAGTTCTATTTCAAATAACTCAGTTAAGCATAAGCACGCAGTTTAAATGTAAGTACGGTTTAATTGTCAAAAACATTTCTATTTCAAACTATTCAGTTTGCTCAAACAATTCAGTTTAGCATAAGTATGCTATTAGTTCTATTTAACCCTATCAGGTGCTACCACTCAGGGAGAGTGGACAGTTGTATTTCAGATAATTGAGTTCAGCATAAATACACATTTTTTACGTCAAAACAGTTCTATTTCGAGCAATCCAGTTCAGCACTAGTACGCAGTTCCAATGTCAAAACTGTTCTATTTTAAACAATTCAGTTTAGCATAAATACGCAGTTTAAATGCAAAAATCAGTACAGTGAACGAAGCACAGTTTAGTTCTGTTTAACCCATATATAGGACCCTTATCAGGTGCTACCACTCCAGGCCAGAGTGGACCTGGGAGCAATGGCAATGAAGGGGTACTCTGCATTCCCCAAAGCTCAAGCATTGCTGGAACCTCACCATCAGATTGTTTAGTGTCACATCCAGGACACTCGTTGGAGTGGGGGGCTTGCCCCTCTGCAGAGAAGCAGTCGGTGTATTCTACAGCCCCAGCCGACTGGGCAATGTCAAGTTGTGCTTCACGTTAACAAAATATTGCAAAACTTTTGACTCACACTTCTTGTATACCGAAACCTTTTAAACATTCTTCTTCTTCTTCTTCTTCTTCTTCTTCTTCTTCTTCTTCTTCTTCTTTATTTATTTATTTATCTATGCTTCTTTCATTTTCTCTTATTTTTTCTCTATTTTTCTTTCTTTTTTGGTGATAAATCTTTTTACAAATTTTTCTTTTCATTCATCAATTCAAAACATCCTCATTTATAGCCCTTTTATGCTATTTAAAGAAGCCTTTTTGCCTATCATTGGTACATCACAAAGTTAGTATTTCCTGTTCTGTGCAGGTTCCCTAGAGTCGCTAATGCAGCCAGTCCAGATCGCTCATCCGTACAATTTGCGGTGCTACTTGATTCCCGCGGGAGGCATGAAGTTGGTCCATAAGACACGAGAGAAAGAAAAGCGCCATGTCCTTGCTTTCTTGCCGTTCCCCAAATATAAATCCTCTGTGTGTTATTTCAAAGAGACGAAAAAGAAATATAAAAAAAAAAAACAAAGTTAAGTGCGTGCAAGACGAATCTGAGCAAATGGCTATCAACTGCACACGACGCCCAAATATCAACCAAATATCAAACCTATCACTTGTCTTCGGCTTTATACGCCGTTTATTCAACCCCCAGGACAAACTGTTGTATGATGCAATGCATTCATTTTGACCTTTGCGATTCATTCCATGTTCGAAGTGTTATTTGGATATGAAAACAAAATCTGGAATTAGACTTAGTTTATTCCGAATATATGTTGTCTGCTTACAGTATTGGCGTATGAAAGGAAATAGACACACACACGCACATATATATATATATATATATATATACATATATATATATATATATATATATATATATATATATATATATATATATCCCGTATCCTCACAGAGCTGCTGTATGTATGTTCAAGCTGGCCGTCCTGCTTTTGTTCGGCCATATGAGGGGGTCCATAGGAGTACATCACTTATATATATATATATATATATATGTGTGTGTGTGTGTGTGTGTGTGTGTGTGTAATCACTCGTCCCATTACGTGGTTTGATTTGTGAGGGTGCTAACCATGTAGCATGTCTTGGGCTGGAATAGTCTAGTAGAGCCCATCCCTCTCCAAGTCTTCACTTGGTTTGAAAAGAGTTTTTTCTTCGACACTGGTTGTGATATTAAAACGTTATTTTAATCTGATTAGTCCACTTTTTTAAAAAATGATAGATTTAAATTTTCGTGATTAGCTCTCTTATTCAAGAACTTTTTAAAAAATTAAAATTTAACCCAAAATGAGCGAGAAAGAAAAGAAACGACAAAGAATCTATGATTTGCTAAACGCCAAAGCCAAGTCAAAATTTCTTTGTCTACCTTATACGACGCAAAGTAAAATTTTTACCGAAAAAGAAATTTTTAAGGAAAAGTAGGAATCATATATTGAACAAAAAAAACCCGAAAAGAACGCTTTTTAACTGCTCTCACAACGGTGTTTAAGAAGGACCCCACGACGTCAATTAGAAAGCACGCTAATGAATTGAAAGTCCATAAAAAGATGGTGAGAACAACAATTGAACAAGATTTAATCCCTTAACCCTCTTGATTACACTATATGGGACGTTTTAGAAAACAAAACAAATGCAACTTCCCATCGAAAAATCAGTTTGTTTAACACTGCTATTGAGGAGGAATGGAAGAAGATGTCTGACGAATTTATTTTGAAGACATGCAAATTGTTTCGAAGGCGTGTTGATATTGAAAAAAAGGGTGGCCATAATGAGAAAATTTACTGTTTTGTTTCTCATCTTATTTTCTGTTAATTATTCAAAATTAAAATTAATTTTCCTTTAGTATAGAGTCATCTATTATTATACTAGAATATTCTTAATGTTGCTTCCACACCCTGTATATATATATATATATAGAGAGAGAGAGAGAGAAGAAGAAGAAGAAGAAGAAGAAGAAGAAGAAGAAGAAGAAGAAGAAGAAGAAGAAGAAGAAGAAGAAGGTGATGAAACAAATATTAATATTTCTTTAGGGTTATTTCTGTTTTGATTGTTCCCAACTCATGTCAGCCGCTGATGGTTGTCAGATGAATAGTTGTTCTTTTTTACAGAAAATCATTAAATAATTTCAAAAGTATTGATATGCAATAAAAGAAGCAAGGAAAAATGTACTGCTGACGAAGCATGTACATTTGTTGGATGAAAATTATTACCCCAGTATATATATATATATAGGTTGCCATGCCAAAGTAAAAGAGCCAGTCTGACCTACTATTTACCGATTCCTGGAGGGAGACTAGTTGGATGCACACTTCTCACAAGGGTATTAGAGCTGTGGGAAATCTTAAAAGCCGTGACTCGCTGTCTCCGATTTCTTCGACGGTGCTCATTGAACAGTGATTTCTTTGTCTGTCTGTCTCTCTCTCTCTCTATATATATATATATATATAGAGAGAGAGAGAGAGAGGAAGAGAATCCGCAGTGTAATGCTATATATATATATATATATATATATAACAAAACAAGGCATCAAAGCAAGATTATTTTTATGAGAACAGTACATTTAAAATGCTCTTAGGTCCAGGATAAGGAACTTTCCAGAGCAATCTGCGATGAAATGATAATTTTCTGCGGTCTGCATTCGCGCTTAATATCAGAACTTAAAATCATCTAAATTTTCTGTATAATTGAGTCATGAAATGCAGAAAAGAATCCTTCCCACCCGCAAAAGTAGGTGCATTCTTATTATGGTGAAACACTGTTGGAGCGGAACAGAATTACGAATCATCTTGTATATTCTATGGTGCCAATTTCTTTTGGAACTAATGTTCTTTAGTTTTTATTTTGTTCGGTGAAAATATTTTTTAGTCCGAATTGTTATATTTCATTATCAGTTAAATAGTCTCTTTCTAAATTCAGCCAAGATATCTTTTCTTAATTGATATGAATTTCTGTACATGATTTTCATGATGACATGGGGAGGGGTAATGATTAAAGCGATGGACTGTAGAATCGTAGAAAGCGAGTTCGAACTCCAGTCGCGCTATTATATTCACTTTCGGACATATACCCTAAGGAAAGGTATGAACCCCCTTATCCTCCCAGCTATGGATTAAATAGTTCCACGACTGTTCTTCTCGAATGAGGGCTTTGGCATTAAATAACCTACAAAGGTTGATATTCCATTAAAACAAAGAAACCAAACCAAACCTTGATGACACACTTCAAGAGAATAGAATTACCCGCAAGAAATTTGGGAAATAAAATAAAAACAACGGAGTTTGAGATTTGAAAGTAAATTAAAGTCTTAACTGATAATGTTCGACATTTTCCTCCAGCAACAAATTCATTATTTCGTCTTCATTTTTTAAGGTATTAACTCTCAATTTAACAGCTTAATTCTTTTTTTTTAATTTTTGTTTTTACTTTTTTTTTTTTTTTGGTTTTTATTATTTCAAAAGATTAACACAAAATCATTTTACTAGAATAAATTTAATGCTTTTTTTTTCTTTTTTATTTGCAAATGAATTTTTTAAACATGAAAGAACTAAGAAATAGTCATGATTTTATTGATTTCTTTCTTTTTTTTTTGCCCTTATTATTTTTTATTTTTTTTTTTTTTTGGTTAGTTTGTGTGTGTGTGTTAGTTTGCTTTTAATGAAGAGATTTGTATCTCACAAACAGCCTTTCTCTTTCTTTGTCTCAGATTAGAGCCTTTTTATTATTTTTTTTCAAAATCTGGTGATGTTTTTTTTTCTTCTTTTTTCTTTTAATCAATACGTTCAGTAGGCACTGCTGTGCCCCAACAAGATGTAAAAGTTATCTTTAATTTCTTTAAGCCTCCCGCTAATCTTTATTCTGAAAATTCTCTTCCACGTACAGATACGATTCTATAGTTTTTAAACGCTTCTTAGACGAAGAGAAATGAAGATGTTATGACAAAATAGGAATTGCAGTTCAGAGAGGAAAACTAAACATTCAATTTATTCTTCCCTATGGACATTATTAGTACTTAACAATCTATAAGGGGTGTGATCAAAAATTATCGAGACTTATTGATTTTAATGCAGAACTTGAAATCTAAAATAAAGGTTTGTACCTGAGTAACTTATATAATAATTAAATGATGTCTAGACTTCTCACTTAATGGAAATTTTTTCCATTATATATTCTGTGCTTTCCGTTTGATTTGATTTGGTTGTAATATAATGGCCCAGGGATTTCGGTTTATGCCTTTGGGTTTAGTTAGGCTGAGAAACTTTCGGCTCAGTGCATGAGTTACTTAGGTGCAACATTAACATAGGTGTTCACGCGCGCGCAGGCGGAGCGGACGTGTCACTCAGAGATGTCACAATAACCCGAGATGGGAAACGGGGTTACACAGTGCGAATTACGTCACGCACCGGAAGCGCGCGGAGGATTTTGGGAATTTGAAGAAAGTTAGTAGAGTTGAGACTGGTCACCGAACGAAACGGTTGACTTTCGCTTGCTCGCGGAGGCCTTGGGCAGGTGTCGCACGAGATTGGGAGGGGGGCAGATGGAAAGCCAGAATAGAAAGATTGTGCCTCTCACTCCTAATGTCGAAAAACCTTTAAACTCAAAGGTTATAAACATTTTCGTATCTGAACTGAGAAGTCGTAAGTGTTTTTCGGTTTCGAGATTTCTATGTTCTGTGTTATTTCGCATATCCATATTTGGCTATGATACATGGTTTGATTTAGTTTTATGGCATGTCAACCATTGTAGGTTAATACCGAATTCCCTTCATAAATTGTTGTTTCGTGGTAAGGAAGAGATACACAGTGAAATAAAGAGTTAATTATTTATTAACTGAAGTGGTACAGTCCAACAAATATTATAATTCTCGTGCTGTGGGTGTTACGTCCGAAGTTGGTCTTACTACTGACTGAGATCCTGCAGAACTGCCGTGCTTAAGAAACACGACGTCTTTTATACCTCTGCGATACCGGAAGTCACATGATACGAGCCGATATACAACATAAACATATTAAATATACATATAATTTGTATACACATTTTTTAGATAATGTTCTTAAAAGTGCCTTTGCACACAGTTAAATGGTTTTAAGTATAGCTACAGAATAGTCACAATTTAACATAAGTCATTCGTTTGCACACCTAGTCTGTTCATTGATAGGACCCTATCAGGTGTTACCACTACGGATCAAAGTGGACCTGGGAGCAATGTCAATGAAAGTGTACTCCACATTCAACAAATCGCCATATACAGGAACAAAACTGTGCTTCCTTAACTATACTGATTTTTTGCATTTAAACTGCGTATTTATGCTAAATAAAATTGTTTCAAATAGAACTGTTTTGACATTTAAACTACGTACATATGCTAAACTGAATTACTCGAAATAGAACTGTTTTTACGTCTAAACTGTGTACTTATACTAAACTGAATTACCTGAAATAAAATTCTTTTGGCATTTAAATCTGTGTATTGCCCAGTCGGCTGGGGCTGTAGAATACCCCGACTGCAGCTCTGCAAAGGGGTAAGAACCCCCTATGAGTGTCCTGGATATGACACTAAATAATCTGGTGGTGAGGTTCCAGTGATGCTGGGGATTTGGGGAATGCGGAGCACCTTTTCATTGCCATTGCTCCTAGGTTCACTCTGGCCCGGCGTGGTAGCGCTTGATAGGGGCCTATCTCTGGGTGAAATAGATCTAAGTGCTAAACTCAATTGTTTGACTAAGCTGAATAATTTGAAATGTTTTTAACAATTAAACCGTACTTACATTTAAACTGCGTGCTTATGCTAAACCAAATTGTTTGAAATGAACTGTTTTTTGGCATTGAACATATATTTACACGAAACTGATTTGTTTAATATACAATTGTTTTGACATTCAGCAAAATCAGTACTTATACTAAACTGAATTAGCCGAAATAGAACTGCTTGACTAAAATGAATTGCTTGAAATAGAAATGTTTTTCACTATTAAAGTGTAATTACATGTAAACTGCGTACTTATTCTAAACTGAACTGTTTGAAATAAAACTGACTATTAGCATAAAAATGGATTTGGCATTAACCTACAAAGATTGATATGCCATAAAACCCAACCAACCATATTCAGGACACTCGTTGGGTGGGGGATTATCCCTCTGCAGAGATGCAGCCGGTGTATTCTACAGCCCCAGCCGTCTTGGCTACGTGTGCTCTCCACATATTCTTCTTAATTATTCAGAATGTGCTATTGCTGTTTGTGAAAATGAGAAACTGTTATTTCCAATATGTAATTTGAATTATGTATTACACTGTATACAAACACACACACACACACACACACACACACACACACACACACACACACACACACACACACACACACACACACATAAATAACGGAACTGAACATTTAAAAGTGCTTCATTGTGTCTACAATGTTTTTCTCAGAAATTCTTGAACTTCTTAAGAAAAAATAAAAACAATAGACACACACACACACACACACTCACACACACACACACACACGTGTATATATATAATATATATATATATATTGTCATCCAAGATAAACTGTTTCGTAGTATCACAACTCTTTAGTGTTGCTAGATACTTCAAGCTAGGATAGAAACCCAGCTAACGTCACGCTGTCTTGATAGCGCAATCCCAAAGCCAGCAGCAGACCCAACACAAGCTAGGGAATTTAACGTATTTCTATTAACTTCTGTTTGTTTACATTATGCGTTATCGGAGACGAAAGAGCTCAAATCATTAGAAGAGCTTTGCATTACGCAAGTGGCAACCGTTAATTCCTTCTCCATATGCTCAACCTCTCGAAGGGAGCATATATATATCGTTATCCACAGACACACTGTGTTGTTGTTTCACAATATATAAATATATATATA
>OY757911.1:106240752-106345752 GCA_963585895.1 Sepioteuthis lessoniana
TTTTATTTTCCTATCGGAATTATTTTAAAATCAAGAATTATGAACGACATTTATTTCTCAGGTTATTTGATTAATTACCTGATTTTTTTTCTTTCATTTAAATCAATTTCCATTCATCCATCAGCTTTTTTATTCTCATAGCAAATGTTGCAGTCAATTCACGTTCCAGATTCATAAACAAATTTTAGCAGTGAATGACCTGATCTCTTTTTCAATAGGAGAATCTTTAAGGGGAAGTACAATAGTTAATTCATTTTTAGCTAGCAGAGTCAACAAAATTTTAATTCCTATAAATATACGGGGATAAAATAAGATATTTAAAAATTCCTTTCTCGCTTGGGGGTTTGAAAGAATGGGCAACTAATAGAGTGTTTGAATAAAAGTCGTGTACATCAAAATTATATATATATATACATATATATATATATATATATATATATATATATATATATATATACAGACATGCAGGACACTGCTGGAGAAGCAGAGATGAACTCATAAGAGATGTACTCTTATGGATCCCCACACATGGCCGAGCAAAAGCAGGACGACCAGCTCGAACGTACATTCAGCAGCTATGTGAGGATACAGGATGTTGTCCTGAAGACCTACCTAAGGCGATGAACGATAGGGAGGAGTGGCGAGAGAGGGTCAGGGATATCCATGCTACCAGCGCGATATATGATGATGATGATATAAGAGAGAGAATATATATATATATATATATAAAAAGAGAGAGAGAGAGAGAGAGAGAGAGAGAGAGCTCAATTAATACCACTACAGTATTTCTACAAGGGTGGCTTTGGCATTATTAACCTATGAAAGTTGGTATACCATTAAACAAAGAAACCAAACATATCAATAAATGTGCTCAGTATATGTGACAGAGCCTAGGATAGGGCAGACACAAAGTCACCGTAAGATTAAAAAAATATTTTGTGTACTTCAGCTGCAGTTTTCTTTTGAATAAAGTAGTGCAATAAAATTCCCCGCAAATGCACTTTCTTTGGCACAAAATCCGACATGTTTAACGCAATGAAAAAAAAGTTGTTTACACATCGGTGAAATGGCATTCCCTGAATTTCAAGCTTGCTTATTGTACTTCCTTATAGATGTGTTACCATCTGAAACTACATGCATGCTGTTCTGGGAACACCCTCATTTGGATAAACAGCGAAAACTTATTCAAGATCCTAATATATACATATATATATATAGAGAGAGAGAGACAGACAGACAGAGACTTACAGACAGACACACACACCCTCAAACACCCAAAGACAGAGAGACAAAGAGATGGTCCGGCACATTTTAAACTTGTGCGGGTAAGTGTCAATGATGGATCTATCTATCTGGTGTTTTAATATTTTCTCATATAGGATCAGTTACAGTCATAGATTGGACTGGTGCAATCAGTGTATTTGCTGTTGACACGGTTTTTAAGACAGGTGAATCTGTAGTTGATGCACAAAGAGTTTTTCATCTTCATTTCATTTTACCCCAAAATGATGCTGTTCCGGATAGCATTTTGAGCCTATATCTGTACTGATTTTCTGTCCGAACCGCATCTTTCCGAAGTAATATAAAATGAAAACAAAAAGCTCTCAGTGTAGCAATTACAGATTCATCGGTGTGATAAAAGGTTTCAACTGCAAATCCAAGATGTCCACCGGCTCGAGCAATCATCGTAACTGATCATATTCGATAAAACAAAAAAGAGTAAGACATAAGCTAGGTGTAGCTAGCATTACCACTTGCGCATTCTCATTTGCCCCACACAGAAGACAGTTTAAAATGTGGGAGGTATTTTTATCGCAACCCGTATGATATGGCTTAATCGTTGTGTGATTTGGGACTCACTTTTTCAAACTACAGAAGTTAATGGCATTATGATTACCATATTTCGGATTCTTCTCCAATTACGGAATTATTTTTGACAACACTCTCTTTAAAAATAAAATAAAATAAATAGAAAATTAGCTGATAAAAATTTGGAATTCATATTATCTCTCAATTTACACTTTATTTATATTTGTAAGCGTTTTCTTATAACAAACAGATCTTTTTGCAAGTTTATCGCAATGAATTCGCTATCTCTTTTACTTTCTCTTCTCTTCGTGGATATCTCACAATTAACTTTATCTTATCGGCTTCAATTAATCAACCTTCCTATTCATATCAATATCGATTTTCTTTTTATGTTGCTTGTAGACTTATCGCTTTTGTAATTTAAGACAATTAAAAGGCTGTTATCTCGCGCTTTCTTCATCGTTTCTTCCTTGTCTCCGATTTAACTGATAGAATAACAATCGTTTATTTATTTTCATTTCGAAAACTGAGAACAGTCACGCGGATCGTTCTTATTGCCGTTTTCCTCCAGGCTTTGCACCTGGATTCAACTTGTAGATTGATTTATGTATCAAGACACCTCTAGATTCTGTTCGGTTGCTCCGCCTTTTGGGGGTAGGATAGGAATTATAAAGACACTTGAAGAAACAGAAAAAACATTCACTGATAACTATCTGCTCCCAAAAGAAATCATTGAAACCACCAATAAAAAGAAACGTGGGAAGTAATTATTCAAAGACAACACTAAAAAGTCGTAACATTACAAGGTAATAATACTCTTAACGATGCCAAGTTGATTATAATAAAATGGAATAACTAGTCTGATCTTCGTTGTGAATCAAGTAACAGCAAGCCTCTAACACTCTCTTCAGCATCTGAGCCGACTGCTGTAATGCCATGTTTTGAGTAGTTTCGCTTCTCTCAAGGCTTTTAATTCTTCCATATTCCCTGAAAGGTTTTGTAGACAGTATACAGTAAATAAGAAGTTGGCGACCATAGTCGAAGGCGAACTGAAGGCTCTCTTTTTAATAGCTACTACACTGAGGTATAGGGGAGGGCGTTACTATTTCCCTGGATTGCTTCATTTTACCTTTGATAGTACCTTATATTACAGAGTGTTAAGCAAGGATGTATTAAGTATCATTTTTGAGTCTTTGGTATGAGGACTTGGGATTGAACCCCGATCTCCTGGGCTATTGCCAAACACTCTACCTACTACGCCAATGGGTCGTTATATAATACTTCGAATGAACGTTAGGAAACGTTTTCATGTTTAAAGGTCACATTAAAATTTATTGTTTATAAAAAAAAATTCACTCAATACAGTTTTAGTAAGTTTGATAGATTTATTTAAATGGCATGTCAACCCGTCTTGGGTTATTTAATGCCTACGGTTTAGAAAATTGCTTTCACTGTAGATTTATCGGGGGGGGTTATAATATTTTTGTGTTATTGTTTCTGTAGAGTTCTTCTTTTTCTTTGCACATCCTTATGAGAGGGTGCCCCCGTCGTGAAGTAGCTAACGTGCTGGACTGTGACATTGGAGAAAGCGAGTTCGAATTCCAGTTGCGTTATTGGACATCCTTTAGGAAAGGTTTCAACCCCTTTATTTACCTTCAACTATGTAATAAAAAATGTCACTACTGCTCTTCTACTTGGATAGCTTTGGCATTAAAGTTTGATATGCCATTAAACAAAGAAACCAAGCGAACAGTTATTTATTAAGGTTTGGTTTGGTTTGGTTTGGTTTTATGGCATATCAACTTTTGTAGGTTATTTAACGCCAGATCTATTTTTATGTCAATAATCAGTTCTATTTCAAACAATTCAGTTTAACATGAGCACACAGTTTGTCAAAAACATTTCTATTTCAAACTATTCAGTTTATTCAAGCAGTTATATAAAACAATTCAGTTTAGTGCAAGTACAGTTTCAATGTCAAAAACAGCTTAATTTCAAATAATTAAGTTTGGCATAAGCACGAAGTTTAAATGTAAATACAATTTAATTGTGAAAAACATTTCTGTTTTGAGCTATTCAGTTTAGTCAAACAGTTCTAATTCAGCTAATTCATTTTAGTATAAGTACAGATTTTGTTTACACACAGTTAAATGTCAAAATAGTTTTATGTTAAACAATTCAGTTTGTTGTAAATACAGTTTCAATGTCAAAAAACAGTTTTATTTCAAATAATTAACTTTAGCATAAGCACGCAGTTTAAATGTAAGTACGGTTTGTCAAAAACATTTCTATTTCAGATTAATCAAACAATTCAGTTTAGCATAAGTGTGCCGTTATTTCTATTTAACCCATAGGTGCTACCACGCCGGGCCAGAGTGGACCAGGGAGCAATAGCAATGAAGGTGTGCTCCGTATTCCCCAAGGCCCCAGCATTACTGGGACCTCACTATCAGACTGTTTTGTGTCATATCCAGGACACTCATTGCGGGGTTCTTACCTCTTTGCAGAATTGAAGTCAGTGTATTCTATAGCCACAGCCGACGGGGCAAGTTATTTATCGAGTATTCCTATCTAACACAAATAATTAGCACACAATTGCATTCAAATATTCCAATGAAATAATGTCAATTATATCATTTTAAGAAATTATTTCTACCTAATAATAATTGCACACATTTATACATTTTAAAGCAGTAATTTCCAACGTGGGGCGCACGCTCCACCGGTAAGGCATTCAATATTGGGGGAGGGCTTGTTTAGAGACCATGTTAATGACCTTTTTCAGCTTCTTTCACATGAATTGCAGCAAAATTTTGTATATGTAAAAATTAGATATTACAACGGGAGGGGATATCAGAAAATTTGAAATGCCAAGGTGAGGCATGACCAAAAATTGGTTTGGGAACCACAGGTTGGTTGGTTGGTTGAGTGGTTGGTTTGTTTTACGGCATATCAACGCTTTTTGGGTCATTTATCACTAAATTAAATTTCAAATAATTCACACTAGTATAAGTTTAGTATTAATATACAAATAGTTAAGCATCAAAACAGTTCAGTTATATATCAAAACAGCTCTATTTCAAGCAATTCAGTTTAGTATAAGTACACAGTTTACTTCTATTTAAAAACAGTTCTATTTCAAATAATTCAGTTTAGCATAAGGACGTAGTTTAAGGATCAAAAGAGTCCTATTTCAAGAAATTCAGTTTAGTATAAGTAAATAGTTTAGTTCTGTTTGACCCATAGACAGGACCCTATCAGGTGCTACCACTCTAGGTCTGAGTGAAGCTGGGAGCGATGGCAATGAAAGGGTATTCCGTATTCCAAAAAGCTCCAGCATTACTATCAGATTGTTTTGTGTCATATCCAAGACACTCGTTGAGGGGAGTCTTACGAATCATTGGTTTAAAGTAGTTATTTACGAATTTCTTTACTTTGATGTGGCACAAGGCCGAATGAATGGAGCACCCAATGAGACTCGAACTCACTCGTGTAGGTTTGCTAGTCCAGCTTGATAACCATTACACTCCAGAGGTGCCCAGTAAACAATTATAGCTGCAAGTAACTATTCTTTATACAATTACAGTTGTATTTGTATTGAATTCGATAAATCTTTGAAAAGATCTTTATGATCCATAGACCGAACCCAAACAGGTACTTATACTTCGGATAGGAGTGGACCTGGGAGTAATGCCAATAAAGGTGAACTCGAAATTCACAAGATCTACAAAACTAAATCCTCACCATTAGATGCAGTTTAGTTTAATGCAATGGATCCAACCCTTTTTATTAGGTAGAGTCTTACCCCTCTGCAGGGAATACGATAACCATATAATACCCACCGGCGACAGGGTGATTTTGTATGTTTATGACAACATTTTCTTAAAGCTTTTACTTATTAACTTGGTCAAGATTTAATAAACATTTAAATGAAATGAAAAAAGTTATTTTAAATACTTTTCAAAAATGTTACTTGTACAAAAAAAATTAGTAAATTTGCTGGCAGTTAGGAAGAAAGATTTCTGAAATCATTGCCGACAAAATGCATGGATGTTTTCTATGGGAAATATAAGTGTCAGAAAAATTAGTTGAATTCTGAAGTAGAGAAATTATTGTAATTAAAATTCCAGTACCACTGCATCAATTTAGGGTGATTGCTTAAGACAGGTTTCGTCATGGGGAAAGCTGGTGGGCAAAGAATTAATTTTGTTGTCTGGATCGACAGATAATTGGTGTTGTAAAACACGTTTCTACGGGCATGGGTGTCAAGATTTCACTTATCTTTATCTATCCTTTCCCTCATTCGCTTAGAGGAACGCACGTCAAATTTCGTGGATGAAGATAGATAGGTAGTTACAACGGTAGTAATATAAAGATGTATATATTTATCCAGCTCCCTCGCTGCAAGCGAGAAAAGACACAAGGTCAGATTTTGGAGTATTATCAACTGGTTTTAATTCAGTCTTCCTTTTCTTAGACCAGTTGCCTTACCAAATTTAAAGAACCCAGTCTACCCTACAATTTTCTTTGTACTATTTAAAAATAGATGGTGAAGGGAGAGAAGTTGTCTTTAATTGGAATCATTTTGAGATGAGGCTTCTTAATCTGAGAATTAATTTTTTATTTATTGCGGACATTTTGTCAGCATATTGGTAGTTTTTGTGTTGTTTCTTCTTTCAATACGTTTCGGCCAAATTTCACCTCAGGACTTCTTCAGGTGATTAACCGCGACCTCGGATAGGAATGCTGAGTCTTGTAACCGTATCCCCAGTAATTACAGCCTTCCATAGTTGTTGTGTATCGCACCACGTTTTTTGACCAAGTAAACCTCTGGCCGGCTTGGCTAGGAATTGAAACCGCTATCTTCTGACAATGCTCACCTGGAACCGTAGAGACTCAACGCTCTAACCGCTGCGCCCCGGGCCCCGAAGAGCGATCAAGGTTGGATTATTTGGTATTATAAATCCAATTATTTGTTCTCCTTCAAGTGATTAACCGCGACCTCGGATAGGAATGCTGAGTCTTGTAATCGTATCCCCAGTAATTACTGCCTTCCATAGTTGTTGTCTATCGCACCACGGTTACAAGACTCAGCATTCTCACGGAGAGTAGTTAGATACATGACTTTTCCAGAGGAATTAGAAAGATATGAAATACAAAAGGTGTCGTCCAGAATTCAATCTCTGGCCACAGAGAGCAATTCTAGCGACAGTAACTGTTACGACTCCTTGTTATACTGTAATTGGTTTTATTTCTTAATCGACAGATATTGAAACCCTGAAGCTGACCGTTGATATTAAGCTGTAATTCATATGAGTAGTAAAAAGATATCTGATTGATTGATTTTAACGACATATCAACCCGTCTTGGAGTATTTGATGAAAAGAGGTTAGGAAATTGAAAAAAGTTTGAGTGAAAAGAGCTGACAGTGAATCAGTTAGACGTGAGGGAGCGTTTAGGGAATAGCTGCACTTTTTTTTTTTTGCTTTGGCTGGGGTCAGTACAAAACGGAGCAAATGCACAATTGATTTAGATGATTATCTTCAAGATTTTTAGCACCCGTAAGACAGATTTGGGTGTGTAATGACACAAACCATAACAAACTCTGAATTAACCCACAAAATAATAAAAAGGAAGGGAATCCTTGTGATGTAGTTGTGAATGAACAAGACTACGACATCTTTGTAAAAGAGTTCAAACTCCAGTCTGGCTATTAATTTCACTTAGATAATATCCTTGGTAAAGACATGAATTCCCTTATCCACAGATCTATGGGTTAAATAGTACCACTAATATATTTCTATAAGGATGACTTTGGCATTAAGTAACCTACAGCGGTTAATATGCCATTAAAAAAAAGAAATCAGACGAAATCCGTCCAAATGATTTGCCACAATGACCGATTTAATGCCTAAACAAAGCTTCTAATAATATGCAACATATTTTGGTGACATTTTATCATTAAGCCAAACACTCCACTCACTGACATGACAATTGCTTTCTGCGAGAAAGCATTGGAATATCACGAAATAAAATGAAAAGTTTTATTCGTTTGTTCAGCAGGGTTGTAGAAGGCCACCCTTGAAGGTTGTGGAAGACCGACTTTGAAAGCCGCGCAAAGCAATCCTTGATGGTTGTGGAAGGCTACCCTTGATGGTTGTAGAAAGCCACCCGTGAAGATTGTGAAAGGCCACTCTTAGAAGTTGTGGAAGGCTTCCCTTGAAGGTTGTGGATGGCTAAACTTGATGGTTGTAGAAGGCCACCCTTGAGGTTGTTGATAACCACCCTTGATGGTTGTGCAAGGCCGCCCTTGATGGTTGTTGATAGCTAAATTTGATGATTGTAGAAGGCCACGTTTGAAGGGTGTGGAAGTGTAACATACCCATACATGAATATGTGAAACGTACATAGAATGTTCATAACATATATACATAGAACATAGGAATCCCGAAACACGAAAAACACTTACGACTTCTTAGTTCAGGTACGAAACTTTTTATTACCTTTATTACAAATTAATTGTAGGTTGCAGTCGACATCTACGAAAGAGTGGTCCTTTGAAAATAGTGGACAAGTCCATCTACCTCGGAAGCAGCGTCACGTCAACCGAGAATGATATCAACACACAACTAGCAAAGGCATAGACAGCTATCGATAGACTATCGGTCATATGGAAGTCAAACTTTACCAACAAAATAAATCGCAGTTTTTACCAAACAACGGTCGTGTCGATACAGCTATATGGATGCACCACATGGACGCTAATAAAACGTATGGAGAAAAGGCTTGACAGCAATTAAAAAAGAATGTTGCGAACTGTATTGAAGAAGTCCTGGAGGCAACACCCCACAAAACAGCAGCTTTACGGCCACCTACCACTCATCACAAAAAATTATCCAAGTTAGACGAACTAGACATGCGGGACACTGCTGGAGAAGTAAGGAAAAACTCATAAGCGATATACTCCAGTGGGACCCTTCACATCGACGAGCAAATGCAGGAAGACCAGCTAGAACCTATACAACAGCTCTGTGCCGATACAGGATGTGGCCCGAAAGAACTCCCGGAAGCGATGGACGATAGAGATGAGTGGCGAGAGAGGGCCAGGAAGATCTGTGATAGCAGCGCGACATGATTATTACTGATTGCATGAAACCCAGGGTCACAGACAGTACCATATAATATATACATATATATATATTGCAAATAAAAATATTTTGTTCAACAAAAACTGATATAATAGCTAGACTTCCTATTCATGGTTTAGTTTAGGGTTGGTTTGGTTTGGTTTGGTTTGGTTTTGGTTTGGTTTGGTTTCATGGCATATCAACCATTGTAGGTTATTTAATGCCAAATTCATTTTTAAACATATCATCATCATCATCCTCATCATGTCATGCCACTAGCACGGATATCCCTGACCCTCTCTCGCCACATCTCCCTATCGTTCATCGCCTCAGGCAGGTCTTCAGGGCAACATCCCGTATCCTCACATATATGCTGGATGTATGTTCGTGCTGGTCGGCCTGCTTTTGCCTGACCATATGCGGGGGTCCATAGGAGTACATCACTTATGAGCTCGTCCTTGCTTCTCCAGCAGTGTCCTGCATGTCTGGTTCGTCTAATTTGTATAGTTTTCGTGACGGGAGGCAGGTGGCCGTATAGTTGGTGCCTTGTGGGGTGTTGCCGCCAGGACTTGTGCATCCATACAACAGTTTCGATACGACAGCTGCATGGAAGAAACTGCGTTTCATTTTATAGGTTAGGTCTGATTTCATATGATCGATAGCCTATTGATAGCTGTCCATGCCTTCTATTTCAAACAATTCAAGTTAACATAAGCTTGTTCTATTTGACCTATAGGAAGGACCCTATCACGTAATACCGCTCCGGGACAGAGTAGACCTAGAAGCGATCGTAAAGAGGTACCCCGCGTTCCCTAAAGCTCTAGCATTACTGGAGCCGTATCATTAGATTGTTTAGTGTCATATGTAGGACACTCGTTAGGGAAGTCTCATCTCTCTGCTGAGAAGCAGTTGGTGTATTCTACAGGGCGATCCTAAAAATGACAAGAATGTAACTCTATCTTAAATTAAAAGCAATTGTTGATCTAGTTACATATGAAAACATATTTGATTAAGATTGTTTCTCTTTCGTTCTAAAAGTTGGCATAAGTGTATTAAAAATTCATTAAATTGCAGTAATGATTGGCAGCCACAAAGGACAACATTGAAGCATGTAATTCAAAACACAGCATAGTAATACAAGACAAACATCCGCCAACAATGTCAACAATAATATAGTATTTAAAAGTTTTGTATATATTCATTTCAGTAAGCTGGTAAGTTAAATATCATAAAAAAGCCAAGTGCTATGTATAGAAGAGCAACAGAGACAAACAATATGAAACACTGCAGGCGAGCATCAACCAACGTAATGATCATTTTGCTTATTTCATCAGATTTCGCCAGTAACGCTATGTCATCGGCGTAGTCAGCGTCGGTAATTGTTTTTACCCCGCAAAAACAATTACCAACGCTGACTACGTCGATGACATAGCGTTACTGGCGAACACAGCCAACCAAGCCGAAACACTACTGCATAGTTTGGAACGAGCCGCTGCAGGCATTGGCCTCCATGTCAATGCACACAAAACTGAATATATGTGCTATAATCAAAAAGGTGACATTTCCACACTAGACGGAACCTCTCTGAAACTGGTAGACGAATTCACCTACCTAGGAAGCAGAGTCTCATCAACCGAAAAAGACATCGACACGCGGCTAACGAAAGCATGGACAGCTATCGATAGGATATCGATCATATGGAAATCAAACCTGACTGATAAAATGAAACGCAGTTTCTTCCAGGCAGCGGTCGTGTCGATACTGCTATATGGATGCACTACTTGGATGCTAATTAAACGGCTGGAGAAGAAGCTGGACGGCAATTACACTAGAATGTTGCGAGCAATATTGAACAAGTCCTGGCAGCAACACCCCACAAGGCACCAACTATACGGCCACCTGCCTCCCATCACGAAAGCTATCCAAGCTAGACGAACCAGACATTCAGGACACTGCTGGAGAAGCAGGGACGAGCTCATAAGTAATGTACTCCTAAGGACCCCCGCATATGGCGAAGCAAAAGCAGGACGACCAGCTCGAACATACATCCAGCAGCTATGTGAGGATACGGGATGTAGCCCTGAAGACCTGCCGGAGGTGATGAACGATAGGGAGATGTGGTGAGAGAGGGTCAGGGATATCCGTGATAGCGGTGTGACATGATGATGATGATGATGATCTAAGCCATATCCACGTAGTGGTCGATACTCGGGATCGCCTCACACTTATACTCTTGTGGGTCAAAATTTGACAATAATCTAATAACGTGAAGAACAATATGATTTATTTTTAGCTGCTTTTGCCGAGGTCGCGGAGATAAAGTTGCTGAGCTTGCATGATATTCTCTTTTTGCTACTCGTCAAATTTACCTCTATGGCTTGAAGCACGGCCTCGGAATCAACGATTTTAGGCCGACCTGACTTTACCTGATTGGGTGAATCCCAGTTGGAGAGTGGCTAATGCGCTGTACTGTGACATCGTAGAAAGTGAATTCGAATTCTAGCCACGTAATTGCTTTTACTTTCGGACTTAAAGCTACGAACTTCCTTGTCCCTTTAACAACGGGTTAAATACTACCGCACCTGTTCTTCTATAAAAATGGATTTGGCATTAACTAACCCATTAATTTTGATATGCCAATAAACAAATAAACCAAATCAAAACTTGCTCGGTTGGCTGGGACTGTAGAATACACCGACTGCACCACTGCAGGGGTATAAGACCTCCCATTAACGAGTGTCCTAGATCTGATACTAAACAATCTGATGATGAGGTTATTTAGGGAATGCAGAGTACCTCTTCATTTCCATCGCTCCCAGGTCCACTTGGTCCCGTAGTAGTAGCACCTGATAGGGTCCTATCTATAGTTTAAAACTAAACTGTGTACTTGTGCTAAACTGAATCGTTTGAAATAAAACTGTTTTGACATTTAGCTGTGGGTAAATAAAAAAACTATATTTATACTAAACTGTATTATTTGAAAAAGAACTGTTTATATGTATAAAAATGAATTTCGCATTAATTAACCTACAATGGTTGATATGCCATAAAAAAAACTAAACCAAACGAAAATATTGCAGACCTTTTGAATATCCCAGTATATAAAATACAATTTTACACTAGTGGTCCCATTTTTTGATAGATTTTATAAAGTTTGCTAAGTCCAACCACTCTTTTTCAATTTTGCCGTTCAACAATCCCGTCACCTGCCAACTCTTCTCTCGGTTATTCATATTTACTAACCCCTCCGCTCGGGCAGGATATGACACAAGGTCAATTCTTTTAAGCGGAGTTTAACAGGTTTGAATTCAGAGTTTTCCTTCTTCTAGACTTGTTGCCTCACCAAGGCTGAAAAACCTAGTCTGTCCTACTATTTACCCATAGCTTGAGGGAGGAAAACTGGATTCATACCTTTCCCAAGGGTATTAGTGCTATGTGAAATGCAATCAGTCACGTCCAGGATTTGAACTCGTGTCGCCGTGTCCAGATCCTACGACGATAACGATTACACCACGGCCACATCCAAATTTACACCACGGGTACCACTCTAGGTCATGGTTCGCGTGGTATTATGCTTTCTTTAGCAGACAATTATTAGAGAGTTTTATTAGAGAGTCTCACTTATGGCCTATATTTCTGGCTTTTGTACAACTATGTGGCATTAAGAACTTCAGCTTCTGTTAAAGCAAGAGTAATTTGCTAAAAAATTCTAGACATTTAAAAGTACCTCCAACCACTTGTTTTTATAACCCTTTTGCCACGTAAAGAATGCGAAGCGAAGCTCAATTCTTTAGGCAGAGGCCCTCACTCACATCAATGCACGATTGGTAACATTGATAAAAATGATTGGTCTCCATCGGCATTCCTCGGTTTGGGACTAATATCAGGCATCGTACCTGACCCTCTCTATTTTAGACGCGGAACCAAGTGTTGTTTTGTAAACATCCTACAAAAGCCAAGCGCTTAAGTGTGTCAGCCGGAAGAGGGTTTCGCAGCCTCTTATTGACCTCTTCTATCAAGCTCTAAACATACAGATGAAAGTTTTCATAAAAACACTTTTTTTACAGGGTTTAATTTGTATTCACATGTCAAAATCCTCATTAATTTTATTTCAAACGACTTCATGACATGGATATACATACATACATACATGACCAGGAAGACGGGAGTTCGATTCCAGGTTGAGTCATACCAATAACTCAAAAAATAGTAGTTAATGCCTCCTTGCTTAACACTCAGCATTATCATATTTATTCAACCCCTCCACTCAGGCAGGATATGACACTAGGTCAATTTTTCAAGTGGAGTTTAACAGGTTTGAAATCAGAGTTTTCCTTCTCCTAGACTAGTTGCCTTACCAAGGCTGAAGAAACCAGTCTGCCTTACTATTTACCCATAGCTGGAGGGAGAGAATAATTGGATTCATACCTTTCCCAAGCGCTATGTGAAATGCTGTCAGTCTCGTCCAGGATTTGAACAAATGTTGCCGTGTCCAGATCCTACGACGATAACCATTACACCACGGGCATTATATGGTATGGATCAAGGGTGAGTGGAGCAATCCAGAGAATATATATATATATATATATATATACATGAGGGTGGGATGAAAGGTTCATAGGTTGAAAAGTTTTAATGAAAATATCATATCCACTGTCGGTGACTTTTTATCAATGAGATCCACGCACTGCAACACTCTAAAGAAAATGATGCAATTTCCTCGTCAAAGAAAGTTCTAGAAAAAATTTTGATGCAATTGTAAACCAAAAAATACGCCCGTGCAAATTCAGAAATTTGGGAAAAAAAAGACAACCAAAAAAACACTCGACCACATTTTTTGACCAATTCGGTGTGCTAAAAAATACGCGGACACTATCTTTGTTGGGAATTTGTGAAGCTAACGAGCGTCTACGTGATCCCCCTCCCCACCAAATACTATAAAGTCAAAACATCTTCAAAGGCACCTCAGAACAGTTTACTTGTCGCCCAAGCAAGACGGATACTACTGTGTCTCAGAGTCTCACAGAAGCCCTATTTACTTGACTGCCGGACGAATTGTATCGAGTTACGACCGTCAACTTGGACGAAAGCAAATCAACTCCACATGCTGGCAAAAATTCATTACTACTCAGTGACTTAACACAAGAACAATTTCATTTCTTTGTTTTCAGAACTATCCGAGAATAAAACTTCTCTATTTTTCTAGCAGTCGTGTTAATCGCGTTATCTTTATTAACATTAGTCCACTACACACCGAATGAAAAAGTGTGAGGACTGCAATTGAGATAATATTACAAAATGAATTTCATTTTGCCCTGTCCCATCTCAACCAATTAAGTTTAGCATAAGCACACAGTTTAGTTCTATTTAACCCATAGATAGGACCCTATCAGGTGCTACCACTCCGAGCCAGTGTGGACCTGGAAGTGATAGCAATGAATGCGTGCACCGCAGTCCCCAAAGCTCCAGCATTACTGGAACCTCACCATCTGATTGCTTAGTGTCATATCTAGCACATTCACTGATGGTTGGGTCTAACCCCTATGCAGAGAAGTAGTCTGTGTATTCTGCAGCCCCAGCCGATTTGGCCAATCTAACGAGTAAAAGCAATGGTTGACTCACAAGATGGTGACTTTGAAATTATTGCATGGAGATATATTACTTCCATATGCGTTTATAATCTTCCTGGATTACGTATTAGGAACGTCAGTTGATCTTATAAAAGCAGATAGTTTCACATTAAAAAGATAAGTAGGTGGTATTCCTAAGAAACTCTGACAGGTACAGACAATTCAGATGATCTAGCACTTCCTTCAAATACACCTGCACCAGCTGAATCCCAGCTGGATAGCCTGAAGCAAGCAGCAGTAGGTATTAGACTCAACGAGAATTTAAAAAAACAGAGTTCATATCTTTTAAACAAGAAACATATCCATTTTAAGTGGTAAGACTCTGAAATTACCATGCCAGTTCACGTACCTCTGTAATAATATCTCATCTACTGAAAGCGACATTAAAAATGCATATAGGTAAGGTGTACACTGCAATTGACTGACTGTTGATCAAATAGAAATCTGATCTCTGTTATAAAATAAAACGGTATTGGTTTTCGGTTGTGTCTGCGTCCATACTATTGTATGGATGCACCAACTTGGCGCAAACGAAAGGCATAGGTAAAAAGATAGATGGGAACTTCATACGGTTTTGAACAAATGCTGGAAGCAGAATCCAACAAAACATCATCCCCCATCTCACAAACTATCCAAATAAGAAAGAAAGACATTTTAGGCATTCATAAGAGATGTTCTAATTTGGACTCCTACGCATGGACACACCAGTGTTGGCCGACCACTATGGACTTATATATATCACCTCTGTGCAGACATTGGATGTGTGGGAGTACTGTTGTTTGGTGAATATTTTTGGCCTAACATTTTGAGGTTGTATGTTTGGTGTTTAGTTCATTCCCCTACAATTTATGTTGGTTTATATTTGAAAAGGCAAATGAACTAAACAATGGGAAACGACGCGGACAAAAAACATCCAAAAGAAAGCAGTACAAACAAAATTAATTGTTAAATTGCTCAGCAGACTAGACTCAATGTCTAATAATTTTGTGTTGGATTCCAAGCCACATCGGAGTGAGAGCAAACGAAAGAGCAGACTCGGCAGCCAAATCGGCCTTAGATCTAAGCACTAAAGCTATCTCCATTCCATTTACCGATTTGAAACCGATAATCAGTAAATTCCTTCACAAAAAATGGCAACAACGATGGGACATGAACATCAATAATAAACTCTTCCAAATTCAGCCCACCTTGCCAGATTTTAGAGCATCGAAAAGAGAACTAGTCGTTATATCCCGACTGCGCATTGGTCGTACACGGCTTACTCACGCTTTCATACTGAAACAGGAACCACAACCATAGTGTTTGACCTGTCAGACAACTTGCACGGTTAAACACATTCTTATAGAATGCAGAGCTTTCGCTGTCATCAGAAAGCGATTTTTCAAAGTGACTAGTTTAACCGAATTGTTCGAAAACCTCAAAATAAATGACGTTCTATCCTTCTTGCGGGAAGCAGGGTTGTACGAAAAATTATGACGAATTAAAACTGATTAATCATGTGCAAACAAGTTAAATCCTGCTTATAGAAAATTTTACCTACTAAGTATTAATTCGTAAAAGGTTTATACCTATAGACAGAATTTGGCGTTAAATAACCTACATAAAACCCAAACAAACAAAACAAACAAAATCAAATTTATACAGCAAGAAATACATAAAAAGGAAACATTACAAATATTCTAATATAGTCTGTTGAATATTCCTCTGTGTGTGTGTGCGTGTGTGTATGCGTGTGTGTATGCGTGTACTAAGACGGATATTATGGGAAAAGACTAAATATTGAAAGTGTTCTGTAGACTATAAAATGTATGTGGACTAAGTATTTCATGTAAAGTATCGATATATAAAAATATAGCAATGTGTCCTAGGAGGAAAGTCTCTTCTCCCATATTGGTTGTTTGTCTCTTTCGGGGTTTGACGAAGTTTCTGTGGTTGTATTCGAGGCAGGTGCAAGTCTAACCGAAAAGGCAGAAAAGTAAAGAAAAAGGTTGCAGAATGTATACATTTTCGTGGGGTTGACAGCAGTAAGTCAAAATGTAAGAGAGAGAGTGTGTGTGCTGTCTCTGTAAGTCACAGTGTAAGAGACTGAGATCTTGGAAGACGAGAGTATATATTGGCAATCCTTGTCATGCAGGCGGTTCCAAATGCGGGGGACAAAATCAAAGTTGTGGTCGTAGTTGTGAGCACTAACCATGTGACTTTTCTGACTAATAGGTTCCCGAGACTGATTTGTTTACCGACGTCCGCCATCTTTGTTTCGGGAACAAGTTGCATCAAGGCCATTTTAAAATACAGGAATGTAAATCCAATATATATATATATATATATATATATATATATATATATATATTTATTAATTATTTATTTCCTACAGATGTAGCTTAGAGGACCTTCTAAGAAGATGGACGTAAAGGTCAGATGTTAGAGAGTGCCAGGGAAATCTTTGCTCCCGGCATAGCTTCATGATATATATATATATATATATATATATATATATATATACGAGGTGCATACGATAAGTTTCCAGACTTTTTTCGTATGGGCACTTTCATTGATAGTACACACATGAAACTCTAGTCCCCTTCGAAGTAATATCCTCCGGCTGCAATGCACTTGTTGTACAGTTCCAACAACTTCTTCAAGGCCCCATGGAAGTCCTCTTGTGTGAGCGTGTCAATCCCTCTCAGACTCCCTTCTTTCCTTGAATCTCTTATGCCACTCAAAATCCGATGTTCTATTCATGCAAGATGGTCGAAAAGCAGCCTGAAGCATTCCATACGTTTCTCTAGCATTTCATCTTCTAAAGTGTCAGATTGGATTTTTGAAATTCACCAGCTGTGACAATCAGGCTTTAGTAGGGTGTATTCGAATTCCTGCTGTAGCTGTTTATTTGAATCTGAAATCATAAAAATTGGTCAGTCATCTCATAAGATGTATAGCAATAAGATGCTGAATTTTCAAGATTGTACGACAATTTTAAATGCCCATACGAAAAAAGTCTGGAAACTTATCGTATGCACCTCGTATATATATATATATATATATATATATATATATATATATTGTTTCATTTAAATTCATTCCTTAATAAATAAAGCAAAAAAGGAATAAATGATTTAATGATGCAAATAAAATTGGTATAATTCAATGTTATGAACTCTTTCGAATTTGTTAAATTTTTTTATTTGTTAAAGGGTTAATAATAAATACAAGTACTCGAAAAAATTCTATTTACATTTCGGTGAGAATATAATACTTTTAATTTATTCCCAAATTTGTGTTAATTAGATTCCACCAGCAAGATCATGACAGTGCTATTTGCATACCCCAGCCAATTTCCCAAGTTTTTGTTTCCATAACCTTGTACCAGACTAAGCAATTAAATAACAATACCCCCTATATAACTACCTTTTATTACTCCTTCAAAATCATAACATAGTTATTTGCTTAATCTAGTCTATTTTTTCCAGGGTATGTTGTCTTTAGCCTTGTGCCAGACTAAGCAATTAAATAACAATACCCTCTATATAACTACCTTTTATTACTCCTTCAAAATCATAACATAGTTATTTGCTTAAATTAGTCTATTTTGAGCCAGACTAAGCTTATTAAATAATAATACCCCCATATAACTATCTTTTATTGCGTCTTCAAAATCATAACAATTATTTGCTTAATTCAGTCTATTTTTTCAGGATATGTTGCGCTTAGCCTTGTGCCAGACTAAGCTTATTAAATAACAAAAGCACCTACATAAGTATTTTTAATTGCATCTACAAGTGTTATTTGCTTACCTCAGCGTATTTTCCAGGTTATGATTCCCATGGCCTTGTACTTGTCTGAGCTGATTTAATAACAGCAACAAAAACGCGAGAAATTCCAGTGTCGGTATGCAGTCAAAATTAGATTGTCTTTTGATGCAGGACGTAGAAAGAGAGAGAGAGAAAGAAGGGGACTAGAGAGAGAGAGAGAGAGAGAGCGAGAGAGGCCAAACGTTTGGCATTTCTCGTTGCTAGCGTCTGAAACGAACTGGATTCTTCGATTTGGGAAATTATAACTTCCTGACTGTACGCGTTGAGTGATTCTCGTGATAGCTCATTTGGTAGACGAGTTGTAATTTACTAAGCTTTTTGCTTAGATGTAGCACAAGGCTGCATGAATGGGGCACTTTAATTCTCGTGATAGCTCATTTGGTAGACGAGTTGACTGTAGTATAACCCTGTACTCGTTGACAGTGAATACACACTGAATTTGCTCACAAACACATAAGTTGGTCACCTTACCGACCCTGACGATCAAATCCTCTCTGAGCTCTGTTACAAGAAATTTTTACTTTCCTCTAAAAATCCTTCCTATCAATTTTAACTAGACTGCCAAGTGTGAACTTCAAAGGATAACCGCTCACCTGTCCGGGATTTGTCATTTATTTTATCTCTGTGTGAGTCGGCCGGTCGGCGATTTTCTATATTTATTTATTCATTTATATATATCTTCCTTTCGTTTTGACTTCAGCAGGTCATTCTTTTATTTATTTCTTGATATAAATCAAGACTTAGCCAAACAGTACCATCCACAAACTGAAATAATGTAACAAACTCACTAAATATTAGATGGGGAGTTCAGTCGGCTGAGTTGTAGAATACACCGACTGCTTCTCTACGACTCTTAACAATCTGATGGTGAGGTTCCAGAAATGCTGGAGCTTTGAGGAATTCGGAGTATCCCTTCATTGTCATCGTTACCAGGTCCACTCTGGTTTGGAGTAGTAGCACTGATAGGGTCAAATAGAACTATTCGTCATTTAAACTGAATGCAAACAAATAACTTATACTTAATTGGTTGTTTTAAAAATAGAACAGTTTTATCATTTAAATGTATTTAAACAAATGACTGATTGTTTGTGATACATAACAATACAAGGAACCATTAACAGTGTGCAAACAAATGATTAATGTTGAATAGAATATTCAATGTTAAATGACAATACTTGTAACCACTTTATTTTATGCAAACAAAACAAAATTCTATATATTTGATATATATGCATAAAGAAGATTTGGCATTAAATAACCTGCAAAGGTTCATATGTCATAAAACCAAACCAAACCAAATCATATTTTCTAATATATGTATAAAGAGGATTTGGCATTAAATGACCGAAAATGGTTGATTCGTCATAAAACCAAACCCAACCAAACCAAACGGAATCCTATATATTTAATATATATGTATAAAGATGGTTGTTTGGGTTTTATGGCATATCAACATTTGTAGATTATTTAACACCATATCCATTTTTATGCAAATAGAGGGTTCTATTTCAAAAAACTCAGTTTAGGTTAGTACACAGTTTAATTATCAAGCTGTTCAGTTTATTCAAACAGTTCTAATTCAGCCAATTCAGTTTAGTATTAGTGCATATTTTCTTTACACACAGTCAAATGTCAAAACAGTTCTATATTGAACAATTCAGTTTAGTGTAAGTAGTATCAATGTCAAAAAAGTTCCATTTCAAAGAATTCAATTTAGCATAAACACGCAGTTTAAATGTAAGTACACTGTTTCATTGTCAAAAAACATTCCTATTTCAAACTATTCTGTTTAGTCAAACAGTTCTAATTCAAACAATCCAGTTTAGCATAAGTATGCAGTCAGTTCTATTTAACCCACAGATAGGGCCCGATCAGGTGATAACATTCCGAGCCAGAGTGGACCTGGGAGCAATGGCAATGAGGGGGTGCCTCGCATTCCCCAAAGTTCCAGCATCACTGGAACCTCACCATCATATCGTTTAGTGTCATATCTAGGACACTCATTGGGGGAGGGGTCTAACCCCTCTACTAGGTGCAGTCGATTTATTCTACAGGGCAATGTATAAAAATTGTTTTGGAATTAAATAACCTACAATAGTTGATATACCATTAAATAAGCTACAATGGTTAATATACCATAAAACCCAACCAAACCAAATTATATACATTAAGTATACGTATATGAACAGGATTTGGCATTAAATGACCTAAAATGGTTGATATGTCATATAAAAGCAAGCCAAACCAAATTTAGAAAGGCGGCTACTCATTGAGATTTGGAGCTCCTAACCGCAGAGGCACATTTGGGGAGAAACACTTGGACAGTATCAGGTGAGCTCGGCATCTCATAATCTAGTTTAGATTTTCACCTTAACTGCCTTGGCAAAAGCACCACCGAATTGTACGTGATACATTCAATAACTTACCAGACTTTTTTGTACAGCCATTTAAAATTGTCGTAGACTCTTGAAAATTCAGTATCTTACCGCTATACATCTTATGAGAAGACTGACCAATTTTTATGATTTCAGGTTTCAATCAACAGCTACAGCAGGAATTCGAATACACCCTACTAAAGCCTGATTGTCACAGCTGGTGAATTTCAAAAATGCAATCTGGACGTGAGGACACTTTAGAAGAACGATATGCAATAGAATTCTATTTAAAACTTGGAAAAATGCCACAGAAAAATATGAATGCTTCAGACTGCTTTTCGACCATCTTGCATGAGTCGAGCATCAGACTTTGAGTGGCATAAAACATTCAAGGAAGGCAGGGAGTCTGTGAGGGATGATGAGAGATGTGGGAGGAATGAGGAAGTCAATACACCAGAGTTGATTGGCCAAAGGGCTAGGGTTAGGGTTACTATGTTGAGGTTTTAAAGAAGTTCAGGAAGAGATTCTGTCGGAAGAGGCCAGCACTCTTCAAATCGGGTCAGTGGCATTTCCACTAGGACAATACACCAGTCCACAACTCCATCCTTGTCACAGACTATTTGACCCAGATGGGCATCAAGACAGTTCCTCAGCCTCCCTATAGTCCAGACCTTGCTCCCTGTGACTTCTGGTTATTCCCAAAGCTCAGAGGCTGTCGTTATGAGACAATTGAGGAGATGAAAGAGGCTGTGACGAAAGTCATTGACACGCTTACACAAGAGGACTTCCATGGGATCTTCCAGAATTTGTTGGAACGGTACATACAAGTGCTTGCAGCCGGAGGATATTACGGGATGTAGCCCTGAAGACCTGCCAGAGGCGATGAACGATAGGGAGAAGTGGCGAAAGAGGGTCAGGGATATCCGTGCTAGCGGCACGACATGATGATGATGATGATGATATATATATATATATATATATATATATATATATATATATATATCAAATGTGTAAGTATCAATTGTAGAAACATTTTAAAATGTTTTCTCTCCATTGTGTTATGGCTATCTGAAGAGGTTGGTTTTTCTTATGAGTTGCCCACCGAAATAAATTTATAATAGCCAAATGAGAGTTTATTGAGTTTTTTCAGTGATATGGAAATTTGCTCAGAAAAAAAAACTTACTCATTAATTATCATTCATTGATAATTCCTGGATATTCATAAGAATCCTTTTATATATTCTCTAATAGATTTGTCTTGGTTGGGTTTGTTGGCTATCTTCATAGTGTCGGATTTTGATCCATATTTACTTTCATATCAACCATTGTAAGTTATTTAATGCCAAATCCTCTTTATACATATATATTAAAAATACAGGATTTGGTTTGGTTGGAGTTTATGGCATATCAACCATTGTAGGTTATCTAATGCCAAACCCTCTTTATACATATATTTTAAATATACAGGATTTGGTTTGGTTGGAGTTTATGGCATATCAACCATTGTAGGTTATCTAATGCCAAATCCTCTTTATACATAAATATTAAATATATATGATGTAGTTTGGTTGGGCTTTATGGCACATCAATCATTGTAGGCTATTTAATGCCAAACCCTCTTTATGCATATATATTAAATATACAGGATTTGGTTTGGTTAGGTTTTATGGCATATCAACCATTGTAGGTTATCTAATGCCAAACCCTCTTTATGCATATATATTAGATATACAGGATTTGGTTTGGTTGGGTTTTATGGCATATCAACCATTGTAGGTTATTTAATGCCATATCCTCTTTATATATAAATATTAAATATATATGATGTGGTTTGGTTGCGTTTCATGGCATATCAACCATTGTAGGTTATTTAATGCCAAGTCATCTTTATACATGAATATTAAATATATATGATTTGTTAAAGAAAAGTTTGTAGATAACATTTTTAAAAGAGCTAGATAATCATTTGGTTGCACACAGTTAAACAGTTTCAAATATTTCTATCTTATATGAATAATTCTATTTACTATTAATCATTTGGGAAATGTGGAATACCACATAGTTGCCATTTATCCAAGTTCTATTAAACCGAAGTAGTCGCACCTGATAGGGTTCTATCTATCGGTCAGATAGAACTGTTTGACATGTCATCTGTGTGCAAACAAATAACTTATGCTAAATTTTATAGTTTGAAATAGAACTGTTTGATCATTTAACTGTGCGTAAAGAAATGACGGATGTTTAATAGAATTGTTAGTGATTCATAGCAATGTATGAAACCATTTAACTGTGTGCAAATAAATTAAGAATGTTTAACAGAATAATTCGTATTAAATAGCAATACTTGTAACCATTTCACTGAGTGTAACCAAATTACTGATGTTTAATTGAATTGCAAGTGTTAATAGCAATATTTGTAACCATTTCACTGTTTAAATAATTGATTATGGTAAATAGAATTATTTGTATTAAATAGAAATAGTTGAAACCGTTAAACACTGTGCCAAAAAAAATGAGCTCAGGCTCGTTTAAAAATGTTATCGACAAAATGTGTTTAGATATCATATATATTTAATATATATGTACAAACAGAATTTGGCTTAAAATAACCTACAAAGGTTGATATGACATAAACCTGAACAACATTAAATACAGCGACCATTTCAGAAAGGAATATGAATTTTCCTGAATCACCCTCAATGTGTGTGTGTGTGTGTGTGTGTGTGTGTGTGTGTGTGTGTGTGTGTGTGTGTGTGTGTGTGTGTGTGTGTGTGTGTGAAGTGATGCCATCACCAGGGAATGTTTATTATCAAAGCAATATATTTCAAGACTGATTAAACTATATGTGTATAAACGTTTAAGTATACCTTTACCTTGATGAAAATCGAACGTATATAATGACATTTTATTCGAGTTTGACAAGCTGGGGTTTTACTTTAAAATATTTTGAAAATTATCTTTTAATTTTTTTATTATCGGAAAATAGAAAAAATGTCAATTCAAAAATGTTAGTCTATAGAAGTTAATGAATGAGAATATATTTGTATTTCTATTTGTTGGTGATGTCAGTATTTATTGACGAATGTAGAGATTCTTGCGTGGTTTGATTTGTGATTGAATCCTTTTGGGGTTAGCGTTTCTAGACGTAATAATATGCAATATTCATGTCTTATGAGTTTTGATGTCAGATTGTTAGATCTTTTTCAATCTTATCTATTTTACTGAAATTAGCGTCAATATATATACGAGTCTCGTTCAATAAATAAGGGGGGGGTCCTCATTGTGCAGTGGTTAACGAGCTCGACTGTGGCATAATAATAAGTGAGTTCGAACTCCAGTCGAGCTACTATGTTCACTTTAGGACAAATACTCTTAGGAAAAGGCATGAACCCCTTATCCTCCCAACTATAGATAAAATAGTATCACTACTGTTATTCCAGAACGATGATCTTCAAAGCAAATAACCCACGAAAGTTGATATGTCATGAAACAAAAAAAACAAATCAATAAATAGCGGGGATTTTTTTGTAAAAAAGAAAAAAATTTATTTTTCAGATTTTTGCAATAAATGTAAACACCGAATTGATTGGAATTGGTTTATAGGAAAAATTATTTTAATCATGCAAAAATATTTGTTTTAAGGCTATTCGAAATGGTGAAAAATCAAACACAGTGCTCAAGGCTTTGTCATCAAATTTTTTCATGGGAAATTTACACAAGAAGGTTTGATGCGTCGGGATGAGCATCATTTTTTTTTTTTTTTTTTTAGAAATGTACTAAACAGGGATTGAACACTCCGAGCCTGAGTCGAAAAGACAGTCTGTTGAGTAGAAATACACTGGATCTCGGTAATGAAAAGGGTCCAAGCGCAGTGTTAAGTTAGGAAGGATAACCTGACTGTCTTCTGGGACATGAAAAAACCCATCATTGATACCTTGAAAAAAATGCAACTATAAACTTTGATTTGTACTTAAAAAATCACTTTATTTATTACCCTACTACATATATATATATATATATAATATATATATATATATATATATATATATATATATATATATATATATATAAATTGATATGATTTGCTATATTTATAAAGAAAGAACACTCAGTATCTGTGCTAGAGTACGCGTCTCAAATTTACGATAGCGTAGCCACATAGTCAACTGCGCTCGGTAAATAACAGAGGTCTTGATCTAATGATCACATAAGGGAGAAACTGATTGTCACCTAGCGCCTGTCTGTAACTTTTGCTAGTATAGAAACAGAGAGCGATCTCTTGGATGAATATGCATTGAAGATCATAGCCTAGTATCTGTACACATAGAATCCTAATGAAATATGTTGCTAAAAGTTAAAGTTAAAATAATTATCTATATATTTCGATTTTGATTTTCTCATCTTGAATATATTTGTCAACTCCCTGCGCCATTAGCAGTATGAGACATTTGGTCAATTTTTAAGTGGGGTACAACTGGTTTGAATTCAGAGTTATCCTTCTCCTAGACTGGATGTCCAACCAAGGCTAAATAACACAGCCTACCCTACTACACCCTGATGGAGGAAGGACCTGAGCTTGGTTCTCATCCTACTGAATCTATGATAAGGTGCACATACTCAATTATGCGTCAACTTTTGTAAATTAGTATACATAGAAAATGTAGGGTATTTCACAATTGTTGAAAATAAGCTGTAGCCTTTCAAATCTTTCTTGTTGACTTTATTTTCGTTCTCTTTTTAGATTATTACTGAGCAATTATAATTTTTTGATATACTTAGATAAATATAGCTAAATCATGCCTTAAACGGTGGCAGGAAAGATCTTTTATTCAAAGACTTTTCAAAACTAAATCTTTCAAGATTGTTCAAAGAAGATACGGAAGGAAGTTCAATGTCAGTACATTTCCGGAACATTCATTGGGAAGGGGAGGTTTTCTGCCCTCAGCGGAGATGCAGTTGGTATATTCTACAGCCTCAGCCAGCTGGGCTGATGGACGATTAAAATGTAGTAAAAGCAGTTTAACTGAATTGCCTAAGAATAAGTTGATCAAGAACTATAAAGCTCATGGAACTCGTGAATATTGTAGAGTAACGGTTTCTTCACCATCTTGGCCTTCGATCATCAAGGAGGAATGTACATGAGTTATGAATAACTGAACGGTGGACATCTGGAGTATGTACTCCAGGGTTTATCTCTGCATTTTCGGTTTATCTTTGAGGCTAAATAGTCACAGATTCAAAAATTCTTTTACCGATCATTACTCTATCGTTTGTGGTCTTTGATTAGTGCCTGATCCTTTTGTTTAAAAAATAGTGAAACACTCTTTTTATGAAACTCGACCTTGTGGTTCCTCCCAGCAAGCTCACCGTTTTCTGGGTTCGGGAGCTGTACCTAATGACCCTGAATGGATTCATTCTTTTACCAAGACGTGAAATACAAACTGTACCGTACAGGATTTGAACTCAAGCCACTGATATCATTCCTTAAGACGATAACAATTACACTAAGTTAGCTTCCTTTTTATTCTGTTTTTTTAAGGGTGAGGTATTTTATAGTTTTGTGTTATTTGATATTTAATGGCCCTGTTGAATCAAGCTGCAGAATACACCGACTGCATCTCTGCAGGGGGATAAGACTCCCCCCAACGAGTGGCCCAGTGAGCTGCGGCTGCAGAATACACCAACTGCATCTCTGCAGGAGGTTAAGAATCCCCCAACGAGTGGCCCAATTAGCTGGGGCTGCAGAATACACCGACTGCATCTCTGCAGGGGGCTAAGACTCCCTCAACGAGTGGCCCAATCAGCTGGGGCTGCAGAATACACCGACTGCATCTCTGCAGGGGGCTAAGACTCCCCCAACGAGTGGCCCAGTCAGCTGCGGCTGAAGAATACACTGGCTGCATCTCCGCAGAGGGCTAAAACTCAAATAACTAGTGTCCTGGATATGATAATAAACAATCTGATGGTAAGGCTCCAGTAATGCTGGAGCTTTGGGGATTGCGGAGTACCTCTTCATTGCTATCGATCCCAGGTCCACTTTAGTTCGGAGTTGTAGCATCTGATAAGGGACCTAATTATGAGTCAAACAGAACTAAACTCTGTACTTATGCTAAACTGAATTACTTTAAATGGAACTGTTTTGACATTTATACTGTGCACTTATGCTAAACTGATTTGTTTGAAAAAGAACTGTTTTATGTATGAAAATGGATTTGTCATTAAATAATCAACAATAGTTGATATGATATAAAACGAAACCTAACCAAAACAAACTTTGATTTTTAAACAAAAATACTACTCTCTGATCCTCGGCAAAAGTTCCGTTCTATATGGGAATGATTCTGTGATTTTTATATGAATTATGCTATCCGTGATGACAATAGATATTGAAATATAGGTCCTCAGAATTCATTTCCTAGGGAGCTGCCTTCCACATCGATGAAAATTCAATAGTAAGGGGCTTAGAGGGATGCCTAAAATTCAGGTATATTTGGCTATTACTCACAAAAATAGATCAGGTGGCGCAGTTCGACTCATGGGGAAATAGATATCAGCTTTTTTAGGGTCTGTTCATGCTGAAGCGTTTGCTTTCATTAGAACAAGACAAAGATATAGAAAACTTTATAAAATATAAAATCAAGAAATCATTATCATTTGAAGTTTTAAATAACTTCAAATGATGATTGCTTGATTTTAATGCCATGTCAACCTGTATGGGATCATTTTATTCCAAGATAATCGCGTTTAATGTAGTTCCTATCTATATTTTCGTGTTGTTGTTATGTTATTTTATTATTTACTGTTTTTAGGGGAATATGTTTTGTACATGGGTTAAGAACAGCAGTAATACTATTTAACTCACAGCCGCGGAAATTTGAAGGGTCCATAACTTTCAAAAGGAACGTAATGACGTGACTGGTGTTCGAACTCGTTTTCTTCGAAGCCGGAGTTTATTACTTCAGCCATTACGTCACGTACATTCACCTTTTCGAGTATCAACTCTTGATTAGTAACGAAGGAACGACATTCGAGCGAGAATTGTATTTCAAATGATAATTTAGTTCTTATGCCACAAACAAATGTGGATAATATCTGAACTCAACTCATCTAGTAGTTATGTATTGTCTTGTTGTTGTCGATCCCAGGGGGTTTGGATTTAGTACCTCTGTTGCACAAGTCCTCATCCGATGCGATCAGTTCGGGCGACAGGCCAAAAATTTCATAACCATATTTCAAATGTGTGTCTCAAATTTAAGCTAGTGTCATTCCATCACATACCGAGAATTAATATACTAGTAACACTACAAATTAACGGGTGTCCCTAATTCATAGCTGAGATAGTATTCTTAAAATTGATACTAATGAAATACCATGAGCGTGCTTCGGTGGGAAAATTGGTAGCTAGTATTTACTTACAGCTTATTGTAAGCCTGTGAACTTGACTAACCAAGACTTAGTAATATTAATATTTTTCTCATTTCTTTGTTTCTTTTCTTCTTTCTTTCCCCGGATAATGCTTTCTGTTACCATTACAATCGAATTTTATTATTTTTTCTGTGGTGGGACAAGGTTGTGGGATCAATATTACGTACCATACCCATGATACGGATATGTGAAACGTATATAGAATGTTCATAACATATATAAATAGAACATAGGAATTCCGAAACACGAAAAACATGTAACGACTTCTTAGTTCAGGTACGAAACCTTTTATTACCTTTGAGTTAAAGGTTTCGACATAAGGAAGAGAGATGCACAATCTTTCTATGATGACTTTTCCATCTGCCCCCCCCCCCCAAAAAAAAACCGTGTGGCACCTGCCACAAGGCCACTGGCCTGGCTTCGGTGAGCAAGCGAAATCCAACCGTCTTCTTCCGAGGCAGAACTCAACTGCCTTTTTCAAAATCCCCCAACTCCTCCGTGCGCTTCCGGTCCGTGACGTCACCCGCATTCTCTAGTCCCGTTTCTCATCTGTGACATCTCTGAGTGACTCGTCCGCGCACGTGAACACCCGCGTTAATGTTGCACATAAGTAATCCATGCACTGAGCCGAAATGTTCTCAACCTAACTAAACCCAAAAGCATAAAAAGAAATCCCTCGGCCATTATATTACAATTATACAGATTCACTTAAATATAATTCCTCTAAACATTTTTTCAAAGAGTCAGTTTACTTCTAAACTAACAATACAAGAATTTTAGTATTTCTCGTAGAGAATTAAAAAATAAAATTGAATATTACTTATTGTCAGTCTCTATAATATCTATCATATACCCAACCCCTCCGCTCGGGCAGGATATGACACAAGGTCATTTTTTAAGCGGGGTTTATCAGGTTTGAATTCAGAGTTTTCCTTCTCCTAGACTAGTTGCCTCACCAAGGCTGAAGAACTCAGTCTGCCCTACTATTTACCCATAGCTGGAGGGAGAATAATTGGATTCATACCTTTCCCAAGAGTATTAGTGCTATGTGAAATGCAATCAGTCTCGTCCAGGATTTGAACTCGTGTCGCCGTGTCCATTTCCTGCGACGATAACCATTACACCACGGGCACCTCCACAGGTGGTAAATATTTTTTTTCTTTTTCTCTGTGATATTTATGTGCCGTTAAAAAAATTTGAATAAGCAGTAAGTTCATATCCAAGTTTATGCACTTTCATACCGGAATGCACAAACACACACACATGGTGTAGTCGACTGGGGCAGCAGAATACACCGATTGCAACCCTGAAGAGGGGTAGGACTCCCCCAACGAGTATCCTGGATATCTGATGGTGAAGTTCCAGTAATGCTGAAGCTTTGGAGAATGCGGAGTACTCCTTCATTGCCATTGCTCTGGCTTGGAGTCGTAGCACCTGATAGGGTCCTAGGCAGCGGTCACATCGATACTGCTATATGGCTGCACTACATGGACGCTAACAAAACGGCTGGAGAAGAAACTAGACGGCAATTACACAAGAATGCTACGTGCAATCTTAAACAAGTCCTGGAGGCAACACCCCACAAGACAGCAACTGTACGGCCACCTGCCCCCTATCACGAAAACTATTCGAGTTAGACGAACCAGACATGCAGGACACTGCTGGAGAAGCAGGGACGAACTCATAAGAGATGTACTCTTATGGACCCCCACACATGGCCGTGCAAAAGCAGGACGACCAGCACGAACATACATTCAGCAGCTATGTGAGGATACGGGATGTTGTCCTGAAGACCTACCTAGGGCGATGAACGATATGGAGGAGTGGCGAGAGAGGGTCAGGGATATCCGTGCTACCAGCGCGATATGATGATGATGATGACTTATGCTAAACTGAATGTTTTTATATGTATAAAAATGGTTAATATGCCATAAAACAAAACCAATCCAAACACACACACATACACACACACACACACATGCAAAATGATTGTGAACCTGTGTTATGCAGTAATAAAACTTCGTTTTTATGGCCAAATTTTTAAATCAGAAAGTTACCCGGTGAGATTTCAATGACTATGATCCCACGACTTCGGTTGGGAAAGTTAAAAGACTAACCTTTTTATAAAGATATCATCCTTAATTGAAAATTATCAAATACAAATTGACTTTCAACACGTCTGAAAACACTCAGCTAATGTTTGCCTGTCAAAATCCCCATTCGGTTGAGAAAACTAAGATTATTTTTGATGTGGTAAATATCTTTTTTTCTTTTTTCATCCCTTTTTTTTCACCGAAAATAGATCAATCAAATCATGTGTCAAACTCCAGAACAATCCGATAGAAGCCTTTAATAAGTTAATACAGGTTTATACCGAGCATAGGTTTTTAGTCAGCTGAAAGCATTTTAAAGGAGTGGTTTCTTCAACGGTTATCTTCACGAAAAATGGAATCGGTCACCATAGTTCGAATCTTGAACGAGACTGTTAGTTTTTTATTTTGCACTGAAGCTCTTGGAAAAGGCTTGTATCCTTTTGCCAGTACAAGTTTGAAGAACCGAGTCTGTCCTACTATTTACCCATATTTGGGAAGGGAGAAGAGATAGATTATTGTCTTTCGCAAGAGTATTAAAACGAAGGGGAGCAGAAGCAGCCTCACCTAGGATTTGAACTCCACTTATCGAGTTCATTTCTTCCGACTTAGGCCGTAACGCTAAACGCGCTTCCTCTTTTGCTTTAGGTAAGTATTTAACATAAAAAAAATGCACTACTCGTGAAGCGTACCGGCAAAATACTGTACTGTATCGGTTCCTGCACGTTGTTTATATTAAGCGAATTTTTGATGACCCCAGAATACACCGACTGCATCTCTGCAGAGGGGTTAGATCCCCCAAAACATGTCCTGTGGCCCAGTCGGCTAAGGCTGCAGAATACACCGACTGCATCTCCGCAGAGGGGTAAGACCCTACCCCTAACGAGTGACATGTGGCCCAGTCGAATAAAGCTGTAGAATACACCGACTGCTTCTCTGCACAGGGGTAAGACCAAACCCTCTACGAGTGTCCTGGATAAACAATCTGATGGTGAGACTCCTGTAATGCTGGAGTTTTTGGCGATGTGGAGTATCTCTTCATTGCCATTGCTCCCAGGTCCACTCGGGTCCGGAGTGGTAGCACCTGATAGGGTCCTATCTATGAGTCAAATAGAACTAAACTGTGTACATATGCTTAGCTGAATTGTTTGAAATATAACTATGTATATGTATAAAAATGGATTCGGCATTAAATAACGTACAATGGTTGATGTGCCATAAAACCAAACCAAAACGAATTTTTTTATCACTACGTTGCTTATATACCGACTAACGTGTAAATTATATTAGCAAATATATATCCCATTTCAAAGAGAGAGCCAACGATGGCAGCTTCATGGGGACATGCTCATGCACATGCGACCGAGTATGGTAACGAACACCAATATAGGTACCCTTGAAGTTGTCTAAAAAATCTCTTACATGGTAGAAAAAAGGTAAATATACATTAAGTTCGAGTTAAAATAGCTTGCATCGTATTCCAAGTGATCTCTTCTCTCTTATAAACTAACCTTACTAGATGGAACTCATTACGTTCAATCAAACGAAAAAAAATCTTTTTTTTTTAATCGAACGCTTCTTTGACGCGTATGTAAACAAAAAAAAAAGATAAGCTCTCCATTTGGGGAAGAAAAGAAAGAAATCAGGCCAGAATGCTTATCTTGCAATCGCTGGAGATTTCACCAAGAACTGAGTGACCCTACTGATAAGAGAATTCAATCGGAACTTATCATCTCCAATATAGAGTGCTTTCGTTTTTGATTTTCGACATCAGCTAGACGCCCTTAATGCACTCGTGTGGTGAAACTCTTCGATAAATATTTCATGTTTATCCAAAGAAAAATGGTAACTGCAAAACCGTCTTCTCCTAACATCAAAAAAGAAATACTCATTTTATAAACAACGCTACCTAGTACACCATTATCTACTCATACAGTGTGCGACAGAAATACCTCCTAAGTTTTAAACTCACTCCTATGTAGTGCAAATGAACTTAGGCAAATGATAATGGTAGCTCCATCCAGCTAATTTCTTACCATTTCTTTTATTTGTTCAGTTAGGATTATATTTTGGACTGGCACACATTGAATCAATAATTTTTCGTGCTCATTTCATATCAAGTCAGAATGATGCTATTCCGGATAGAAAATTGATACTGCTATGAGTCGAAAATTTTTGAATCACTGTTTGAACGATTAATGAAAGGCCACCCAGAAGATCTCAAAGTGTTCGAACTGCAGAAAATATCCAGACTGTGAGAAAGTCTCTGGTGTAATCTCCGACACATTTAGCCCGTAAACACATTTTTGCTCATCCTATTTACCCAACCCCTCCGCTAGTGCAAGATATGACACTAGGTCAATTTTTAAGTGGAGTTTAACAGGTTTGAATTCAGAGTTTTCCTTCTCCTAGACTAGTTGCCTCACCAAGGCTGAAGAACGCAGTCTGCCCTACTATTTACCCATAGCTGGAGGGAGAATAATTGGATTCATACATTTCCCAAGGGTATTAGTGTTATGAGAAATGCAATCAGTCTCGTCGAGGATTTGAACTCGTGTCGCCGTGTCCATTTCCTACGACGATAACCATTACACCACAGGCATTTTTGTTCATGCCCTATATCTTAACACAGTCGGCTGTAGAATACACCCACTGCATCCCTGCAGAGGGGTAAGAACTCCTCCCCAATGAGTGTCCTGTATATGACACGAGACAATCTGAAGGTGAGGCTCCAGCAATGCAGGAACTTTTGGAAATGCGGAGTACTCCTTCATTACAATCGCTCCTAGGTCCACTCTCTCCCGGAGAGGTAGCTTGTGAAAGGGCCCTATCAATGGGTCAAATAAAACTGTTTGACATTTAAACTGTGTGCAAATAAATGACTTATACTAAATGGAATTGTTAGTACTACTGTTAAATTGTTACTATTATGTAGCGATACGTCAAAAAATTTAAATGTGTGCAACCAAATGATTAATAATAAATAGAATTATTCGTATTTGAGAGTAATACTTAAAATCATAAAACTATTCGGAAAAAATGTTATCAGCAAAGTGTGATTTCAATTCATATATATTTAGTACAGATGTATAAACAGGATTTGGCATTAAATAGCCTACAATAGTTGATATGGTAAAAAAATCCATCCAAACAAAATCATATATAATTGATATGTATGTATAAAGAGGATTTGACATTCAATAGCCTACAATGGTCGATAAGGTATAAAACCTAACCAAACCAAATTATATATATGTATATATATATATGTGTGTGTGTGTGTGTGTGTAAAAAGGATTTGGCAATAAATTGCCTATAATCGTTGATATGGTATAAAACTCAACCAAACAAAATTATATATAATCAATATATATGTATAAAGAGGATTTGGAATTAAATAACCTATAATTGTTGATATGCCATAAAACCCAACCAAACCAAATCATGTAAATTTAATATATATGTACAAAGAGGATTTGGCATTAAATAGCCTACAATGGTTGATTTTCCCTAAAACCCAACCCAACCAAATCATATATATTTAGTATATATGTATAATGAGGAATTAGCATTAAACAACCTACAATGGTTGATTGGCCATAAAACCCAACCAAAGCAAATTATATATAATTAATATATGTGTATAAAGAGGATTTGGCATTAAATAACCTATAATGGTTGATATGCCATAAAACCAAACCAAACCATTGAACTTAATCTGGAAAAAGGTTAGACATTAGCTATATGGAGTTAGCATTGCTACTTGCCCAAGTTTCCTTGTACCACAAAGATCACAGTTCAAAAAGTGGCAAGTAACTCTACTGCACCCTGTATTTGCTTATTTTCTTTACGTCTTGTTTCTCAAATGTCCAAGTAAACAAAGAAACATGAATGTTCCACTGAGATCATAGGATGTCAAAAGACATTTTTTATAAAGCTTGGAAGATTATCAATCTGTGGTGGGGTATGGAGGATTTTTTGTTGGCTATTTGGATTTTATAAAAGATTTTATATAAGATTTGGTTTGGCTGGATTTTATGGCATATCAACCATTGTATGTTATTTAATGCCAAATCCTCTTTATACATATATATTAAATATATAAGATTTGGTTTGGCTAGATTTTGTGGCATATCAACCATTGTAGGTTATTTGATATCAAATCCTCTTTATACATATATATTAATTATATGTATTTTAGTTTAGTTGGGTTTTATGGCATATCAAACCGTGTAAGTTAATTAATACCAAATCCTCTTTTTGCCTATATGTATTAAATGAATATGATTCTCGTTTTAAAACGAATATTTTAGCGTTTTAAAACGAACTTAAGATTATTTGCTTGCGCATCGTTAGATAGTTACGAGTATTTCTAAGCATCACTCGTAATTCATTTAAACATCTGTTATTTGTTTACACACAGCTAAATAATCGAACAGTTCTACTTATAATAATTCACTTCAGCATTAGTAATTTATCTGCACCCAGTTTAAATGTCAAACAGTCCCAGTTGACCCATAGATTGGGTCCCACCAGATGCTACCTCTCAGAACCAGCGTTGATCTTAAAGATATGGCAATGTATGGGTACTCTGCATTCCCCAAAGCCCCAGCATTACTGAAGCATCACCATCAGATTGTTTAGTTTCATATCCAGAAAATTCGTTGAACGGAGTGTCTTACCCCTCTGAAGAGATCCAGTCGGTGTATTCAACAGTTCTAACCGACCGGACCGATGGACAATTAAAATGTGAAAGTGATTTTACTGAATTGACCAAATACCAGTGGTCAAGTTTTACTTTTACAATTACGTCGTCTTTAATCTAATTTAAAAACGAAATACTCATAAATATTATTTTCTTCTCCAAGATAAAATATGCAGCCAGATAAAAAAGAAAAGAAACAAAACAAAAAAAGAAACAAAAAAAAGTTTTCCAAAGCTCCTGGGTAATAGTATCCCTGAATATAATCGTCTTGGCGTAATGACAAAAAGTATTCCCCAACCGCTGTCTTAAACTGTTCATATCTTGAAATAGTAGCAGACAGATAGATAGATAGATAGATAGATAGATAGATTTTCTTACATAGTGTCAAATGGAAATAAATGGCTTTTCCGGATCTGATGTTCTCATCGTTAAAATATCAAGGGCTTGATTACAAACCAAAATATAGAAAATCTTAAGCACCATCACCAACTTTTAACGAGAAATAAGAATCTTCTAGACTACTATGCACAGAATATACATTGACTAGTCGGCTGCGGCTTTAGAAAACACCGAATTCTTCTGTGCAGAGGGGTAAGACATCCACCCAACGAGTGTCTTGATATGACACTAAACAATCACCAGTAATGCTGGGACTTTGGGGAATGTAGAGTAACCCTTTATTGCCATCGCTTCCAGTTCCACTCAGGCCTAGAGTGGTAGCACTTGATAGTGTCCTATCTATTTGACAAATAGAACTAAACTCTTTACATGAGCTTAACTGAATGGTTTACAATAGAACAATTTTTTGACATTTAAACTGTGTACTTATACTGAAGTAAATTGTTTGAAATTTAACTATTTTGGCATTTAAATATGAGTAAACAATAAAAGTGTACTAATGCTGAATTAAATTGCTTGCAATAGAACTGTTTGTATGTATAAAAAGGAATTTGGCATTAAATAAACAACAATGGTTGATATGCCGTAAAATCTAACCAAACAGAACAGAATATATATATATATATATATATATATATATATATATATATATATATATATATATAAAGTATTCTTCAATCCATTACATCCGGAGTAGTGAACAATTCCGTCAGGACAATTAAATTATTCAAAATATGAATATTTAAATATTCCTGGTAAAGAGCTCAATGTAAATAATTTCACAGAGCAAATATTACTTCAAGAAAAAGCCCAATTCGGTCGCATTAGGATTATGAATTTATTTCCATCCTGTTAAGAGTATTGATATGAATCAAAAAACTTTTGTTTTAAAATTTAACACGACTTTTTCATATCCAAATTTATTTCCATCCTGTTAAGAACATTGATATGAATCAAAAACTCCACAAAAAAATTTAACAGGTCTTCTTCTGATCCAACATTTTCATGGAGGATCTGAAGAAGTCCAGTTAAAATTTTTTGATTCATATCAATGCTCATAACAGGATGGAAATAAACTTATAATTTTAAAGGGAAAATATATATATATAAGTAAAATAATCTAATATATATATATATATATATATATATATATATATATATATATATATGTATATATATATATATATATAAATTAGCGGGCATATCCAGCTTTGCTCGTGCATTATAACAAATTAACACCAATAATGTATCAAAAATACTTTTTGGTGGTTTTCTTTTATTTAAACAGCCTACAATAGTTGATATCGTATGAAACCTAACCAAACAACATTATATATAATTGATATATATGTATAAAGAGGATTTGGCATTAAATAGCCCACAATGGTTGATATAATATAAAACCTAACCAAACCAAATTATATAGAATTAATATATATATATATATATATATATATATATATATATATATATATATATATATATATAAAGAGGATTCGGCATTAAATAACCTAAAATAGTTGACATGCCACGAAACTTATCCAAACAAAATCATATATATCTAATATATATGTATAAAGAGGATGTGGCCTTAAATAGCCTACAATGGTTAATGTCCCATAAAAGCAAACCAAATTTCCGAGTCGGCTTGGGCTGTAGAATACACTGACTGCACCTCTGCAGTGGGGTAAGACCCCCCAATGAGTGTCCCCGATATGATACTAAACAGTCTGATGGTGAAGTCCCAGTAATGCTGGGGCTTTGGGGAATACGGAGTACCCCTTCATTGCCATTGCTCCCGGGTCCACTCTGGCCCGGCGTGGTAGCACCTAATAGGGTCCTGTCTATGTGTTAAATAGAACTAACAGCATACTTATGCTAAACTGAATTGTTTGATTAAACTGAATAGCTCGAAACAGAAATGTTTTTGACGATGTAACCATACTTACATTTAAACTGCGTGCTTATGTTAAACTGAATTATTCGAAATAGAACTGTTTTTGACGTTGAAACTGTATTTACACTTAACTGAATTGTTATATATAACTGAATAAACTGAATAGGTTGAAATAGAAATGTTTTTGACAATTAAACTGCGTACTCATGCTAAACTGAATTGTTTTAAATAGAACTGATTATTTACATAAAAATGGATTTGGCGTTAAATAACCTACAAAGGTTGATATGCCATAAACCCCCCCCAAAAAAAAACAACCAACTTAATCTGGAAAATGGTTAGACATTAGCTAAATGGAGTTAGTATTAGTATTTGCCCAAGTTTCCTTGTACCACAAAGATCAAAATGATTGGAAGATAAGCGATACCAGTTACAATTTAATTTTTTCCTCTATTTAACCAAATACATATATTGTCCATTTCAAACAGACACCAGAAATCAGGGCATCCAATATGATCTTAATATTTCCCTCAAGCAAAAACAGTCGGCTAGGGCTGTTGAATACACCAACTGCAGAGGGGTAAGACCCTCGCAACGAGTGTCCTGATATGACACTGAACAATCTGATGGTGAAGCTGGAGCTTTTTTGAATGTTGAGTACCCCTTCATTGCCATCACTCCAAGGTCCACTCTGTCCTGGAATGGTAGCACATGATAGGGTCAAATAGAACTCAACTTTGTACTTATGCTAATCTGAATTACTTGAAATAGGACTGTTTTTTGACATTGAAACTGTGTACTTATGCTAAACTGAATTGTTTGAAATAGAACTATTTTGACGTTTGTAAACAAAAATTATACTTATACTAAACTGAATTGTTTGAAATTTGATTCGGAGTTAAAAGAGCCAAAAAGGGTGGATACGCCGTAAAACCAACCAACCAACCAAAATAATCAGCAGAGTATAAAAAAGTAAGAAACATGATGAATGAAATATTTACAATTAATTACTGAAGAACAAGCTCATTAGAATAATGGTTAGAGTGTTCGCTACTGGTTCGGGAGACCGGCGTTCAATCCGAGGTTGTGTCATACCAAAGACTCAGAAAATAGTACTTGATGTCACATTGCTTAACGCTCAACATTATACAGTACGGATCAAGGGTATGTGAATCAATCCAGGGAAGGAGTAGAGCCCCTCCGGAAGTTCGGTGTCGTAGGTATTAAAAAAGCAGCCTTCGGATCGCCCACAACAACAGTCGGCCAACTTTCATACTTTTTTATTAATGAATATCAATTTACATTGTTTTTTTTTTTTTCCTGTCATCTACATGTTTGTTTTGCTTGTTTTATCCTCTCCTCTTCTCTCTCCTTCCTCTCATCGCTCTTCTATCCTCTTATCTCCAATTTCTTCCCTTTACCTCTTCTCTCTTCCTTCCTTTTTTCTTTCTTTTTGTTTCTCTTTTTCTTCCTCCTTTGGATTCAAAATATTTCTAGATAAATAAATGCAACATATAAACTCTATAAAATATCACTAATAAGTCACATGACGTAATTTTAAAAACAAACGCTTATTCATTGATTAAACGACTAACTCTTTCCCGATATATAGATTTTCCCAAGGCTTTGGTATTTTTTGAGCATCAATCGTTAATCTAACATCACTAATTTCATCCCTCCCAGTCCTGATGATGGTTCTTGAGAACCGAAACGCTATAGAGTCGACGTTTTTTCTCACTAAGTCTCCTCTTTTGGTTTGATTACCTTGTTATCAATTTTTTCTCTATATATGGGTATGCATGCACGTTTGAATGAGTGAGAGAGAAAGAGAGAGAGAGAGAGAGAAAGAAATTGAGATAGAGATTGAGAGTTTTTACACTAATAAATCTGGTCATCTGATGTGAATTTTCCTCCGTTGTTCAGGATTCTACTTGATACCTGGACGGTTTCAATCCCTTCTTGGATTTTCAGCTCTCACATTTTCTTTTTCAGAGTATTGGAGATTATTCTAAGGACTCTGGTAATGATTTGCATCACTTAATATTTCACAGATTTTTAACTGGCCAAGTCTGCTTTTTTATTCAGTTTTTCTTTTCTTTTTGCTTTCTTCCAATGTCGGTATATATCACATATCATTATTATCATCCTCATCATCAAGTCGTGCTATTAGCCCAAATTTCTCAGCATGGTCCCTAATGAGCTTCACCCAATGATCAAACAATGCTGATGAGTGTAAGTTTTAGATGGTCAGTTAACCCTGGGTGTACCCGTGGGTAGAAGTTCACAGAAAAACATCGCTTTTAAGTTCGTTTCTGCTTTTCCAATAATACTCGGCATTTCTTGCTCGTCTTACTAAGATGTATTACTACATATTCACATTTTGGTTTAGAACGTTCACTGCTCTCCAGTTTAATAAGTAAAGTTAGGGACCGTCGTCCAGGGTGACACGAAGGCTCTTTTTTCAATAGCTACTACACCGAAGAGTAGGAGAGGGCGTTACTCCTTTCCCTGGATTACTCCACATTACCCTTGATCCTTACTTTAGAATGCTGAGTGTTAAGCAAGGCGGCATCAAGTACCATTTTTTAAGTCTTTTGTATGACTCAGTCTGGGATTGAATCTTGGTCTCCCGAATCACTGAGGAACACTTTACTTATTCGGCCAATGGTCTGGTTTAGTAATACATAGTACCTAATAATATCCGTTTTCATTATTTGATGCTCCACTCTTGTATCGTTGGTGAAAAAATCCTTATAAGAATTCAACCTATACATATGAGCACGCATGTGTGTGAGAGAGAGAGAAAGAGAAAGAAAAAGAGATAGAGTGTGGGGGGTGAGACTTACCGAGGAGGTCTGTATGAAAAGTCTAAGTGGCATGTTTCGCTGTAGGAATAGCGTTATATATATATATTCCACAAAAATGAGATAGATAGATAATGAAGCAAACCATGCTATTTTTTTAAAATTGTACACAGAAGAAATAATTTCATCCCAGTCGCCAATGGCCGGGGACATTGGGCTTTACTCCCAGATTGCGTCATACCAAAGACTCAAAAAATGGTACTTGATACCTTCTTGCTTAACACTCAGCATTATATGATACGTATCAAGAGTAAAATAAAGCAATCAAGGGAATGGAGTAACGCCCACCACTACACCTCTGTGTAGTATCTGTTGAAAAGAAGCCTTCGGGTCACCCTCGACTACGGTTGCCAACAAATCTTATATATAATTATAATTTAATGCTAAAAGCGTTTTAATCGTTAAAATCTTTAACTGTGTGTTAAACGTACGAAATAAAATGGCTGGCAAGTTACACTAGCAAACTTACTCGAGTGAGTTAGAGTCTCATTGGGTTCCCCATTCATCAAAGCAAAAAAAAAGCTTTGTAAATTGTTGAATGCACAAAAATTTAGAGCTATTAATATATCACAAAATATTTCTTGCGTAAAATAAGATAATAATTAAGCAGGATAAAAACTCTCAACTCAAAATTTGATGTTATTCAACACACCTGATTTTGTTTGGTTTATTTATGTATATATATATATATATATATATGTATATGTATATGTATATATATATATATATATAGAGAGAGAGAGAGAGACAGAGACAGAGACAGAGTGAGAAAGAGGGAGAGAGAAAGGCAATGAGAGAGAGGATGAGGTTGAGATTGAGTTATACTTTATAATTTTTTAAATCAATATTTTTTGTAATTACATATAATTAACCAATAATATATATATATATATATATATATATATATGTGTGTGTGTGTGTGTGTGTGTGTGTGTGTGTGTGTGTACAAATATATATATATATATATATATATATATATATATATATATATATTGGGGGGTGTAAACAGTGTGGCGAAAAAGTCAATTATTTTAAAAGTTGAACGACCCATGAATGAAAACGATAAAGAAAAATCACTTTTAATTATATTTATTTCATTCTTGAAAATTACTTTAAACTAATTAAACAGATTTAATTACTTTAAACTAATTAAACCATACAATACACCTAGTATATATTTTGTTTTCAACTTCACTGAGCTTAAAGTTTTTAAATGGTGACTGGATTTTGTGTTTTTTTGGTTTGGTTTGGTTTGGTTTGGTTGTTTGTTTTTATGGCAGATTAACTTTTGTTGGTTATTTAATGCCAAATCCATTTTTATACTAACAAACAATTCTATTTCAAACAATTCAGTTTAGCATACAAAACAATTCCATTTTAACCACTTCACTTAAGTATAAGTACGTAGTTTAACTGTCAAAACATTTCTATTTCAAGCAATTCAATTTAGTATAAGTTCGAAGTTTAGTTCTATTTGACCCATAGATAGGACCCTATCTGGTGCTACCATTTCAGGCTAAAGTGGACCAGGGAGCGATGGCAATGAATGGGTACACCGCATTCCCCAAAGCTGCAGCACTAATGGAACATCACCATATGATTGTTTAGTATCATATCAGGATACTCTTTGGGGGAGTGTTACCCCTCGGTGGAGATGCAATCGGTGTATTCTACAGCATCAGCCTACTGGGGAACGGATTTTGTACTATGCTTCAAGATCATGGAGATTTTTATTATGACATTTTTTCTGTTTTGTACAGAACATTATCTTGTTTGAATTTGCCCACAGTTTACAGTCTAACTCACAAAGGATACTGCTGAACAAAAACAAGAATCTCTACTTCTTTTCTTTTAGAGGTTTTAATACCCCAACATGTTTGTTTGTCTCTTCGTTTTTCTTTAAGAAATCGTGAATGCAGAAGGGACATGAATACTAATTAGTGTATTTAAATTACACTCCTACGTTTTTCTCTGGGGTGATTAAATAGGCAATTTGAAAAAAGTCGTTGCTTTATTTTTGTCCAATTGTTAAAATTTACTGTGACAATTAAAGATTCCCATGAGATGTGGCCGTAAGTAAGAAATACTTTTCTCGGGTTAAAAGAAGTGGTTAGAAATCTGAGATCAACGTCTGGACAACTTTGTGGCTGAGGTAGTTGTGTATTTTCCATTATTGTCAACAATCGGTCTTCGGAACGAGCTAAGATTTTAAATTTTGACCCATTTCTTGACCTGTTGAGTCAATTGTAGAATTTGCGAAAGACAATTATGTTACCTCGTTTGTGCTTTAAAAAATTTCAAGAGATTCTTTATTTGATCAAGCATTTTGGAGCCACTCAACTGAACAAATTGCAGCCCAGTCGACTAGGCCCGTAGAATACTCTGACTGCATCGCTGCAAAGGGGAAAGCCAAGAGTATTCTGAATATTATATTAAACAATCTGATGGTAAGCCTCAAGTGATGCTCGAGCTTTGGGGATGTGGAGTACCCATTCATTGCCATCTTGCCCAGGTCCACTCTGACTCGGAGTGGTAGCATCTGTTAGAGTCCTATCTATGAGTCAAATAGAATTGTCTAACATTTAGACTGTGTGCAAACAAATGGCTAATGCTAAGATGAATAGTCTGAAATAGAACTGTTCGATCATTTAAATGTATGTAAACAAATGACTGATGTTTAAATAAATTGTTATTTATACATAGCAATACTTGGAACCGTTTAACTTTTTTGACTCATACTAAATTGAATTGATTGAAATAGAACTGTTGGATGTTTACTGGTGTGCATCTAGAAAATGTTTTCACAAATCATATATCTAATATATATGTAAAAATAGAATTTGGCATTAAATAACCAATAATTGTTGATATGCCATAAGGCCAAAATAAGCTGAAAAAATTGATTGATTTATTAATTTATTGGTGGTATTTCAAATCATCAAGTGTTATTTTATGCCTAGAGGCTAAGGAATCGCATTCATCGTATGTGCATATTTACATTTTTTGTGTAGTTATTTATTTCTTCTTTTTTTTATTTTTGATTTTTTTTTCATATGGTCTTATCAAATACGATTAATTCCTAAGACGATTTATTTGATCGAATACGTTCTACCACTACGAGTCAGTCGACAAATAAAATAGTCGACAAATATTAATGTCGCTTGTAGGTTCGACTCCATTCACAGAAGAAAAATGGAACAAATCCTACTAGCGTACGACATACCTATAGAAACACTAAAGTAAAAGTACGATCACCGGATGGAGACACGGAATACTTTGACATTGTAGCAGGAGTACTACAAGGGGACACGCTGGCCCCGTACCTCTTTATCATTTGTCTAGACTACGTACTTAGAACATCGATTGACAAAATCAAAGAGAATGGCTTCGAACTGACGAAGAAAAGAAGCAAAAGATACCCCGCAACAACAATTACCGACGCCGACTACGCCGATGACATAGCGATACTGGCAAATACACCTGACCAAGCCGAAACTCTTCTGCATAGTTTGGAACGAGCAGCAGCAAGCATAGGCCTCTATGTTAATGCACACAAAACGGAATATATGTGCTATAACCAAACGGGGGACATCTCCACTCTAGAAGGAACCCCACTTAAACTAGTTGACAAATTCACGTACCTAGGAAGCAACGTCGAATCAACCGAAAAAGACATCGAAACGAGGCTAACGAAAGCATGGACAGCTATCAATAGGCTATCGATTATATGGAAATCAGACCTAACCGATAAAATGAAACGCAGTTTCTTCCAGGCAGCGGTCACATCGATACTGCTATATGGATGCACTACATGGACGCTAACAAAACGGCTGGAGAAGAAACTGGATGGCAATTACACAAGAATGCTGCGTGCAATCCTGAACAAGTCCTGGCAGCAGCACCCCACAAGACAGCAACTGTACGGCCACCTGCCCCCTATCACGAAAACTATTCAAGTTAGACGAACCAGACATGCAGGACACTGCTGGAGAAGCAGAGATGAACTCAAAAGAGATGTACTCTTATGGATCCCCACACATGGCCGCGCAAAAGCAGGACGACCAGCTCGAACGTACATTCAGCAGCTATGTGAGGATACAGGATGTTGTCCTGAAGACCTACCTAAGGCGATGAACGATAGGGAGGAGTGGCGAGAGAGGGTCAGAGATATCCGTGCTACCAGCGCGATATGATGATGATGATGACTACGAGTCAGAGTGGAGCTGGAAGTAATGGCGATAAAGAGTTAATTCTTACTCCCCAGATCTCTAGAAGTGGAGGTAAACCATCAGACACAGTTCAGTGTCTTATTTAAGAGAACCATTGTGATGGATTCTCATCCCTCTGCAGCGAATTTTAAGCCTTGCCAAACCAATAGAGCGTAGGATTATTTTGAAGAAAATTAACACCTCATTCGTGGTTCATTTCTATATTGACAAATACAGCTTCCATTTTTAAACATTTTTAAAATAAATCGTATGACCCCTGCTCAACTAAGCTAAGATTATAAAAACTTCAACAGGAGTAGAGGACAAATGAGGAATTTTGACAGACTTGGATAGAAAGAATGATCTTAAAAAACATCTACAAAAGAAAAAAGGTAAAAAAAAAAATCGTACACATCATAGGTTTGGTTTGGCTTCTTTGTTTAATAGCATATCAACCTTTGTAGGTTATTTAATGCCAAAGCCATCCTTCGAAAAGAACAGTAGTGATAATATTTAAACCATAACTGGGAGGATATGGGGTTTAATACCTTTCCCTACGGTGTTTGTCCGAAAGTGAACGTAATAGCCGACTGGAGTTTGAACTCGCTTTAGTCCATCACTTTAACCCTTACATTACGAGGAAACCATACGTATGAGGAGTGAGTCTAATCTCATAGGTTGTTGGAGACATTACTTTTATAAGTCCCGAAAAAGTCACGCTGAATTGTCTAATAAGACACGTAGCGTTACGGATATAGGCGTTTGGATATGAAGTTCTTCTTAACGAATAATCATCAGGAAATTCCTGGTTCAATTACGACAATAAATAATCAACGAGGAATACTTTCTATAGTTTAACATTTGTACTCAGAATTGGTTAACGAAATTAAAATAAACTACTTCTTTGGGTAAAGTAAAGGGATTTGTTTAGGCTCCTGAATTCAAAGGACGCACCGTTTTGAGTTAGAAAATGATGACAGTAGTCATAATATTCTAAGAAATAAAAATTATCAACCTTCATCTTAGAAATTTAGACACATAATGACCACTGATAGACAAAGTTGATAAAGTTAAGAAATGCATTAATCTATCTCTCGTCTTCCTTGCTATAAGTGAGTTGTAGGACAGATTGGGCTCTTTTACCTTGTTACAGCAATCAGTCTAGGAAAAATAAGATTCAGAATTCAAACCTGCAGTATTAGTATACCAAGAATAAGCTTTAAAAAAATCAACGGAAGAAAAAAAAGGATAAGTTATGAATTTGTATGGTTTGGTTTCTTTGTTTAATGGCATATCAACCTTTGTAGGTTATTTAATGCCAAAGCCATTCTTCTCGAAGAACAGTCGGGGTACTATTTATACTTTTCCCAAGTGTATTTGCCTGAAAGTGAACGAAATAGCGCGACTGCAATACGAACTTGCATATTACGATTCCACAGTCCCTCGCTTTAACATTACACTATAAGGACACCCCCTGTGAATTCGTAGAATATTATATATGAAGAAAACCCTTAGGGACTGCATATTATTAGTGAGTTTGATTCAGAGTTAGTGCCCCAATTTATTTGACCTTGTGTCAAACTAAGCCAATCATGGTAAATTACTTTCAGGTTCTTTGCGTTACAGAGTGGTTCGCATATATTTGTTCTGGCTTTACGGAAAAGCTATAAGCGTAACGGTTATCACCCTGGGAAAATAAATTTGCAACCCGTGTTCAAATGCTAGACAAAGCTAATAAAGTTAAGAAATGCATTAATGTATGTCTCGTCTTCCTTGATATGAGTGAATTGTAAGACAGATTGGGCTCTTTTACCTTGTTACAACAATCAGTCTAGGAAAAATAAGACTCAGAATTCAAACCTGCATTACTCCGCTAAAATATTGACCTTGTGTCACATTCTACCTGAAGTGAAAGAGTTGCATACCTACAGAATTCTGGGTTTACGTCAAACTAAGCTTACTTTATTTAATAACTGATTTGCAAACTCGTCTCACAGATTCATAACAATTGAGCAGTGAGATCGATCCTAGCTACCTTCTCCCTGTACAAGCAGCCTTCAATCAAACCTCAGCTATGCTTAATTTTGAGGGGTGTCTCGCATGATGTATTTGTTAAGGAACGCTACGAGCAGACTATTTTTAATAAGTTATATGTTCTCTGGATGCTTATGGCATTAACCTTTTACCAAACCAATTTGCTCCTCTGTGATATAATTGTCAATGATTGATCCTAGTAGACATGTGTTAGTAAATCAATGTTATCTAGTGCTCCATAATATTGGCCTTGTATCAAAACAATTTAGTCCGGCGTGATGTAATTATTGAGCAATACTTGTAGGCTAGTGTTAATAACTGTTTGCTCCATACCACTGGCCTTGTACCAAGCCCCTTTGGTCCTGTGGTTTGTAATTATAAATAAACGATCCTAGCAGACCGGTGTGAATAAATCAATGTAAAATGCTTGCTCCATGCCACTGGCCTTGTACCAAACCCATTTGATCCTGTGGTTTGTAATTATTAATGAACGATACTAGCAGACTAATGTAAATAAATCAATGTAAAATGGGTGCTCCATGCCATTGGCCTTGTACCAAACCCATTTTTTCTTGCGGGTTGTAATTATTAATGAACGATACTAGCAGACTGATGTAAATAAATCAATATGAAATAGGTGCTCCATGCTATTGGCCTTTTACCAAACCCATTTGGTCCAGCAGGTTGTAATTATCAATGAACGATACTAGCTGAATGATGTAAACAAATAAATGTAAAATGATTGCTCCATGCCATTGGCCTTATACCAAACCAGTTTGGTCATGCGTGGTATAATTGTCAATGAGTGATACAGATCGTTTTTAGTAAGTCAATCTTCTCTGGGTGTTCCATTCCTTTAGTCTTGCACCAAACCACGCTGAGCGCAGAAAATGACAATATATGTGCATATTTGGATAGAAAGAATAAGCTTAGGGAATATCTACATTAGGACAAAAGGCCAGTGATAGATAAGAACCGACTTCGATAGAAACAATACAAAATCAATAACTGCTCAAATATTGTTCATGTTAATGATTATTTTCCTTCAAGTGACTTCTATTAGTTGTTTTTTCTTATTATTTTTTTTTTTTTTTTTTTTTGGTTTTGCATTTCTTATCGACATCTCTCCTTTTTCCGCCATCTTTCTTTTTCCACCATTTTTTTTTTTTTTTTCACTGGCTTGAACTTCATCCAAATTGTTCAAGGTAGGCTGACTGCGTGGATAAAGTAAACCCACTCTCTGTTTATCCGCTTAGTTATTATCTATACACAGAGGAACGATCGACTCCCTTGCGACTGAACCTGTCATGCTTTCTGCTTCAATCATTTGTGTCGCTCCTTACGGGATCGTTTTTCGAGAGCACAAACCACGTGTGCCTACCACGCTTCCGTTTTCCCTCTTCTTGGACTTTCACCTTTCGCTTTATCAACTGACTCTTTTAGCAACTGATAACAACTGATATTTATTCCTCTCAAGGGTCACGGATTTTACAAGTACACCAATGTAGATATATAAGATCCTCTCTCTCTCTCTCTCTCTCTCTCTCTCTCTCTCTCTCTCCGTGTGTATGTGCTTTAAAATATTTATTTCCGTGTTACTCTATATAAATGTACCCATTGTATAAATGCAGGCAAATTTTATTATATGTGTCCAATCTGAATTTCCTAACAACTGCAATTTTGTTCTTAACAGTTCGGCATAAAACCTATCTATTATCGAATGAATTTCTCACGCATAGTACCCGTCATAAACGAGGTAATTATTTACTTATGGATTGGCACCTAATCTCACGGATTTTGCAAGTTGGTCATCATAGATTCTCTCTCTCTCTCTCTCTCTGTTTCTTTCTCTCAGTCTCTTCCTCTCTCACACAGTCTCTCTCTCTCTCTCTCTGTTTATTTCTCTCAGTCTCTTCCTCTCTCTCACAGTCTCTCTCTCTCTCTCTCAGTTTCTTTCTCTCAGTCTCTTCCTCTCTCGCACAGTCTCTCTATCTCTTTTTATTTCTCTCAGTCTCTTCCTCTCTCACACAGTCTCTCTATCTCAGTTTATTTCTCTCAGTCTCTTCCTCTCTCTCACAGTCTCACTCTCTCTCTCTCACACTGTTTATTTCACTCAGTATCTTCCTCTCTCCCACAGTCTCTCTCTCTCTCTCTCAGTTTCTTTCTCTCAGTCTCTTCCTCTCTCACACAGTCTCTCTCTCTCTCTCTCTCTCACACACACACACACACTTTCTTCTGCCTTTTGATTCTTCTTTTTCTCTAAATCTCCCTACTTTTGTATGCTTTTCTGTCAATTCGATTTCCTTATGTGTTTCTTTTTCCTACCAACTTTTCCAAGTATTTCAAGCAGTCGTAGGAATGTGTGCCAGACTATGCAAAGCTTACTATTGGCCTAGCCCTCACCTAGAAGAACGAGACACAAGGTGATTTTTTTAAACAGAGTAAAGCTGGTATGAATCCAGAGTTTTTCTTCTCCGAGATTTATAGTGTATCCAGGATAAAGAAACTAGTCTTCCTTCTTGATTTACCCATAGGCGGTGGAAGTAAGAACATATAGTTTCATACCTTTCCCGATGGTGTTTGCGTAAAATGAAACGAAAATAGCCTTGTCCTGGATTTGAACCCGTGTTGTTGATTTAATTTCTAAAGATGATAACCGTTTCGCTAAACGTGCCTCGTAAAGCTCTGAAAGAACTTATTCGCTGTCTTCTTCCTAGGTTTATTCTCTTTCTTTCCTTATTATTTTCATCTTTCTTTCTTTCTTTCTTTTTTTTACACAGGTAATTCTTCGTGTTACTATAACAGCCGAATTGGTTATTTTTCTGTAGAGCGACCAGGTTGCTTTCTCAGAAAATATTATGCGGTATATACAACCCTAACAAATAGGTGCTTCAGGATTTGTAATGGTTAGCAAGCTAGACTAGCAAATATTCGCGAGTGAATTTGAGTCTCACTGTGTGCCCACGTCCATATGTCCTCGTGCCACATTTAAGCAAAAAGCTTACCAAGTTACTACACCCCTAAAAATGTATTTATAAAAAGTTAATTTACTTCAAAACAAAAGATATAGAAATTTCATTTTGTGGAATATCATACAACCAAATTAGATATTACGAGATTTTATTTATTATCAATCTATTCTGTATATATCTTCTGTTAAATTTCATTATGCGGAGTCATGTATATATATATATAGGATGTGATGGTTAACTAAGTAAGTAAAGTTGCCGACCATTGTCGAGGGCGACCAGAAGGCTCCCTTTTTAATAGCTACTACACTCCGGTGTAGAGGAGGGCGCTACTCTTTTCGCTGGATTGCTCCACTTTACCCTTGATACGTACCTTGTATTGTTGAGTGTTAAGCAAGGAGGAATCAACTACGATTTTTAAAGTCTTTAGTATGACGTCACCTGGGATTAAACTCAGTTCTCCCGGACTATTGGCGAACACTCTACCCACTTGACCAATGAGCCCGTGTGATGGTTAAACTGTCGTCTAAATCTCGCAAAAGAGAAAATAAAACTGACATGCCGATTTATCAGATATATTTAACAAAATATATTGAAATACTATAGATAAAATTTTTTCAAAGAAATCACCATCGGCTTCAACTCCAGCCTCTAGACGATTTGGAGATTTCTCGCAAGCCTTTCGGACGGTCACCTTGTTTAAATAAGCAAATGCAGTGGCTATCCTTAAGTGTTGTTCAGAATTTTGTTGCTCTCTTGTTCAACCTCATCGCGCATAAAATAATCAAACAGATTGTAATGTAGGGAGTTGGGCAGCCAGATGTTAGTGTTGATATGGTCGCTGGGGCTGTAGAATATACTGACTGTATCTCCGCTGGTGAGTGAGCTCCCTACTCAGTAACTGTCCTGGATTAAATCATCTAATGGCGAAAATTTGGATAATGTAGAGTTTCCCTTCATTGCCATTGCTTTCAGGTCTGAAGTGGTGAGAGAGGATCAGGGATATCCGTGCTAGCGACACGACATGATGATGATGATGATTGATAAAATTCTTGAACGAACTTGATTGGTTTGGTTTTATAGTACAGCAACCATTGCAGGTTATTTAATGCCGAATCCATTTTTAGAGATATAAATAGTTTTATTTCAAACAATTCGGTTTAGCATAAGTATAGAGCTTAGTTCTATTTAACCCATAGATAGGATCCAATCAGGTGCTACCACTCCGGGCCAGAGTGGACCTGGGAGCGATGGCAATGAAGGGAGTGATAGAACCTAATGGGGTCCTTTTCATAGAACAAACTGTGTGCAAAAAATGACTGATGTTAAATTGTGACCTTTACATAGCATTACTTGAAATCATTTCACTGTGTGCAAAAAAAAAAAAGAAAAAAAAAAACTAGTCTCCGTTTATTGCCCTGTCGGCTAGGCCTGTATAATAAACCAACTGCTTCTCTGACGAGGGATAAGACCCACCCCAACGAGTATCCAGGATATAACACGAAGGTTCCAGTAATACTGGAGCTTTGGGGAATGTGAAGTATCCCTTCATTGCCATCGCTCCCAGGTAGAGTACTCTGGGTATGTCACTAAACGACTACTGATGGTGAGGTTCCATTCCTGGAGATTGTAGAGTACCTATTCATTGTCATTACTCAAAAATCAATCCTCTTTCTGAGTGGTAGTACTTGTTAGGGTCCCATCAAAGAAGCAATAGGCCTGCTGGAAAATTATTAAAATTAGATTCCATATTCTTATGAATTATTTATATTAAGCATACATAAAATCATAATTGTTTACTCAACATTATTATTAATTTCATGAAACAATATAACTCTACGAAAACAAATGTTTATCATTAAATTGAAATACTTATAAGAAACCATATAATCATTGTCATTAAAATCATATATTGTCATTAAAAACCATATAATTATTGTCATTAAAATCATATATTGTCATTAAAAACCATATAATCATTGTCATTAAAATCATATATTGTCATTAAAAACCATATAATTATTGTCATTAAAATCACAGAACTGAGTATATTATTTCATTGGATAGGAGTATTTGATATCATATAACGTTAAAAACGTTTTATTTAACAATTAAATAAAGAAAATGTGAATATAAGCGTAGAATAAAAGCGATTACCTAACTACAAAGCTAAAAATAACCCTACACGATTTACATGTCTTTAAAATAAAATTAAAATAGAATAAGTTTTAAAAAATCAAGTCTACTTAAACATTTTGTTCCAAATTCTTTTATTTTTTAAAATAATTCATCTGAGGTGATCTTAGCTTGATATTAAAAAAAAACCTCATCTTTATATGAATATCTGTAACGTGGACTTCTTAATCAAAGTTTTCAGTACCTTTTATTTGCTCCGGTAGATAAAGAAAATTTTACCATTTTGTGAATCATGTTGTCAAAAAAAAAGTTACCTTTTTGACTTCTATAACAACAAGAGACCGCCATTTTTTTTTTGCTTCCTTCCATTGTCGCCAAAGACGTAAAGTCGTTTTTAGTCTCAAAGGGATACATTTTCTATACACTGCTTTCAGATTAAGTACCAATCGCTTTAGTTGTGCGTGCTTTTTTTTTTCACGAACTTTTTATCGCTCTAAAAAGAGATCGTTTCGATTGAAATGACAGAGAAATAAATACAAATCTTTCTGGCCGCATTTATCGTTTGACCCTGCGCGATCAGCTCGCTTGTGCCCAGTGTTTTGGATAGACCGATGAATACGTAAAAGATGGAGATCAGGATAGATAAAATAAAATGTTCGCTTATTTACGTTGATTTATTGTCCTGTGTCTTTGTGCCTTTCGACACAATATAATGCTCGATAAAATATGATTTAAAGTGCCGGTTTAATCTTGTTCAGTAGAATAAACGATACAATCCTTATTGATCTTTGCAAAGCATACGTCACAAGACCTGGCAAAGAAAAGAATAGGGATTTGAAAGATTGTTTTCGCCAGTTTTTTTGTATGAAGAAGAGAAGACTTTCTTGAATATTAAGATTTGGGGTTCAGTGGTGGGAATATGATGTTCTCTGAAACTAGTTGACAAATTCACCTACCAAGGAAGCAGTGTCTCAACGACCGGGACTGACATTGACACGCGACTTACTAAGGCATGGACAGCTAATGATAGGCTATCGGTCATATGGAAGTCAGACCAGACCGATAAAATGAAACGCAGTTTCTTCCAGGCAGCGGTCGTGTCGATACTGTTATATGGATTCACTACATGGACGCTAACTAAGCGGATGGAGAAAAAGCGCAGACACGAGAGGCAGTTTAGAAGACTTGCTAAGAGCAAATCACGAAATGACGCGAGAGTCAGGGAACTCCGTTCTACCAGCGCGACGTAATGATGAGTTATATATATATATATATATATATGTGTGTGTGTGTGTGTGTGTGTGTGTGTGTGTGTGTGTGTTTTACAGTTTTTGAAACAAAAGGATCGGGCACAAATCAAGGATCTTAAAAGGAGTAATGAAAATTACACTGATTGAAAAGCAGAATAATAATAATTTAGGATCTGTTCTCATTTCGTCTCAGACAGGAACTAAAAACGTCAAGAGGAGACTGAAATTACATTCTCCAGATGTATGCCATTCAGAAGAAGGAACTGTTAAAGGCGTCTTTGCAAAGTTGTTCATAAAGCGTCCGCATTTCTCCTGGGTGATCATTTCAATCCATGGTAACATTAACAGTCTGAGAAAAGAACACCATCCTCTTGTAACAACTGTTCCTCCTTATCAAGAAATACTCAAGCACTGGAATGTACCGCTCTTTTCTCACTGTCATTGCAATACTCTGATCATCTTTAAAAATGGTCCAGTGTTGTCGTCCTTCAAGATGACAACCCATGTCATGTACTTCTTTAAATACAGAGATTATCCAACGATTCTGTGAGCATCCTCACTTCCACAAAATAACTTTAAAGAATTCCTCATCATGGTTGATTTCTTGCAAAAACCATTGAAATATTGTCACCTTCTTTATCATAAAGGGCCGGGTCAGTTAGAGTTTCAACTGGATCAACCCTGAGGCTCCTTCAAGATAGCAAACTATGTCGTGTACTTCTTTAAATGCTGAGGTTATCCAACGATTCTGTGAGTGTTCTCACTTCCACAAAACGCCTTTTCAAGAATTCCTCACCATAGTCGATTTCATGTAAAAATCATAGGAACATGGTAACCCTCTTTATCATAAATGGCCGGGTCAGTTGGAGCTTCAACTGGATCAACCCTGGAGACATTCTTGAGTGTTCAGATTTTTATCGGAGTACCAGATGGTTACGAACCTGTTGCCCTAGGATATTCACCAGTGCCATGAGCTTCAAAGTTCATGACCCCCTTGAAAATCTGACTCCAGGTTTAAAAATCTATTGAGATTTAACTTCTTTCGGTATCTTGCTTGAAGTCTTGAAAGACTTAGTTTCGTAATATGTCTCCACTCAAAAAATCTACTCCATCGTACAAGGCTAGATTTTGCTATATTTGGTTAAATACAACAAAACGGTAACAATTTCCAAACAATAATATAAAAAAGGAGAATAAAGTCAATAAGGAAGATCTGAGATGCAGTTGCTTTATTTCAAAAACTGTGAAACACACACACACATACTCACACACACACACACATACACACACACACACACACATATATATATATATATATATATATAATCATAATCTTAGTAACCTTTATGAATATATTCCTGATTTCGACCGTGTTTCCGCATACGAGCTAACATCCAGTCTCCATCATGTTTATGCGTTGATAGACATAATCAACTTGCAATGTGAATAAAAGTAAGTAGAGTTGGCGACCATAGTCGAGGGCGACCCAGAGGCTCCTTTTTCAATAGCTACTACACTGAGGTGTAGGGGAGGGTGCTACGTCTTCCCCTGGATTGCTCCACTTTACCCTTGATACGTACCTTATAATGCTGACAGTAAAGCACGGAGGTATCAAGTGTCATTTTTTAAGTCTTTGGTATGACCCGACCAGGGATCGAATCCCGGTCTTCCTGGCCAATGATGAACACTCTACTCACTAGGCCAATAAGCAATGGGAATAATGTGTATCAACAAAAGAAGTTTGTCACAGTAAAGAGGTATCTAAAGTGCATAATGTTTTTAAAAACCATTATGCACATTAGATATTCTTTTTGATGTTTGTTGCCTGGCGCCTGAGGCACCCTCGTTCGGGGGAGTGCCGACGGGGCCGAAGGTATTTTTGGCATTTGACTGACGTTTGTGGGCTGTGGCACTGCGTCCGGACCTACCTTAATAAAGGCCTTGTACCGTACTTGTCCGGTGGTGGGACGGATAACAAATAAAATAGTGGTTTTAAAAACCAGATTTTGCAAAATAAAACATCATCTAGTCACTCTGATAGCAAAGAGTTACCTGATTCTCTCTCTCTCTCTCTCTCTCATCATTGTCATCGTTATTCGTCTCTATCATCTTTCGGTTTTGGCTGGTTTCCCAGACTGCTGATGTTTGCAAGTTTTTGCTGGTCGGCTAATACTGGCCTGTCTATGTATAGGAAACTGTAAGAGAATATCACTTATAAATTCGTCCTTACTTCACCAGCAGTGACCAGTATATCTTTCAGTAGATGAGATATTGCTACCTAAAGATGATTACAGATCTACTAAAACCAAAATTTTACCACTTAAAATGGAGACGCGTCCTTCTAGTTTAAAGAACATAAATTCAGTTTTATTTGCGTTCACGTGATAGCTAATGCCTCCACTAAGTTGGTTGGTTGTTTGGTTGGTTGGTTTTACGATGTATCAACATTTTTTGGGTCATTTAACGCCGAATTAAATTTCAAGCAATTCAGTTAAATATCAAAAACAGTTCTATTTCAAGCAATTCAGTTTATCATAAGTACACAGTTTCAATGTCAAAAACAGTTGTATTTCAAAGCATTTAGTTTAGCATAAGAACAGAGTTTCACGGTCAAAAACAGTTCTCTTTCAAACAATTCAATTTAGCATAATTACCCAGTTTAGTTCTATTTTACCCATAGATAGGACCCTATCAGGTGCTACCAGTCCAGGCCAGACTGGACCTTGGAGCGATGGTATTGAATGGTTACTCAACATTCCCCAAAGTTCCAGCATTATTGGAACCTCACCATCCGATTTTATTTATCTAGGACAGTCGTTTAGGGGGAGTGTCTTACCCCTCTTCAGAGGAGCAGTTGTATATTCTACAGCCCCAACAGACAGGGCAGCTCGTTTGGAAAGTCTTACACCTCTGTAGCGAAGCAGTCAGTGTATTCTACAGCCCCACCATAACCGATTGGGCAAGCCTCCTCCAGGCTTCCATCGAATATATAAAACTACTCTGCATTATATATTTTCAATTTCATTGTTTCATTTTCATATTCAAGCAATTCTTTTGTGCATAACTTTTAAAAGGAAAATGTACATTGATGTTTCGGATTTTTCATTGCCTTTGAAAAATACGCTACATGCACAGACACACCTGGACAAGTAAACAAACACGAAATAAAACCATGGCATGTCAACCTTCCTGGGTTATTTAGAGCCAAATCCATGTTTTTAGAAGGACAGCAGTAGTACTATTTAACCCATAGATGGGAGGATAAGGGGGTTTCATACCTTTCTTAAGGGTGTATGTTCGAAAGTGAACGTAATAGTTCGAACTCATTTACTACGATTCTGCAGTGAGCACTTTAACCATTGCATAAATCTTTACACATCTTTCTCCTAATTCAAAATCTTTCTAGGTGATTTTATTTGTTCCACAGTATTGTTCTAAAAAGTAGCGTGACATATTTTAAAACTCAAACGCTGAATTATTGATTAAACGGTTTCCTCCCTTTCTCTGTGTATATGATTTTTCTTTCGTTTTGCATTTTATTAAACATTCCTCGGTGATTAACATCACAAGATATCATCCTTCCTTGTCCTGGTCATGGTTCATTCGAACCGAAACATTAGAACGTTGAATTTCCTTTACATTAAATTCTTTTTCGATAACATTATTTATCAAATTTTCTTTATATTGTGGGATTTACATCCATCATTTACTTCTATACGTATATATATACCTGAAGTAACGTAGGCGATTCAACTGCATCAAATTTTGCGCGAGCACCGTATTATTTCTGTACAGCTGTAGCTATGAGAACAGACGACTGTATAAACGGTGTGATCGATAGCTACTTCGACCAGTTATGCTGGCTGAGGATTTTTCGTTGAGAGGAACATGTCTTTTATGCGAAAAGTGGTCGAAATTTTCATCATCTTTTGGATTCCCGGGAAGCAAGCAGGTTCCTGATTTCTTTCTTGAACCAAGATATTTCTCTTACCTCGTTATAAATCACCGACGTCAATACAAGGAATCTTTTTTCGTTCTTTTATTATTCTTCAGTCAATAATCAAAGTACCATTGATTTTTGAAGCAAGAGAGAGAAAGAGAGAGTGAGAGAGATAGAGAGAGAGACTGACAATTAGGTATTTGTGGGGACTCTTTGATTTAGGAGCTTAAAAGTTTCCCGACTGCTCGGCTTTCTTTTTAGACACACTCTTTTCCCCACCGTTGTATTGTGGCTCGTACCGCGTGACTTCTGGCATCGCGAAGGTATAAAATAGACGTTGTGTTTCTTCACAAGGGGTTCTACAAGATCTCGGTCGGTAGTAAGACCAACTCAGGACGTAATACTCACAGCGCGAGACATAATATTTGTTGGACGGTAACGCTTCAGTTAATAAATAATTAACTCTTAATTTCACGTTGTATCTCTTCTTTACCACGATACAATACACACAAATACCCACTCCTTCACCATCGAATACTCACTGACCAACAATCCTCTTTTACCTTTTATCTGAGAGGTCTCCCCTTACTATTTAAAAAAATAAATTAGTTTAATTTATTTAGGCCGTGCAGCGGGTCTTCAAAGGATAGTCGGTACGCTGTCTGGAATCTATGATTTTGTTTATTTATTAAAATCAAGCAACACCACCCACCCCAACTACAAATTAACACTCCTTCACATACACTCAGAAATATAGGGTTCTGTTTGTTGGTATTTAGATACAAATGTCTGATTTACACCCAGATCCATCTGACACGGAATGGTAGCACCTGTCTATGTCCCATCTATAGTTCAACTAGAACTGTTCAACCATTTAACTGTGTACAAACCAATAACTCTTAAATTGAACTGTGAGTGTTTAAAATCAATACTTGGGTTTATTGGTGATATTTCGTTTTTTATTAACAGAACAACTTCGTTAGACTATTCATTTTTTGCATTTTTCCTCCATTTAAGCAGTTTAGGAAATATATAAACTAATGGAGAATGTAAAAAGATATAAAGAGAGAAAAAGGGTCTAAAAACAAGAGATAGATAAGGGAAGAACAAAGAGGGAAATAATTGTCTAAATTTCTGTGACGAAGCTTGTTGATTTTTATCCTTATGGGTTTTCGGACTATTGTCTTCATCTTTATAGTTATTTCCACAACATTTCGGCCGATATGTCCTCCGGCCTTCTTCAGGTGTTTGTCGAACTCGGGAACCTTCACGGAACTTCGAACTACGTCTTTTATTGAATCCACGAGGGTTGAACATTGGAGGATTAGATGCCTTAAGGAATCGGCACATATGTTGGGCTACATTGACTTGCTGAGTAGACCAAGTATTGAGTTAAATACAATATGGGAACCGATAACTAAGAATGTTAGATGAAAAAAGAGATCTGAATATGAGCACAGGTAAAAAAAATCATACATAATAGTAGTAATTCTTGTCAAGTAAGAACATTAAGTTTATAAGTCCCAAAAATTTACTCTGAATTGTCCAGCAGGACACATGGCGTAACATTCATAGGCGTTGGTTCCCTAAGCTTCTAGGGAGACAATCATCAGGAGGTTGAAGGTTCAATCCTGCCTACAGGCAAGTAACAATACAGGAATACTTAAGACTTGTACCCGCTTATGGCTAACGAAATCAGAACAGGCGACCCCCGTGGATTCAATAAAGTAGTTCGAAGTTCCGTGAAGGTTCCCGAGTTCGACAGACACCTGAAGAAGGCCAGAGGACATATCGGCCGAAACATTGTGGAAATAACATTAAAAATGAAGACAATAGTCCGAAAACACTTCATGATAAAAAAGAGAGAAATATATATAGGTTTTGATAATGGTGATAGAGGTTAAATTTTGACTGTGACCTGTAAGCTAGGTGGCATCGTGTTTTATCAGGGATTTCACCAGATAGAGGTGGATTAATTTAACCCCTACCTCCATTACTCAAACATATATCTATTTTCCTATTCGGTCTTCCTTTATCTATCTCTTGTCTTTAGACCCTTACCCAAATTTATAACTTTATAACATGATTCAAAATTGGGGCTTTTATTCAGCTCGAACACCAGCAACTGTCGGATGTGAGATATAAGCCAGTATTTCAAGGGCAAAGCAAACTTATATATATATATATATATATATATAAGTAAAAAGCTTTTAATTGTAGGTCTAAACAGAGAAAAAAGAAGATATCTTTAAATGAATAGGTCGACTAAGAGATGTTTTTTTTCAAGAATTATTTATTTCGTTCTTACATACGTGTATGCTTCCAGCATGTTGTTTTCGTCTGGGAATGTATGTGGCACAGGGCCACATTAATGGGGCTCGCAATGCTCAATGAGACTGGAACTCTAAAAGACCAATACGACTGGTTGGGTTTTATGGCATATCAACCTTTGTAGGTTATTTAACGTCAAATCAATTTTTATGCAAATAGTCAGTTCTATTTCAAACGATTTAATTTAGCATGAGTACACAGATTAATTGTCAAAAGCATTTCTATTTCAAGCTAATTAGTTGGGTCAAACAGAGTTAATTTAGTTTAGTATAAGTACAGATTTTGTTTACACACAGTTAAATGTCAAAACAGTTCGATAAACAATTCAGTGTAAGTGTAAGTACACTTTCAATGTCAAAAACAATTCCATTTCAAACAATTCAGTTTGTCATAAGCACGCAGTTTAAATGTACATTGTACATACACAGTTCAATTGTAAAAAATATTTCTCTTTCAAACTATTCAGTTTATTCAAACAGTTCTACTTTAAACAATTCAGTTTAGCATAAGTATGCAGTTTAGTTCTATTTAACCCATACATAGGGCCCTATCATGTGCTACTATTCCGAGCCAGAGTGAACATAGGAGCAATGGCAATGAAGAGGTGCTCCACATTCCCCAAAGCTCTGGCATCACTGGAACCACACCATCAGATTGTTTAGTGTCATATCCAGGACACACCATGCGGGGGTCTTACCCCTCTGCAGAAGTGCAGTCGTTGTATTCTACAGCCCCAGCCAACTGGGCAACTTAGTTCATTGAATTGTGTTTATGTCTTTATGACAATTCGTTCATTTCGCTATATATATATATATATATATATATATACGCACAGAAAGAAAGATATAAACTGATGTGATAAAAGTAGATAGCGAAAGAATAAGCTAATCAATTATATATATATATATATATATATATATATATATATATATATATAAGTAAGATATGATTTTGAAATGAATCTGACAGCGATGTAGTAAGAAAAAGAAACGGAAAGAAAAATTAATATAAATTGATGAGAAAATTTTGATAATATTAGTCTATGATCCCAAACGTGTTTCGACCTGTAATAGAACTGTTCCAAGATATATTTAAGGTGGAAGGTCCAGGGAATGACCAAAAATATTTTTTTCAAGTATACCTTCCACCTTAAAATTTTCTTGATTTAATATCTTGAAATATTTCTATTACAGGTCGAAACGCGTTGGTGAAGATAGACTAATATTATTAGAATTTTCTCATCCATTTGTATGTATTTTTCTTTCTGTTTCTTCTTCTTACAATACACACACACACACACACACAAATACGCACACACACACACACACACACACACACACACACACACACACACACACATATATATATATATATATACTTTTCGGTCACCTCTGTCTGTCTGTCTCTCTCTCTTTGGGCGCATGAGTAAATCTATATAAAATTCTCTGACGAAACACATCCAAAATTAACTATCAAAAGTCTCTGGTTATCTCTCTCTCTCTCTCTCTCTCTCTCTCTCTCTCTCTCTCTCTCTCTCTGTGTTTCCCTCTCTCGCTCTGTTGGCATTTGAAATGTTTTTCTTTTTACCTACGTACCTATCTATCTATCTATCTATGCCTCCCGCTAACCTTACGGCAGAGAATAATATCCCTATTCCAGGCCCAATGTCCGTTTTCCCGATCTATGTTGTCTTTTATTACATCACTCTATCTTTTTCGTTTCTAGCCGTCTCACTCGATGTGTAATGCCATCCTGCAGTCTATTACCGTTAAATTACGAGCGTCATGGCTGATTTTTGTGCGCAGCCTTTTCTGGCACGGGAGGACTGTCATCTCCGGAGTTTCCCCACTCCGCAGCTCGACCCCACCAGCGGATATGATGCAGATCAAGCATGGCAGTTTTCGTCAGATTACGAAAACAAAGGCTCGTATAAGGCGAAGGCAGAAATCGATGGCCACGCTCTCCGATGTCCGAGCGAGCGTTTTCCTTAAGTGCTGTCCAAAAAGTGAGCGACGTCTCTACCAGGTTCTTCCCGGCCTGACCTGCGCGAGTGTCCACCACAGTTTTCATTCTGCTTCGTACAGCCATGACCCGTTGGCAAAAATCTTGTCGATCTGACAGTCATTAAAGTAACGTTGACAGTGGCCAGCCAACCAGACAACACACGCTAACACAAATATATATATATATATATATATATATATATATATATATATATAAAACCACTGACTCAATTGTAACACACACACATGCGCACATAATACCTATAAACCGAGAAAAACATTTAAACGCACAGTAAATAAGCATCGACACGACAAAAGAAATAGATACACAACTACGCATGCGCACAACTAAGAACATGATTCGTATTTTTCCTGGTTGAGTGTCTTTTTACCTTAAATTGACAGCCATTTATAACAGAAATTTCCCTCTGTCAAGATAATAGGAGAGGGGATATATATATATATATATATATATATATATATATATATATATATATATATGTGTGTGTGTGTGTGTGTGTGTGTGTGTTTGCTAACGTACTGATATAATCCTACTGGCACGTACATAAAGAATCATATTAACACAAACATAAATCTATATCAGCGAGAACATATCCACACACAAACTCTCTCTCTCTCTCTCTCTCTCTCTCTCTCTCACACACACACACACACACACATAGATACACATATTCACCAACTCACTCTCCCCATATAATTTAGCGTCATACATACAGATCTCCACCAATTATTTTTATTAAAAGTTTTTTGACCCAGTCGGCTGGGTCTGTAGAATACACTGGCTGCATCTCTGCAAAGGATTAAAACTCCCCTAACGTGTGTCCTTGATATGACACTAAACAATCTGAGGGTGGAAATGCTGGAGCTTTGGGGAATGCGGAGTACCTCATCATTGCCATGTCCTCTCTAGCCCGGTGTGGTAGCACCTGATAGGGTCCTATCTATTGGTCAAGTAGAACTAACCCGAGTACTTACACTGAGCTGAATTGTTTGAAATAGAACTGGTTATACATTTAACTAAGCATTCGTATTAGATATGTGAAACCATTTAACTTTTGGAAAAAAGTGGACTCACGCTCGTTTAAAAATATTAATCTTATATCTAATATATATCTATAAAAAGAATTTGACATTAAATAATCTTCAATGGTTGATATGCCATAAAAGCAAACCAAGCTAAAAGTCGTTTTTTTTTCATTAAACAATAATTACCAGTATTTTCAAATTATATTTAATGGAGCATTATACAATCAAAACATATCATTATCGTCAAGGAGCGCTCTCTCCCTCTTTCTCTCTCTCTCTCTCTCTCTCTCTCTCTCTTCCTCTCTCTCTAACCATTCGTCCCTATTGTCCATCACTCCTGGTAGTTCTTCTAGACTGCATCCTGTGTCCGTATAAGGCTGATGCATGCAAATATTTGCTGATCAGTCAACACTGGTGTGTCCATGCGTAGTAGTCCATAAGAGACCGTCGCTTTTTCTTCATTAGTGTTTAAGAGTCCAAATGATGGATCTACACAGTTGCACTGAAACGGTCACACCTTGAAATAAATCCTGTTTTATTTTATCAGAGAGATCAGACCCCAAAAACAGTCCAATCCTTTCAATAGATGAGATATTGCTGCCGAGACATTTGAACAGCTTCACTAATTTCAAAGTCTTGCCTCTTAAAATGGAGATGTTTCTATTTAAAACACATGAACTTTTTGTCGCATTTAAGTTGTGGCTCTCAGCGTCTCATCAACTGAAAAGGGCATCGACATGCGGCTAACGAAGGCATGGACAGCTATCGATAGGCTATCGATCATATGGAAATCAGACCTGACCGATAAAATGAAATGCAGTTTCTTCCAGGCAGCGGTCGTATCGATACTGCTGTATGGATGCACTACTTGGACGCTAACTAAACGGCTGGAGAAGAAGCTAGACGGCATTTACATAAGAATGCCGCGAGCAATATTAAACAAGTCCTGGCGGCAACACACCACAAGGCACTAACTATACGGCCACCTGTCTCCCATCACGAAAACTATCCAAGTCAGACGAACCAGACATGCAGAACATTGCTGGAGAAGCAGGGACGAGCTCATAAGTGATGTACTCCAATGGACCCCAACATATGGCCGAGCAAAAGCAGGACGACCAGCTCGAACATACATACAGCAGCTATGTGAGGATACGGGATGTAGCCCTGAAGACCCGGCAGAGGTGATGAACAATAGGGAGAAGTGACGAGAGAAGGTCATGGATATCCGTGCTAGCGGCACAACATGATGATGATGATGATGATGATGAACTGTGTAAAAACTATAGCAATATTTGCAACAACTTCATTGACGGCAAACTAATGATTAATATTGAATATAATAGATAACAATAATTGAAACCATGTACTCCTATGGACCCCCAAATATGACCGGGCAAAAGCAGGACGACCAGATCGAACATAGATTCAGCAGCTATGTGAGGATACGGGATGTAGCCCTGAAGACCTGCCAGAGGCGATGAACGATAGAGAGAAGTGGCGAGAGAGGGTCAGGGATATCCGTGCTAGTGGCACGACATGATGATGATGATGATGATGTAGTGGCTAATGCCACCTGCCTCTTGCTTCTAGCTTTGTTGCAAGGAATCATTTTGGGCAGGTATATTTGTGAGATGAATCGTCTGTTTGTCTTCTTTTTTTTTAATGTTAAACCGTTTTCTTTTATTGAATCTATTGACGTTTGTCCTTGGTAATCTATGCATATTATAATATATTCATATAGGTCCACGAGGTCGACCCGGATATGAATACGTGAAATGTACATATGATCATAGAATGTTCATAATGTTCATAAAAATATAGGAATCCGAAAAACACGAAATTGGTTCAGGTACGAAACATTTATTTACCTTTTTGGGTTTAAGGTTTTTGGACATGAGGAGCGAGAGACCCAATTTCTTTCTATACTGGCTTTTCCGTCTGACCCCACCACGTGCGGCACATTTCGTAGACCCCAACTGGTCTCGCCTCGGCGAGGTCCAAAAATCAACTTGCCCCGTCTAAGTCCGAAACTCAATTTTCTGTCTCAACAAACGGGCGGCGCCCGTAGCACACAAAGTCGTCTGGCCTCGCCCAGGTCTGAATCACAACTAACTGTTTTTTTTCTAACACATAAAATCCTCAGCGCTTCCGGGCATGACGTCATTCACGTCCCCGGTCCATTTCCTATCTGGGTTTTTTAATGTGACAACTCTGATTGTCACATCCGCGCTCAATGTGTGCACCTAACTAACCCATGCACTAAGCGAAAGCTTCTCAGCCTAACTAAACCGAAAGGCAAGATATATAAAACGAATTCCATCCGCAAGTATATTACAATATTATAAGTACAAGGTAACTTAAAATAGTAATATTATTATTATCATTATTATTATTATTAGTAGTAGTAGTAGTAAATCATTATTATATCAATGGGTTGCATACCCATTGACATAATAATGATTTATCATTGAGACAAGCGCAATGGCGCTCATTTGGAACACGTCCTGTAAAAATGCATCCTTAATGCTAGAGACATCAAATCAATGTTTTTTTTATATTGTTATTATATCAGCTTTCAGGACATGCAATCTCTTTTTGAGTTTCTTGTCTCAGTAATAAATCATTATCATATTAACAGGTTGCATCTATTTTGTAACTGTTTTGAATAAGTAGTGAAGCAAAGTATTTTTCCTCTCTTGCTCAAGGCAGAATGACCAAGGATTCTAAGTTGTTATAGTATGCTATTTTCAATTCTGAAACAAAAAAGAACGCAACAAAATTATTAATGGAGTTATTAGCAGTCACATGGGTCCCATGTATATTCAAACACCCTATATTATTACCGTATTATCGGCTGGGGTGATAGAATACGATGGTTGCACTTCTGCAGCCCAGTAAGGTTCCTTCCTCATTAGGAGCACCTGTTGGCCGTGAGTGATGACTAAGAATGCCTGAGGAAGATAGCCTAGTGGATGAGCGATCGATGACCCGGGTTCTGAATGGCTACTGTACCTGCAAATTCTTTACTTTGGCCTTCGGTCTAAATGGGCGGTCAGAGGGGATTGATTCTATCAATCGGCTTGATATGTCAAACCCTTGCAGTTTAATGATTAAGTCCTGACTGTACTCTTCAAGTTGCTGCCATGGCAAACAAACCCCCTACCCAAGTTATCTTAAAGGCGCTTCTCGTGGCCTAAGGCCCCCGAGCTTTGGCTGGGCCATCTTCGGCTGGACAGTCTGCGACCCTTGACACATTGTATAGCACAGGACCTTGCTGTCCAGTTCAGGCTATAATCAGGCATACGTGCCAGGACCAAGATTTGAGTCCATGACTAGCTGGGCTCATCAGGCCCACATTGCACTTAGTGGGTCGATGACCAGGAAGGTTCGAGCCTCAACTTGTGCCCAACTTTCCCCTCTCTTAATCCCCACTTTAAGCCGAGTTATTGACCTTGTGTCAAGTCCTGTCTGGTGGGAGGCAGAAACAAATATTGATCTTAAAGGTGTGAAAAAGCGGAAGGTGAGGGTCAACCACATCTACAAAGACAGTTGATGGAAATTATCTCCACCAGTTTATGAATACACATGAAATTATATGCACAAAAATAGCCCACGAGGGTTGATATGCCATGAAATAAAATACAGCACTGAATTTTTGAAACAAAACATAGTTAAAAATGATTTAATTCTTTTCTTAATTATTTTTCATTTTTAGCTTGAATAAACCGATTTACTAATATTTTATCAAATACCAGTGATTATTTCAGTAAAACAAATTACTCGGGTCTTGCCGGTTTATTTGTTTCTTTGTTATGGGCCATGACAATTTAAATTCTGTTCGATCAGTTACGACTTACTTCAACATGGCTTCTATCTTCATTATTATCTCGGAGGTCTACAAGTGTTGTAATGGCTAAAGTGCTGGACTGCTACCTCGAAGCGAGTTACCTTAACTTTCGATCTGATACCATCGACAAAAGAATGAACCCCTTTAAACTAACAGACATGTGATGTCATTACATCGACTTTTAGTAATGTTTAATATATATATATGTGTGTGTGTGTGTTGTAAAGTAAGCAAGTTACTTCACTGCAGTCGAAGGCTACCCTAATGCTCCATTTTCAATAGCTACTACATCGAGGTGTGGGAAATACGCAGCCCTTTTCCGTGGATTGCTTCACTTACCTTTGATCCGTACCTTGTAATGCTGAGTGTTAAGCAAGGAGGCATCAAGTATCATTTTCATTTTATGGTTTGATTTGACCAGGGATTGAGCCCCGGTCTCACGGCCCACTGACTAACGCTCTATTCATTATGACAATAAGCAATATATATATATATATATATATATATATATATATATATATATATATATATACGTTGTTGTTGTATACAATTAGTGTCCGGACTTTTTTGTACAGGCATTTAATATTGTCGTAGACACTTGAAAATTTAATATGATATTGCTATACATCTTATGAGATGACAGACTAATTTTTACAATTTCAGGTGTGGGAGGAGTAAGGAAATCAGAACACCAGAGTTGATTGGCCAAAAGGTTAGGGTTACTGTGTTGAGGTTTTAAGGGAGTTCAGCAAGAGATTCCATCGGAAGAGGCCAGCACACTTGAAATCGGGTCAGTGGCATTTCCACTAGGACAATACACCAGTCCACAACTCCATGTCATAGACTATTTGACCAAGATGGGCATCAAGACAGTTCCTCACCCTCCCTATAGTCCAGACCTTGCTCCCTATGACTTTTGGTTATTCTCTAAGCTCACAGGCTGTCGTCATGAGACAATTGAGGAGATGAAAGAGGCTGTGACGAAGCTCATTGACACGTTCACACAAGAGGACTTCGATGGGGCCTTCCAGAAGTTGTTTGAACGGTACACATAAACTGGTGAAAATAATTTCCATCAACTGTCTTTGTCGATGTGGTTGTTTTGGAGGTGCCCGTTGTGTAATGGTTATCGTCATAGGAAATGGACACGGCGACACGAGTTCAAATCCTTGATCAGGCTGATTGCATTTCACGTAGCACTATTACCCTTGGGAAAGGTATGAACCCAATTATTATCCCTCCAGCTATGGGTAAATAGTAGGACGGACTAGGTTCTTCAGCCTTGGTGAGGCAAATAGTCTAGGAGAAGGAAAACTCTGAATTGAAACCTGTTAAACTCCACTTAAAAATTGACCTTGTGTCATATCCTGCCCGAGCGGAGGGGTTAGGTAAATATGGTTTGAGTGGTACAACAAGTGCATTGCATCCGGAGGAGATTACTTCGAAGGGGACTAGAGTTTCATGAGTGTACTATCAATAAAGGTGCCCATTCGAAAAAAGTCTGGAAACTTATTTAATGATCCTCGAATTTATATGTACAGGGTGGAACGATAAAATTGTCGTCCTAAATAAAACAACGCTACAGCTTTATTTTAAATTTTTTATTGAAAAAAAATCAATTCAGGTAGCTTGATTATGTAGTAAAGCTGACATCTAATCAATGTAGCCGCCTTCAGTTTTTTTATCACCGCCTCGATACGGATCCGGAACTGGGATTATGCCTTTTCCACAAGCACCGGTGAGAGCTCAATGAATATTCGGCGGATGGCAGTAATCAGGCTGGCTTTGGTGTTGTGAGAGGTCATGTTGGGGATGTTCTCGGCGTATGACCAAACGAAGTAGTCTAGCAGATTCAGGTCGGGGGAGGAGGGGGCAGTGAGAGACGGGGACAAAGTCATAGCACTCCTTCCAAAGCCAAGCCTAGGTCTCTTTGGACTTGTAAGTCAGCGCCGAGTCCTACTGCCACATCCAGGGTCTACCACCGGCCACCTGATTGCACCAGGGGATCACCACACTCTTCAGCACATCCAGGTACATATTGGTGTTGACTTTCAAGCCGATTTCGAAGATGTGAGGTGGCATGATGTGGCCCTCACTTGAAACCACACCAAAGACCATAAACGTAGCCGGAAACTTTGTTTTCATCACCCTGGGCACATCCCTGTTATTCTTGGCAATCCAGATTTGTATTTTGAGGGTGCTGGCAATGGTCCTGTTGTCATAAGTTGGATCGGTAGAGAGTAAGAATTGTACAGCGGCGCAGCTCCAATCTCGCTCGTTGAACATTGTGTCACTTTCAGACATGATAGAAGGCTCCTATCGCTCTTGGGATTTGTACACAACTGGCCAACTAGTAGAAATGTTTTTGACAATTAAACTGTGTACTTATGCTAAACTGAACTGTTTTCAATAGAACATAATAATGGATTTGGCGTTAAATAACCTACAAAGGTTGATATGCCATAAAACCAAACCAAACCAATCTTCTTCTACTGCAAACTTTAATCTAGAAAATGATTATAAAACATTATAGATATCTACGAAACGAGACCATTTATAAAACGTACGTATGTTAAGCACGATTTTTCCACTAACAATTGTCTCGTACTCTAACGATTCGTATAAAAATAAAAACATTTATCTGAAAAATATTCCCTTAGAAACTATATATGTATAAATTATTTGGCAATAAACAAACAACCAATCAATCATATATATATATATATATATATATATATATATATATATATATATATTTAATCCATAGAAAATAGTCAGCAACCCTGGGTGTCATGGAGTTTTTTGCAAAACAACAATCATCAGGGAGTTTAGAAGATGAGATGAATATAAAATCTAAATACGAAAAAACACAGACAAAAAACCGTTGGGATTTCGTTTATGTGGGGTTGTAAGTCTGTGAGTGTATGTGGGTGTGTTTGTATGCGTGTATGTGTTCTAGTTACGTATGGATGCGTATTTTCATGGGGTTAAGCCAGGGTACTTATTATTTAACCCCTTTATTATTTTATTATGCACTTACCACCAAAGAGATCTATAGTATATAATATTTACGCAATATTTCATTTATTTATTAGTATTATAATAATACAATCCCCCCATATTACACCAAAATATTACAATACAATATAACCTTACTTATGCCCACTGTGATTCTTGCCTACCATAACACAACCGTTCAAATACGCTTACAAATCAAATTCTTATTCATTCTCCTCGACATGCAGTGATGATGTTTTGTTCCATAGCAATAGTCACCTAAATAAATAATGTAACGAATTATTAATATACACTTGAATCCATTTCCTCTATACTCAACGCGCTACGTTCGTAGCCTGGCTTAACCACATAAAAACACGCATCCATACGTAACTATAACATATACACGCATACGCACACACCCACATACACTCACACACTTACAACCACTTAAACGAAATCCCAACGGTTTTTTGTCTGTACTTCTTTGTATTTTTGATTTTCAATTCATTCCATCTTCTTAACTGCCTGATGATTGCTGTTTTGCAAAAAAAAAAAAAAAACATGAAACCCAAAGTCGTAGACTATTTTCTGTTGATTTTATATATATATATAGCTCTATATATATAATAGCTCTATCCAAGATACTGAGCACTCTCCATATTATATTGCACTTGGTTCAACACATAGCCACAAAGGGATTTAGTGACAACCAACACTCTTATGATACAATATATATATATATATATATATACGAGTAAAATTATTGATGAAGAGAATACATATGGTGCAGAGGTTAACATGCTGGACAGTGAGTTTGAACTCGCCACGCCTATGTTCACTTTCGGACTAATATACAAATGAAAAGTATAAATCCCCTTATCACTCTAGCTGAGGGTTAAATATTACCACAACTTTTCGTCTACACGAATGGCTTTAGCATTAAATAACGCACGAAAGGTTTGCTAAGAGGACCGGAAGATCTGGAAATTTGAGGACGAATCGAGACCTTCCAAAATAAAGAATTATAAAGATCGGTCGGGATACTGAAAAGAGTCCAAGAGACTTGAGAAGACTTGCTGTCCTTCAGACTCCAGTGAAAAACTATCAGCTAACACTGGTGTGTAAAACTCGCAATGAATAATAATGATAATAATAATAGAAACAGAATCTCTTCTAATAGCAGCACAAAACAACGCCATAACGACCAATTATATCGAAGCGACAATAGATTAGATGCAACAAAATAGCAAAGGGAGATAGGGAAAAATCGAGCAATCACATAAGCGAATGCAGCAAATTAGCATAAAAAGAGTATAAGACTAGACACGACTGGATGGGGAAGATAATCCACTGGGAATTGTGCAAGAAATTGAAATTTGACAAGACGAACAAATGTATATCCACAAACCGGAATCCGTCTCGAAGAACGAGTCACACAAACCTCTTCGGGAATTAGAGATACAAACAGATCACTTAATCTCGGCCAGACTACCAGACCTAATGATAGTCAACCGAAAAAAGAGAACCTGCCGAATTGTGGAATTTTCTGTTTCGGCTGATCACAGGATAAAACTGGAAGAAGGCGGAAAGATAAGTACACACTCCTTGCTAGAGACCTAAAAAAACTATGGAATATGAAAGTGAGAGCGATAACAATTGTAATTGGAGCGCTTGGTACTGTCACCAAAGGATTGATACCGTGACTGGAGGACTTGGACATAAGAGGACACGTGGTGACCATACAAATCACAGTATTTTTAAGATCGGCCAGAATACTAAGAAACGTCCTGGAGACTTGAGGAGATGTGCAGTCATTCATCTAACCCTGGTGTGAAAACCTCTTAAATGAGTGAAATAATGATGATTTAGTACGTATATTTCTTGCCAGACACCGATTTCTATTGCATACCTGCATGAACTTAAATATGTATCGAGCAGAATGGTGTCCAAATTTGTAGACGATTCAAGCCATTTTTCACTTCAGCTTTTAACCATAAAATTTCTTGGCGAGAAGCAACTGAGAAAACAAACAACTACTTCTCAAATATCGTCTCTAATCCCAAATGAAATAGCTTCATAAATAAGAAATCGATTTAATTTGTCAGTTATCGTTGATATAAGATTACCAGCCGTTGTTTCAATGATGCACGCATGCGCAGTACACGTATATAAAGACACATTCATCTCATTTGGTCTACGTCTCCGTGTTTCATATAGATGAAGGGAGATCAATAAGTCTGTATCCTGATGCAGTTGTTAATATTTTAGTCTCAGTTAATTTATTTGATACTCAGGTTTGGATATGTTTATCGTTGCTTAACCAAGGTATTTAAGCGAGAACCGGATCATTTAAGACTAAATTGACAAGAAATCTTGTACTTTTAAGCGGTGATTTTTATTTTTATCTAATTTCTTCTTTTTTTAAAATAATTTCTAGTAAATGGTATTAATAGAAAATATTTCTATTCAGATTATGTTATTGTGCAAAATAAATGCTATTTTTCTCTTCCTTGGGCTACGCAGTTATTAATTTTTTTTTTTTTTTGTTGGTAGGTTGGCATCTCAATTTTGTCGCTACATCCGAAGTCAGTCTTTTTTACAAGCAATTATACTGTTTCAGTTAGCTAATGACAATAAATTATTGAAAATTACATCTTCAAAATAGGTTGATATAAATGATTTCTACGCTGTTATATGGTTTCAAGTAATTTTATCTAACACAAATAATGTATACACAATGATATAGTTTCAAGTAGCTATTCATATAAGATAATAATCACTTGTTTGAACATAGTTATATGGTTTCAGGATTGATCATGTAATGATGATAATTTACTCATAATTACGTGTACATGGTTTCAAGTGTTATTCTATCTTTTCAAATAACTACTAATACTACTACTAATAATAATAATAATCTTTTGTAATGTAAATAAGTAAAGTTGTCTCCCTTTAGTCGAGGGCGACCAGAAGGCTCCCTTTTCAATAGCTACTACACCGAGGTGTAGGGAAGGGCGCTATTCCTTTCCCTGGATTGCTCCACTTTATCCTTGATACGCACCTTATATTGCCGAGTATTAAGCAAAGGGGTATCAAGTACCATTTTTAAAGTCTTTGGTATGACGCGAGCTAGGACTGAACCCAAGTCTCCAAGACGATTCGCGAACTATTTTTGATACAAATAAATTTGCGATTATCTGATTTCAAGCATTCCTATCTGATACGAATAATTTTCAAAGAGTTTTATTTCATTTATAGATGAAGCCATAGTAGGTTCTATTACTCCGGTCAGATTTGGTTTGGTGTCTTTGTTTAATGGCATATCAACCTTCGTGTGTTATTTAATGCCAAAGCCATCCTCGTAGAACAGTTACAGTACTATGTAAGTTTATGATTGAATAATTCCTGACATCTCTGTTCTAGAGGGCAAATTAACTTCCCACTGGGAGGAATGGGTTAAACTAAAATATTAAAGTAGTAGGCGGAAAGACCGACCCTTCTGGGAAGAAATGAGAGGAAATCTAGTATTGAAGATGAATGAAATCGAAGGGGTGGAATTAATTATTAAAATCCAAATAAGGAGAAAATTGATATTATCAATATTTCCGCACTGCATATAAGACACTGCATATAAGCAAGTGCTTATAAGCCTGGCATAATACGTTGCCTTGTGATGACCCTGTACCAGACTCGCAGATATTTAAAAAAAAAAGCGAAAAGAAAGCAAGATAATATACTTTGAACGAACTGCGCGGATTGACTGAAAGACTCCATGATACTCTGAATCTTGACTTTTACCAAATCCCAAACACAGAGAAGCCAGAAGCAATGGACTAGACTATTAAGAAACAGAAAGAAGCTAATAGCAAGTGACTGAGAAAGGCGAACATAGCTGCTACATGAGATTGCTTTATACAAGACTATATACCTTTTCCAGTTCAAAATGGGAGTAGTTCAGTTCAAAATGGGAATTGCTCATTTCATTTTGTACTGAACTATTCCCATTTTGATCTGAACTACTCCCAATTTGAACTGGAAAAGGTATAGAAAGCGAGAAGCGAAAAAATAACCTTTAAGGATAATTTGAGAGGATTTGAGAATGCCGAGAAATTGACTGCCTGTTAATTCGAGAATTAACCGTCAGTCAATTTCGATAAGGTAGTGCACTGCTATACAACATCCTATTCAACATATTTACAAATATGATCCAAAAGACAGAGCTTTATTATTTATTAATCTATAGTTTAGCATTATATATCGAGAGCTACTTAGCATTCGTATATTACTATCTGCAGTTTTGCTTGAATTTGCCCAGAAGTAATTTCGCGACTGTTACAAGCTTTGTCTTTCTTGTTCATTAATATATTGAACTAACTTTTCAAGATTAATTAACTCTCTAGCGTTACAGTTCATATATATCACAAATTATATCATCCGGAATGGTTAAAAGGTGGAAGTAGACATGAAAAACAAAGTTGCGCATGTGCAGAAGCTAGGATTATGAGCAATTTAACGGAAAATCATTTTTTATCCATATTTTACGCTGGAAAACATTTCTACAATATTTTTAAATTGCTTAGCAAGACACCTATGTCCAGATGATTAAACACCATTTTTTTGTCTTTCATTGGATCAGTTTGAGATGAGGCTTCTTAATCTGAGAATTAATTATTATTTATTGGGGACTTTTTGTCCTCATCTTGGTAGTTTTTTGGGTTTTTTTTATGTTGTTTCTACAAGACTCATCATTCCTATCCGAGGTCGCGGTAAAAATCACCTGAAGAAGGCCAGAGGTGAAATTTGGCCGAAACGTAGTGAAAGAAGAAACAACACAAAAAAACCAAAAAAAAAAACCTACCAAGATGAGGACAAAAAGTCCGCAATAAATAAGAATTAATTCTCATCAGTTTTTTGTTGCTGAAGATTAATAGAAATACATGAAAAAGTCATAAAATGGTTTAAATTAAATTTTGGTCTGATTAAAAATCTATTGGATTACTAAAGGTGCTTTTAGCTTGAGGATTATCGTCGTGGGAAGTGAATTTAGCTACCTAAGTTCAAACCCTGAACGAGGCTGTTTGCATTTCACATAATGCTAATACCCATGAGGAAGGTATGAATCCAACTATTCTCTTTAACGCTATGGGTAAATAGGAGAATAGTCTAGGTTTTTTAATCTTGGTATGATTTCCGGTCTTGGAGAAGTAAAATTTTGAATTAAAACCAGACCTGGAGAAGAATGGGCTTCTCCAAGCTATTCCTGCCTGATCTACGCTACAAAAGTATCGCCCCCACGACCAAAGTAGATTGCGGAAAAATTCAAGTCAGATCAAACCTATATATATAGAAAGGGATAAAACATACAATAGCATAGAAGAAACATGTTACATGAAAACTAAATTTCGTAGTGTTTTTATTTATTAAGACGTTTCGCCCTCTACAGACTTCATTAGAAAATGATTTGGAATAACATTAAGTTTAGCATAGAAATACTGAGTAATCTGGAAGCTACCAGCAAAGTTGTTTATGGCTACATAATTAAGAATGCCAGTCTTTATGAAACTTTATAATGTAGAAAAGATAACCCATCAAAACTGTACTTACGCCCATCATTTAAACTATTAATTAAAGTTATTTAGAATATCTTTTTTATGTGCAAAGTAAAATATCATTAATAATATCTTAAAAGTATATCTGTTTGATTAGTTGATTGGTTGGGTTTTATGGCATATCAGCCTTTGTAGGTTATTTAATGCCAAATCCATTTTTTATGTAAATAGTCAGTTCTATTTCAAACAATTCAGTTTAGCATGTTACACAGTTTAATTGTCAAAAACATTTCTATTTCAAACAAATCAGTTTAGTCAAACAGTTCTAATTCAGCTAATTCAGTTTAGTATAAGTACATATTTTGTTTACGCACAGCTAAATGTCAAAACAGTTCTATGTTAAACAATTCTGTTTAGTGTAAGTACAGTTTAGATGTCAAAAAACAGTTCTATTTCAAATAATTCAGTTTAGCATAAACCCGCAGTTTAAATGTAAGTGCGGTTTAATTGTCAAAAACATTTCTTTCTCGAACTATTCAGTTTAGTCACAGTTCTAATTCAGCTAATTCAGTTTAGCGTAATTACAGATTTTGTTTATACAGTAAAATGTCAAAACAGTTCTATATATATAACAAGTCAGTTTAGTTTAAGTACAGTTTCAATGTCAAAAACAGTTCTATTTCAAACAATTCAGTTTAGCATAAGCCCGCAATTTAAATGTAAGTAAGGTTTAATTGTCAAAAACATTTCTATTTTAGCCATTCAGTTTAGTCAAACAGTTCAGTTTAGCATAAATATGCCGTTAGTTCTATTTAACTCATAATAGGGTCCTATCAGAGTGGACCTGGGAGCAATGACAATGAAGGGGTACTCCACATTCCCCAAAGATCCAGCCTTACTGGAACCTCACCATCAGATTGTTTAGTGTCATATCCAGGACAGTCGTTGGGGGGGTCTTACCCTTCTGCAGAGGTGCAGTCGGTGTTTTCTACAGCCCCAGCTGACTGGGCAAAGTATATCTGGTTAGGCTCCCGTTCTGGAGTTCTAAGGAGTGTGGAGTACACCTTCGTTGCATTTACTTCTAGGTCCACTCTAACCCAAAATGGTGGAATCTACCAGAATCATCTTTATAGATCAAATAGATGTTTGCAAATTATTTCATTTTGAAATATTTTATATCATATAACCGTAAGCAAAAAACTAAGAAAAATACACAAAAAATATAAATATGAGTGTTCAACGATTGTCATAATTTTAGGAATTTTAGGCATGAAATTATCTCCAGACGGGTTTACGTGCCGTTAATATCAATCAAACGTTTATAGTATAATGAAATAAAAGAATGTTCGGATGGAGAAAGAGACAGGCTATCCGAATGATAACGAAAAAAGCAGAAGATGGCACCCGTTGGCTACAGGCCAAGAGGAAGGATCCCTGGAAAAGGAGAATGTAAATTATTAAATGAATAAATAAATAAATAAATAAGCCACCATGGAAAAAAAAGAGAAAAAAAAACCATTACACACTTTTTCTGTATTCTTCTGAAGCTTGCACCGTCGGTGTTTCCGTGAACTGGTCCCGTGTTTGATTTTGATTGAAGAAACTCGGAACGATTACAACTCGACTCAATAACAAACAGCTATATCAGCATCTATTTAGAATTGGTTGCTGTTATGAGCTGTTGCCATTAAACATTTCAGGATTTGCAGCGTTTGGTTTGGTTTCGTTGTTTTAATGACATATAGAACTTTGTTGGTTATTTAATGCCAAAGCCACCCTTCAGGAAGAACAATAGTGGTTCTATTTAACCAACAACTGGGAGTATAAAGTCTTTCATACCTTTCCTAGGGGTATTTTTCCGAAAGTGGACGTAATGGTGCGACTGAAGTACGAACTCGTTTACTACGATTCCTCAGTCCATCGCTTTAACCACTACACCACGAAGACATCCCCGGCTTTTCCCCCCTGTTGTGTGTGTGCGTGTGTGTGTGTGTGTGTTTAAGAATTTCAAAATGGCACTAATCGTGGCAAGTTCGTGGTATGCCCGTCGGTGTCCCATCAAGCCAAACAACGTCAGCAAATTGATGGGATCTGATGTTTAAAGACCGAAAAACCTGAGGAACTTTTTTTACCACAGCACTGTCATATGTCCCACGCTTTATATTATCCAAGGTCAAATGAACTGGAATTTTAGTTTTGTATTTTCCTTCTCTTTTTTCTTTCCTAAAACTTAAAATTTGACACCTTTAATTTCTAAATCATTATCTGATGAAGTCCTAGGAGAGCGAAACACCATAAATTCTCCACTAAATTTGCTTTTCAGGTCATGTTTTCCTCGTAGCATTTGTACATGAATTAATATACCACAAGACGTGCTTTCCTCAAAAACGTCATATTGTTAGACTTCATGTAAAAATCAAAATGCTTTTTGCTCACATTTCTCTGAACGCTACACTCAAAAAAGCACTTGAAGAAAAAAAAAAGGTTTCAATCATGAATCTATGCGACAAATAAAAGTGTCATATTCTTGCAGTAACATTCGAGAATCCACCCCCACCAAAAAAAAAACAATGAACATAATAAGATAGACCACCCTGTCGGCGAGGCTTTGAATATGCAGATTCTATCCCCTAAAGAGGATTAAGATTAAACTCCTTCGAAAAAAGAAAGATGTCATGGTTAAACCACTAAATTACATCTGATGATGAGGCTCCAGTTCGGGAGATCTGGAGAGAACGGTGTATTTCTTCATTACAACCAGGACCAACCAATAATGTTAGTATCTGTTAGGGTCCCATTTATGGTACAAATAGATCTGTTTATGAATTATTTGTATTTGATAGGAATACTTTATACCATATAACTGTAAATTGTCTTTATTAAGAATATATGCTTGAAGCTCTAATTGTTTACCAAGGATTATTATTAGCTACTTGAAGCCATATAACTTGGGCTTGAAGGTCACAGACAAAGGGGCAAGGCTGTGTTGCCGTTTGAATATCTGACTCCATATTTTGGTTATTTTATTTTACCCCCACGTTGGTTGGTCGGTGTAACGTCTTGCCCAAGAAAGTCCCAAAAAGAATTATACAAAAGAAAAGACAGCAACAGATAAGAGACGAAGGCGTTTCTTTTATACTTTCCTTTATTTACTGGGTTCAAAAACCATTCCATGGACGAGGGAGTTTTTCCTGAATACATTGAAATGGTTGAATCCCCCAGTTAAGGTATCAAAGATACGTTAATCTTTTCATGTATGTATTTGTACTCATTTGGTATTTCGGGCTTCCATAAGGGTTATTTTTCTTTTGGAAGTTTGTCAAAGTCCGGTAAGGGTTAGTTTATAGTTCATTTGTGGGTCTTGTATATTCCAGCATAATGCTGACCGAGAAAGAGCTGCTACTGGGTTGAAAGGGACAAACCAACGCTACGTCCAAAGACGTATGCGTGGTGCCCAGACACGCTACCAACGATGTTGTCAAAACACTAGTCACTGCCGGAAAGAGAAAGATAATCTGGTCCCCTTTGTCAAGAGGATGCCTTTTTTCTTTTACGCATGCGTCATCTCCTTTTCCTGTTAGGGACATCAGGGAGTTTCTGCAAATTTAATTTTTCCTTTTTTTTTTAAAATTCAGTTTTAAATTTTATTCATTTATTTATTCGTTCCCCACATAACCATGTGCTAACAAATTACTATTATTAGATATGCTTAATTGAAAACATTTAATTATTAGTTTTATTTTGGTTTGATTTTGTTGAAGTTTATGCATATCAACTATTGTCGGTTATATAATGCCAAATCCTATTTATACGTACGTATATATTAAATATATGATTTGAAAACATATTTTGTTGATAACATTTTTAAACGAAGTCTGACCTTTTTTTCACTCAGTTAAATGGTTTCAAATATTTCAATCGAACATGAATAATCCTATTTACTATAGACAGTAAAGCGATTACAAATATTACTATTTAACACAAATAATTCTATTTAACATTATTAACTTGTTTGCAAAGAATTAAATGGTTCCAACTATTGTTATCATATTTACTACCCCCTCTGCTCGGGCAGGATATGACACAAGGTCAATTTTTAAGTGGAGTTTAACAGGTTTGAATTCTGAGTTTTCCTTCTCCTAGACTAGTTGCCTCACCAAGGCTAAAGAACCTAGTCTGTCCAACTATTCACCCATAGCTGGAAGGAGAATAATTGGAGTCATACCTTTCCCAAGGATATTAGTACTATGTAAATTGCAATCAGTCTCGTCTAGTATTTGAACTCGTGTCGCCGTGTCCATTTCCTACGACGATTACCATTATACCACGGGCACCTCCATGTTCCAACTATTGTTATGTATTCCTAACAATTCAATTAAGCATCAATCTCTTGTTTGCAAACAGTTTAAATGGTTAAAACAGTTGATAGGATCCTATAAGGTGTTTTAGCATTAGATAAGAATACCTGAAATTATATAACTGTACAAATTGTTTTTATTCAGTATAACTGTGTGCAAAAAAAACTTTTAATAAAACAACCACACAGAACATATATACATAAACATACATAGCCCAGTCAGGGGTAAGACCGCCCCGAACAACCAGTGTCCCGGATGTGACACGAAAGATCTCTTGCCCATTCTGCAGGAGCTGTTGGATACAACGAGTGCACCTTTGCGGAGGGTTAAGACCTCCCAACAACCAGGGTCCCAGATATGACGTAAAGATCTGTTACCCAGTCAGCTGGTGATGTAGGATACACTGGCTGCATCTCGACTGAGAGGTAAGACCACACGTCCAACGAGTGTTCCGGATATGACTGTAAAGATCTGTTGCCCTGTCAACTGAGACTGTAGGATACACGGACTGCATCTCTGCAGAAGGGTAAGACCCCCTCTTGCATTTGACACAAAGCTATGTGATGGTGAGGCTCCAGCTCTGGTGCGCAGGGGAATGTAAAGTACTCCTTCATTGCCATTGCTCTCAGATCCACCAGGGTGGAGGCACCTTGATTATCTATGGGTCAAATAGAAGTTAGCCATTTAAACTATGTGAAAACAAATGACGTATGGTAAATAGAATTGTTGAACAAATGACTGTCTAATTGAAATTTTAGTGATACACAACAATACTAGGAAATATCTAACTGTATACAAATAAATGTGTAACGTTGAATAGAATTATTTAAGTTGGAAAGCAATAATTGAAACTATTTATGCTTAGAAACAAATGCGATATTAATGTGCAAGAAAAAAATTTTTCTAACTCATTTAAAATGATATTACCAAAAAGCTATTTACTTACAAATGATGTTAAATTTTTACTGTTATATAGCATTACTTAAAATATTATCTAATATATATATATATATATATATATATATAAAGATTTGACATTAAATAATTAGAAGAATGATATGTCATAAAAACCCAACCAAAACAAACCATAAACGTACAATGAGCACTCACCAATGATCCGGGAGACCGGGGTTCAACCCCAGGTTGAATCATACCAAAGACTCAAAAATGGTGCTTGATGCCGCCTTGTTTAACACTCAGCATTATAAGGCATGGATCAAGGTTAAAGAGGAGCAATCTAGGGAATGGAGTGGCGCCCTCCCCTACACCTTGGTGTAGTAGCTATTAAAAAGTCACCCTTGTCTACGGTCGTCAACTTTACTTTACATCAACCAGTCAATCAAAAGTTTTTTTGTCCACGCTGTTTCTCTTATCATTCACGGGGTTCTCTGTTCATAGTCCATACAGACCATAAAAACGGAACTTTAATTTTTACAAATATTAAATAGATAAAACGAGAAAATATAATTTAATAAATATAAGAATGATTTTTTTTCACATTCATAAACGGCACTTTTTTTTAGCTTCAGACTCGCCGGGCAGATTATAACTCGTCCATCAATTAATTCTTTATATTATGATAATCCATTTCGCTAATCTGTCTAACCCTAACCCTCAACAATAAAATGCGGGAAATCCTTATAAATTACAATTCCATCTCACGCCAATATTAAGCAGGTGTGAATTAAATATTAAAACTACTGATTCAGTAATTTTCATCGAATTACTCCCCAGGGTTGATGTCTTTCAATGGGGAAATCCATTGGACAATGAATTGTATGAAGCGATCATGTGTCGCTTCAGACGGACTTCTTTTGGAATGCTGGTCAAACCATTCAACGGGGAGAGGTTGGTATGCCGATTGGGGCTGGGCAGCTTCCCAATTCTCAGATTACGGGTTTTGCAATGGCATTATAACAGGAATGTTATTAAATGTGACGGCAGTCTGAATTGCGTTGGTCAAGGTCCTGTCAATTGACAAAGACAAAAAAAATTCGATATGGTATACAAAAAGATATGCTGCCGTATTATTCGATGAATGAAACGCATAAGGAAAAAGTATTCATAATAACGTGTATATGTATAGATATATAAACACACAAAGATGATTTGGGAGTTGACTCAAGTCAATGCGCAGATGTGTACGCATGGATTCCTGAATGTATTCAAGTTGGGACAAAATTTATGCTCGTAGCAATCTACAAAAAGAGACGGAGCGGAAATGATAAAAATAACCCTGTCCGGATCTAGCGTTAAAATTAATCATACATTATATGGAATTTATTAAAGATATCGACCGAGAAAGATTTGTCTTCCGTCAATAGCAATCTGTGAATAAAAGGTTTGTTTGTTTAATGACATATCAGCTTTCGTGGGTTATTTAATCCTAAAGCTCTCCTTTAAGAATGATACTACTCAACCCATACTTGTGGGGATAAGGAGATTCATACATTTCTCAAGGTTTTTTGTCCGAAAGGGAAACTAGAACTCGAACACACTGACTTCGCAGCCACGGTCCAGCTCTTTACCCATTACGCCACTGAGGTTCTTCTAACGAATAAAAAAAATTGGACCAAATTACTATTTTATGTTGACAGGGCCGTTAGGCTAATGAATAAAGTGTTCGCCAATGCCTCGGGAGACTGGCGTTCAATCCCAGGTCGGGTCATATCAAAGACTCAAAAAATGGTACTTGATTCCACCTTGCTTAGCACTTTGCACTATAAGGTGTTGATCAAGGGCAAAGTAGAGCAATCCTGGGAATGGAGTAGCGCCCTCTCCTACACACCGATGTAGTAGTTATTGAAAAGGGAGTTATTTAATGCCAAAGCAATCTTTTGGAAAGACAGTAGTGGTACTATTTAAATCATAGCTGGGGGAACAAGGGGGTTCATGTATTTTCTAAGAGTATTACTCTGAAAGTGAACGAAGTAGACTGACTCAAACTTAAATTCGCTAACTACGATGTCAAAGTCGATCACTGTAGCTAAGGAGACTCCGTCGTCTGTAATATAAAACATAGGTTATTTTGTAAAAATATATCAAAGGCGTAACAATCTGAATTAAATATATAAGAATCAGCACATATGTTGGGCTACAGTGACCTGTTGAGTAGATCAAATATAGAGATAAATAAAATAAGGGAATTAATAATCAAAAAGTTTAATTAAAACATCGTAATATGAGCTCGGGTAAAAAAATCATACATAATAGTTGTAATTCATAGTGATGTAAGAACATTAGGTTTATAACTCTCGATAGCGTACCGGTTGGTTCACTAAACATCAAAGTGACAATTATCTGGGGGTTCAATACTGACAAGTAACAATACATGAATACTTAACACTTGTTCCTGGTTATGGTTAACGGAATCAGAGCAAGCGACCTTCGTGGGTTAGTTAAAGAACATCGTTTGAAGTTTCGTGTAGGTTCACGAGTTCGACAAGAAACGCTTGAAGAAGGCAGTAAGACACAGGACCGAAGCGTTGTCAATATAACAATAAGGACAAAGACAATAGTCCGAAAACCCTGAATGAGAATAATCGAGTTTTGTGTCTACCCCGTTAGAGAGATGTCAATAGATGAAGAGGGGGTATTTAGCTATAACGTTTAATCAGCTGAATTGTAATTAAGCTGTAATGGTTTGTCAGCTCATTAGGAATTAGTAATTTAAAGTAATTGTTAGTAAGCTCAATTAGTAATTTATAGAATTGTTTATTGAGCTAAGTAATAGTTTCGAGTAAGAAGCGGGATTAAGAATTTAATATTTAGTAATTTGGAGTAATGGCTAGTAAGCTTAATAATAATTTAGGGTTTGTAAGCTGGGTTGGGAATTTAATGCTAAGTACGAAATTTAGAGTTATAGTTAGAAAACTGATCTTGAGTTCGATCAACATTTCGTGTCATATCGTTTGGGATTTGCCAAAGTGAAAGTATACTGGGATAAAGATATATAAAACAGGTCAGGTTTTCAAAAAAAATCTGCACCTAGTGTTGACTGAATTCATTCCTAGTTTGTTAAATGATATGCAAGAGAGGTTGATTATGATTACGTAACGAGAGGGTGCCGAAAATGAAAAAAATAGTCAAACTTTTTCAAGTAAGAGGCGCACATATCAAAATAAAATTTGCCCAGTCGGCTGGGGCTGTAGAATACACCGACTGCTTCTCTGCAGAGGGGTAAGACCCCACCTAACGAGTGTCCAGGTTATGACACTAAACAATCTGATGGGGAGGTTCCAGCAATGCTCGAGCTTTGGGGAATGCGGAGTACCCCTTCATTACCATCGCTCCAAGGTCCACTCTGGCCCGGAGTGGTAGCACCTGATTGGGCCCTATCTATGGGTTAAATAGAACTAACAGCATTCTTATGCTAAACTGAATTGTTTCAGTAAACTGAATAGCTTAAAATAGAAATATTTTTGACAATTAAACCGTACTTACATTTAAACTGCGTGCTTATGCTTAACTGAATTATTTGAAATAGAACTGTTTTTCGACATTAAAATTGCATTTACACTTAACTGAATTGTTACATATAACTTCTTGAATAGTTTGAAATAAATTTTTTTGACAATTAAACTTTACTTATGCTAAACTGAATTGTTTTCAATAGAACAGATTATTTACATAAAAACGGATTTGGCGTTGAATAGCCTACAAGGGTTGATATGCCATAAAACCCAACAAACCAAACCAAACCAAACCAAACCAAAATAAAATAAAACTACTCATGAAAAAAAAAAAATTTTAATGAAGGAGAAGAAAATATATTGGCATCTCGTGGATAATTAAAAGTAAAGAATGAAAATAAACGAAAATAAAAATATGAACAAATAACTGGACGCTAAGGATATCGACCAATCAGCAATGACTAGAACGTAAATGAGGAGGGATACATTATTTGCATCATTCAAAAGTATTGCATCCTTTGTAATGACAAGATGTACCTTTTGTATTAAGAATCCCACGACGGGGGAAAAAAAATGGTTACCCGAATGGCTATACAATGTATAATAGATCGATTCCTCCTGTTCCCTCGGGAAACAGTCTACGGCTTATTTTCGAATAATAAATCTCCTCCCTGATTTGTGCTAGTATTTTCCACATCGTTATGTATCTGTAGTTGTTAAGGAGGGTTCTTTTTCGTGATCTTTTTGAATCAGAGTGGTCTTTCCTTCCGTGATCCATTCGTTATTATTATTATTATTATTATTATTATTATTATTATTATTATTATTATTATTATTATTTACTCATTAGAGTTTTTTACATCAGCTAACGCTGATGGTTTTTCACTGGAGTCTGAGTGGCAGCGAGTCTCCTCAAGTCTCCAGGACTGGAGGACTTGGAAGTTGGCGGTCGAGTGGAGACCATCCAAACGACATTATTGAGAACGGCCAGAATACTGAGAAGAGTCCTGGAGACTTAAGGAGACTTGATGACTCTCAAACTCTAGTGAAAGACCATCAGCCAACGCTGATGTAAAACACTCTCAAAGAGTAAAATAATAAAAATAACAATGACACGGCCGGGAGTTTTCATTTTGTAAAAAAAAAGATAATGAAGGTAAAATATTTATGAAATAATATCAATAAAGAAGAGTGTATTGACCTAGACTCTACTGATAAAAAGCAAAAATAATGAAATGCAGCGAAACTAGGAAGAAAATAATCGTACTAATCAGCGGAACATCGACATAGTGCAGTGATAAAAAAAAAAGCTATATACAAAGACGGTAAGAAAAATATTAATAACCTAATCGATAAAATTTCTGCCTTCTGACACTAAAAATAAAATTATCATCAATATTGCCAATTCTATTTACTTATTCATTATTTACTGTTCATTGTATTATCATCAGCATCATCAATTTCTTGATGTACAATTCCAATATCGCTTAGATGTAGTCTCAATCAGTCGTATGAACATAGATATTTACGTCTACTGACTTTTGTCTGCAGGTTTCTGTAATTTGTATTTCATTGATACATTTCACTTAGAGGAAAATTCTCATCATGAATATATGTCTAAAATATATGCATAAATGTAAACATATATGGGAGTGCGTATGAGGAGTGATATTTAGGATGCTCGTCGCAGAAATATGGTTAGTATGGACGGATTTGATTGGTTGGTTAGTTGGTTGGGTTTTATGGCATATCAATCTTTGTAAGTTATTTAACGCCAAATCCATTTTTATGTAAATAATTAGTGCTATTTCAAACAATTTAGTTTACCATGTGTACATAGTTTGATTTTCAAAAACATTTCTATTTCAAACTATTCAGTTTAGTCAAAAAGTTCTAATTCAGCTAATTCAATTTTGTATAAGTACAGATTTTGTTTACGCACAGATAAATGTCAAAGCAGTTCGATGTTAAACAAATCGGTTTAGTGTAAATAGAGTTTAAATGTCAAAAACAGTTCTATTTCAAATAATTCAGTCTAGCATAAGTCTGCAATCTAAATGCAAGTACGGTTTAATCATCAAAAACATTTCTATTCTAAGTCATCCAGTTTAGTCAAACAGTTCAGTTTAGCATAAGTATGTTGTTAGTTCTATTTAACCCATAGATAGGACCCTTATCAGGTGCTACCACACTGGGCCAGAGTGGACTTGGGAGCGATGTCAATGAAGGGGTACTCCGCATTCCCCAAAACTCCAGCATTGCTGGAACCTCACCATCAGATTGTTTAGTGTCATATCCAGGACACTCGTTGGCGGGGGGTCTTACCCCTCTGCAGAGAAGCAGTCGGTGTATTCTACAGCCCCAGCCGACTGAGCAAGGACGTATTTGAGTCTAAGTTACGATAAACATCAACATACAGGTGCCCGTGGTGTAATGGTTATCGTCCTAGGAATTGGACACGACGATACGAATTCAAACCCTGGACGAGACTGATTGCAGTTCACATAGCTCTAATACTCTTGGGAAAGGTATGAATCCAATTATTCTCCCTCCAGCTATGGGTAAATAGTAGGACAGACTGAGTTCTTCAGCCTTGATGAGGCAACTAGTCTAGGAGAAGGAAAACTCTGAATTCAAACTTGTTAAACTCCGCTTAAAAATTGACCCTGTGACATATCCTGCCCGAGCGGAGGGGTTGGTAAATATGATATGATAAGCATCAACATACAGAAACACACACACACACACACATATAGACTTGACAAAAAATGTGATCACCTATCGAACTAAAAACTCTGTATTTTTCCGAGTTCGTTTCCATTCATTAATTACCTCTTCTCAGTTTTTATTGATATGTTCCTATTAAAAATATACATATATATATTTATTGATTAGATGTACTCACAAAAATTGAAACGCATACGGGTATAGATATGCAGTCATAAAGTCATATATCGATAGATGAATTGATAGATTGTGGCTGATATATACAGAAAGATCATCAGTCAAATAAACAAACAGGTATATATATATATATATATATATATATATATATATATATATATATCATCTTCATCATCATCAGATCGCACTGCTAGCATGGATTTCTATGACTCTGTCTCTTTCCTCATTCGTCCCCATCATCCATCGCTGCCGGCAGGTTTTCCAAACTACATCCTATGTCCCCACAGAGTTGATCTAGATAAAAACACCAAAGAAAAGATTACTATATGAATATATATATCATCATCATCATCATGTCGTGCTGGTAGCACGGATATCCCTGACCCTCTCTCGCCAATCTTCCCTCTCGTTCATCGCCCTGGGCAAGTCTTCAGGACAATATCCCGTATCCTCACATAGTTGCTGAATGTATGTTCGTGCTGGTCGTCCTGCTTTTGCACGGCCATGTCTGGGGGTCCATAGTAGTACATTACTTATGAGCTCGTCCCTGCTTCTCCAACAGTGCCTTGCATGTCTGGTTCGTCTAACTTGAATAGTTTTTGTGATAGGAGGCAGGTGGCCATATAGTTGGTGTCTTGTGGGGTGTTGCCGCCAGGGCTTGTTCAAGATTGCTCGCAGCATTCTTGTGTAATTGCCGTCTAGCTTCTTCTCCAGCCGTTTTGTTAGGGTCCATGTAGTGCATCCATATAGCAGTATCGATGCGACCGCTGCCTGGAAGAAACTGCGTTTCATTTTATCGGTTAGGTCTGATTTCCATATAATCGATAGCCTATTGATATATATATATATATATATATATATATATATATATGTAAACTCACACACATACATATACATAGACATATATATATATATATATATGTGTGTGTGTGCGTGTGTGTGTGTGTGTGTGTGTATGTGTGTGTGTGTGTGTGTGTTTTCTGTTGGACTGTAGTTATAATGTCTCAGTGCCAGGTATAATATCCATATGGCATATGTATAATGTACTACACTAAAACGTTGTTCCTTATTCTGGAAATTGGTCTGAAAGTCTTCAACTGACACTGCTGAAGATTACCAGTTATTTTGTAATGACATGTTGCCATATCTCAACAGTTCTCAAATTGTAATCACAGGACTGGGGTTTTTTTTTCATTGTTTTGTTTTGTTTCGTCTTTTTCCTTTTTTTCTTTTTGTGAACAGGAAGTTATCGCAAAAACTCAGCTCAAGTGAGTGAAGAGTTTGTGATACTTCTGGAATACTCTTTTTGTCCTTGACAATGTACTGTGACATTCTTGCATTCTTTGTTTTACGGCACATTTAACGAAACTTACTTGTAATAGTCCAAAAATTTACTCAACAGAACATGAATTCTAAAATAATCTGAATCATTTTATACTCGGACAGGTTTATTGTCAACCAGGGTTGCCAAGCTGAAAAATATATCATATATGAGTGCATGTCTTTGTGCGTGTTTTTTTTTTTTTTTGTGCCTAGTCAGGTTTTATGGCATATCAACCATTCTTGGTTAGTTAATGCTAAATCCTGTTTATGCATATACGTGGAATATTCAATAATTTTCCAGACGTTTTTTTTGTACAGGTATTTAAAATTGTCGTAGACTCTATAAAATTCAGTGTGTTATTGCTATACATATTATGAGAAGACTGACCAATTTTTATGATTTCAGGCTCAAAGGAACAGCTACAGCAGCAACTGGAATACACCCTACTAAAGCCTGATTTTCACAACTGGTGAATTTCAAAAATGCAATCTGTACTTCATATGAACGATATGCAATAAAATTCTGTTTTAAACTTGCCATGCGATGAAAGCTGAATCTACTGCTATGACCCAGAGACCAAGAGACAGAATTCCCAGCGGAAGCGTGCTGGCTTTCCCAGACCCAAGAAGGCCAGACAAAGCAAATCCACCCACAAACTTTTGATGATCCCTTTTTTTGACAGCACTGGCATGATCTACATGCACTGGGTTCCCACTGGACAGACAGTCAACAAGGAATACTATGTTGAGGTTTTAAGGGAGTTCAGCAAGAGATTCCTACGGAAGAGGCCAGCACTCTTCAAATCGGGTCAGTCACATTTCCACCAGGACAATGCACCAGTCCACAACTCCATCCTTGTCACAGACTATTGCAGGACAAACAATTTAACATTTTTTTTTGCACACACTTAAATTGTTATATATAATATGCAAGATTAGTTTATCGGTAATTTCCTTATTAAATGAGTTAGAAATAATTTGTTTGCATTCTAGAATTGTTTTTGTTTTGATACTGTTAAATGTATTTAATTATTGCTTTCTCACACTAATAATTCAATTCGAAATGAATTATTTTTTCCACACAGCGAAGTGTTTACGAGTGTTGCTATTTAACAATTATTGTATTCAACGCTATTTCCTTATTTGTACACAGTCAAATATTTCCAAGTATTGTTATGTAATACCAATAAGTCCACGTAGACAATTAAAGAGCTTCAAACAGGACATTTTCACATTACTCATTCTTTTACTTATTGTTTGATGGTTCCAAAAATTGCTTTGCGTCACTAACAATTTAATTAAACATCAGTTAATTATTCATTCACAGTTAAATGATCAAACAGTGCATTTCTAACAATTTGTTGAAGCATAAATCATTTATTTGTCTAAATTTCTGAGACGAATCTTGATGATTTTTATCATTAAGTGTTTTCGGACAATTCTCTTCATCTTTATTGTTATTGTTATTTCCACAACGTTTCGGCCGATATGTCCTCCGGCCTTCTTCAGGTGTTTGTCGAACTCGGGAACCTTCACGTAACTTCGAACTACGTCCTTTATTGAATCCACGGGAATCGCCTGTTCTGATTCCGTTAGCCATAACCGGGTACAAGTGTTAAGTATTCTAGTGTTTTCACTCGCCTGCAGTCAGGATTGAACCTGCAACCTAAGCTTCTTAGGAGACAATCATCAGGATTTTTCGAAAATATTTTAAAGGAAATGAAAAGGTTCTTTTTATTTTCTTCTTGTTGGAAGCAATGTAGAACTGTCTACATCGTATTCAAGATCATAACTGTATTTTATCCATCTGAAGAACGTCATTATATAGACCTGAAATAAATTCATAATGGAACTGCCAAAGTGAATTTTTTACGTTTAATTTCATAAAGAATCTTTTCGCTCTACAAGTGAGTTTTGATATATTTCAATCTGAAATTGATTATATATATATATATATGATAGACATTGTGCACTCAACTGGATATTCCTATTTAGCATGGAGTATTACTTAATAGTCTAACCCTTAGACTATTTTCCTCGGATTATATATATATATATATATAGAATAGACTGATTATATAATTATACATATATATATGTGTGTGTGTGTGTGTGTGTGTGTGTGTTAAGTGATATTCTTGAAAATGAGCTGAGTCATATAAATCCTATTTTACAAAATAAAGAAAAACATCGAGTAAATCAATATTGATCATCACTTCAAAATGGCCACGCTTGGTCGATTTTTATTTATATTAAATCCTCTACTTGTGTATATATTCCAGGGCTGAGAATTTTGAGACGGAAATACAACTTATTTGCACAAAGGCCTCAATTTTTCTTCATGTATATTTAGAGCCAACACAGTTGTACGATATGAAGATTTCTGACAGAAATCATAGATTCCTCAATCAAGTTATCTTAATTTTACTGACATGAATTATATTAAATTTATCTCAGAAGTAAAATAGAAGGATTACGAAAGAAAATATTTCCGTTCTTGAGAGGTATTTTTCACAAGTTAGAGAGATTTCTACAGACTTAAATAGATAAGTATGTGTCAGTTTCTTTGTTTAATCACCAATCAGTTTTCATGGCTGATTTAATGCCAAAGCCATTCTTTTAGAAGGACAATAATAATACGATTTTACTCATAGCTGAAGGAATAAGGGCGTTAATAACTTTCAAAAGGATATTTGTTCGAAAGTGAATGTAATAGCCCAAATAGATTTTGAACTAACTTACTTCGACGTCACAGGTCAGTCCGTTAACCACTATCCCATGGAGACTTCAACCCTATAATTCGATATGAACAGAGCGAGATAGATAGATAGATAGATAGATAGATAGATAGATAGATAGATATGAACAGCGTTATATATATATATATATATATATATATATATGTGAGGCTGTTAAGATAGATAGATAGATAGATAGATAGATAGATAGAAAATTTTGCTATCAATCAATCTGAGTCTCTTAGTAAATATTTATCTATTTATCAATATATCCATATTTGCCAACCCCTCCGCTCGGGCAGGATATGACACAAGGTCAATTTTTAGCGGAGTTTAATGGGTGTGAATTCAGAGTTTTCCTTCTCGTAGACTAGTTGCCTCACCAAGGCTGAAGAAACCAGTCTGCCCTACTATTTACCCATCGCTGGAGGGAGAATAACTGGATTCATACCTTTCCCAAGGATATTAGTGCTATGTGAAATGCAATCAGTCTCGTCTAGAATTTGAACTCGTGTCGCTGTGTCCATTTCCTACGACGATAATCATTACACCACGGGCATATCCATCTATCGGTATGTCACTCACAGTCTGTCCATATCTATATATCTATCTAAATATCTATCAATAGATAGATAGATAGATATGAACAGACTGAGAGTGATAGATAGAGAGACCGAGAGAAACAGATGGACAGATATTACTATCTCCAAAATTTAGCTAAATCTTACCCATGATCACAAATGAGAGTCACTTAATCAGATTCGAACTCAGAACCGTAGTGATACTCAGCACCACTGTCTTGTTGACTATTACACGTCCTTCGAGCAAAAAATAGAAAGACATTAGTTGCATACCAAATTTCCCATCGATTTCTTGAAAACCGATGCCACGGAAAAAAATTGTGCATATCTAATATGAAAGCACAGGAACAAAGTTGACTGTTTTTACTACACGTACGATTTTTTCAAAAAAATATACATTTAGTTTGTTTGGTTTGGTTTGACTTTATGGCATATCAACTATTGTTGGTTATTTAATGCCAAATCCTGTTTTTACACACATATTAAATATATAATTTGTAAACACATTTTGTAGATATATACAGTTAAATGATCTAACAGTTCTATTTCCAACAATTCAATCTAGCGGAATTTAACAAATTTAAATGGTTCCAAGTATTGCTATATATCGCTAAACAAAGCAGTTAACATTGGTCATTTTTGTACACACCATTAAATGAGCAAACAGTTCTATTTCAAGCAATTCAGTTAAGTATAAGTAATTTGAGTGCACTCAGTTTAAATGGGAAACAGGTCTATTTGATCCAAAGGTGCCACCAGTCCGTTCCAAAATGGTCCTGGGAGCAATGGCATTAAAAGAGTACTCAGCATTCACCAAAGCTCCAGCATTATTGCAGCCTCACCATCTGATTGTTTTGCGTCATATCAAGACACTCGTTGGGGGAGGGTATTATCCCTCTGTACAGAAGCAGTCGGTGTATTCTATAGCCCCAGCCGATTGGGCTGTCAAAAATTAAAAAGAATTAAACAAACCACGGTCTAACAATGCAGTAACGAGTAATTTTTTTTTCAATGGGCTGCATTTATAAAGAACTTTATCGATTTCACATATTAATTCTTTTTATTACTGTCATAATTATTTGGGGATCTTCAGTTAACCTTTTGTTGGCATCGGTCTTTGGCTGGGTGCCTAAAAGAGCTCTTCATTTTCAAGTTAGAATAGCGCATTGTCTGATATGTGTCAATTTTGAGAATTAATCGTGACATACATACGAAATGTCTCCAATAAAGTCTGTCAGCCGCATGAACATTCGTACGTTTGGATCCACTAAATAAATATATATATATATGCAAATATACATGCATATATATAAGAATGTATATATATAAGAATGTATATATATGCACATATACACGTATATATACATATATGTGTAGGTATATATACATATGCATACATATATATTTATATATATATATATATATATATATATAAGCAAATACATATACCAACTTCAACAATTCGTGCTTATAGAAGGAAGTCTATTCTCTCTCTCTCTCTCTCTCTCTCCGTCCTAACTGACCACAGTTTCTGGCAGGTCGTCTTGACTGCGTCTCGTATCCATACAGACCTTACGTATGCAAACTAGCTAGCACCGAATATTGCACATCTCTCGACTTTTCATAGTATTTAATTAATTTTCATTAATTGTATTTTCAATTTTTTTTTTCATTCATATTTTCTCAGGGGAAGAATTAGTAGTAGTAGTAGTAGTAGTAGTAGTAGTAGTAGTAGTAGTAGTAGTAGAATTGCACAAGTACATATATATTATCATATCTTTCATTTCAAGATTTTCTTAAACATCTTTTTGAATTAAAAAATTTTTTTTTTTATTCAAATCCTCCTAATTACCACCTAACCACACACGTCGTCACACAATAATGCCCGCTTGACAGCGTCTACCACAGTTCGACAACATCCAAAACTGACTTTTTTTGACGATTTTTCTAAATGTATTTACAACTAAAATTTCAATAAGTTTACTCTAAGAATATGTCAAAACTGTTCTTTTGAATGTTTCAAAAAGACTCTGTATTATTCATATAAATTTCATTACATAGAATATCGTTTGTATTACAATTCAGTAGAATATTCTTTTCCAGATGCGATAAGTATTGTCGTTCCTATGATTTTCTTAAGGGAAATTCAATTAAATGAAACAATGTCTGACCATTTTCCAGATAAATGCTACAGCGTGTTTGGAAAGAGCTTAATTACCGATGTGACATGTGCCATATCACAGACAGTGCACAAATTGAACACATGTTAAATTGGTCCGAGAATAAACTTATGATGTTCAACACTTAAACGGTTCAATTTTATTGAGTGAGACCATGTAGTTTTCAAGATAATGACTTTTAAAATTATGTCAATTTTTCAGACTCCCTATATATATATATATATATATATATATATATATATATATATATATATATAAAGAAAAATTGATAACAAGGTAATCCAAGTAGAAGGAGAGATTTATTGAGAAGCAAAATCGACACTATAGCGTTTCGGTTCTAGTAAACCATCATCAGGACTATGAGGGGTGATATTATTAATGTTAAATCAACGATGGATGTTTAAAAGTGCTAAATACAAAAACATAGGAAAAATTTGTATAACAAGAAAAAGTTGGCTGTTATCTCACTAATATCACCCCTCAGAGTCCTGATGATGGTTCACTAGAACCGAAACGCTATAGTGTCGATTTTGCTTCTCAGTAAATCCCTCCTTCTACTTGGATTACCTTGTTATTAATTTTTCTGTATATATTGTCAGATTACACTCCATTATTACTTCCAAATATATATATATATATATATATATATATATATATATATATATATATATATATATATATATATTGGCAGCATTTCTTCATCGATACATATTTGATTAAACATAATAAGTTTGATGTTCTAATTAGGACATCAAAATAACAAGCAAAACTGCAGATTCTCGAGGCACATCATATTAGAAACATACAACCCAAACTTAATAGAATTAATTTTGAAACCAGAGCTAATGTATTTAAATGTCTTTAGCTCCAAAAGCTTTTTATAGAGACAAATTTGAAAAGTAAACACTACACAATACAACAGTACAAATACTCATTCTTACAAAGTAGTAATGTACATACAAAAGTTTCATCACTCGTGTAAGACATCCTCTCCTGATGATGGCCCGAAGTTGGGCAGAAAGTACTTGGGAAATAACTAATTATAGAAGGTTTATCAACCAATTCCCTCCGAATATCATAAGATCAATACGGCAATTCGAAAGGATTAACAAAAAATATGTAGACAAAAAATTTCTATTATATTCAATCAATTATATATATATATATATATATATATATATATATATATATATATATATATATATATATATATATAATATAAATATATATTTAAGCATGTTTCATTAAATAATAAAGACAGATTTTGTCTGTAAAATTTATTTAAGCACCTTTCAAATTTTCTGATTTGTGTCTTAGTTTCAGTTTAGAATTGGTAGATGAATTTCCCAAAATTGTCCCGAGCGCTTTCAGACCTCTCATAGACTATCTTCAGGGGTTGCTTGCTTGTGTAAGGTGTGTTTGGATTTTTGAAAGTTTGTACCATAACGAAAATATAGGAACGCAGAGTTGGATAAAACAGAGTAACTGATGTATTTAAAAAAGGGAACGCTATTTAAAAAGGGAGCCTTATTTAAAAAGGGAACGCTATTTAAAAAGGGAACGCTATCAACGGAAATAGAATACATAGGAATTCGGGAAAAATAGTGCGTATGTTGGTCTTACTACAACTCTTTCAAAACGACTTACAATGCACCTTAATGATTCCAGTTCTTTCGCCTTTCATCTTACCATTCTATTCCTAAATCCAACTTTCGAAAAATTCTGGTAGGAAACTCTGTTATAATCGCACACAAAATTGATAAGCTACGACTACAAATCTGAGAAGCGCCACATATAAAAAAAAAAATTAATTAATTAATTTTGAAAATAGTGACAAAGTTTGGAAAAGTTTTCAGTTTTTTGTTTGTTTGAGTTTTTTCTATTTTTTATTTTTATTTTTTTGTTTTTTGTTTTTTCCCGTATGAAGGGTCCGAAAGCGCTCGGGTGAATTTTGGGAAATTCATCTACCAATTCCAACGTGAAACTTATCAGAAAACTTGAAAGGATTTTAAATAAATTATACAGACAAAATTTGTCTTTATTATTCAATGAAACATGTTTAAATAAACGACTTCTACCTCGCCACACACACACACACACACACACACACACACATATATATATATTCAGTGCGATTGAAACATGAATTTAAAGGTTTTTTTGGAATGACAAAAAAGGAAGAACATTCCCATATTTCATGTTCAGTCAAATGGTTATCATGGACACGACGACACGAGTTCAAATCCTGGACGAGACTGATTGCATTTCACATATCACTAATACCCTTGCAAAAGGTATGGATCCAATTATTCTTCCTCCTGCTATGGGTAAACAGTATGGCAGACTGGGTTCTTCAGTCTTGGTGAGGCAACTAGTCTAGAAGGAAAACTCTGAATTCACACCTGTTAAACTCCGCTTAAAAATTGACCTTGTGTCATATCCTGCCCGAGCGGAGGGGTTGGTAAATATGGTTAAATGGTTTCAAGTATTCCTATGTATCGCGAACAGATAGATAGATAGATAGATAGATAGATAGATAGAAGAGAGAGAGAGAGAGGTGGATGTAGAAACACACACACACACACATTGAGAGAGACGGACAGACACACAGACACACGGACAAATAAATATAAGGAAATGAAGTTTACTTATTTTTTTAAATTTGGTAAAATATTTTAAACCAAAAATGCTGTGATATTTCATGAGTATCAATAAAAAGTCAGAAATATTTACAATATTAATAAAAAGAAATATCAATAATACAGATACAAGTCCGAAAGTCAAAAAATTATTCGATTTTCACGAAAAGGTTCATACTGAGTGACGACCAATGAAAAATAATTATATGCCAACTCGTCTAATTAACATTCTTTATTCATTTATTTATTTTCAATGAATTAATTAATGAGTTATAATGAATAAATAATAACAATCTATAAAATAATTCACAAGTTTATAGAATGGGGGGCTTCTTTTCATATTTGATAATGATGATTTTTATATATATGTATGAAAATAAGAAAAAAAACGAAGGTTGAGTTTCCATTCGTAGTGTAAATTATTATCATATCATTCTATTATTACATCAATTGAATTTTTTAGACTAATTTGAAATGATGGTCTTTCACTGGAGTAAAAGTGACAGCAAGTCTCCTCATTTCTCAAGGATCCTTCCGAGTATTGTAGCAATGCCGTGAAACGGATGGTCTCGATTCTTCTAATCCCTCCACTCATTTTCTTCTCAGGCCTTTGAGGAACGTTCCAAGAGAACCAAGTTAATTTGTATCACCGTCACCCACATGTTCCACAGTATGTATTTTTTTGGTTGGGAGTCGGGGGGTTCTCTATCAAAATCCAAATATTTATTAATCTTTCAGCTTTCTTTTATTTTAACTCTGAGGTCCACCGGAAGGTCAAAATCCACTTTTTAAAAAATTAATTAACCATATTTACCAACCGCTCGGGCAGGATATGACACAAGGTCAATTTTTAAGCGGAGTTTAACAGGTTTGAATTCAGAGTTTTCCTTCTCCTAGACTAGTTGCCTCACCAAGATTGAAGAACCCAGTCTGTCCTACTATTTACCCATAGCTGGAGGGAGAATAATTGGATTCATTCCTTTCCCAAGGGTATTAGTGCTATGTGAAATGCAATCAGTCTCGTCGAGGATTTGAACTCGTCTCGCCGTGTCCATTTCCTACGACGATAACCATTACACCCTAATTAATAAACCCTAAGCTTGGCCATCTAGCCAGGATTAAATGATCTGTTAGTCTCAAAATTTTTTTTTTTTAACTCTTTCAATTTTTTCTCCCCAGCAGTAGTTGATGGTTTCTCACTGGAGTTTAAGTGACAGCAAGTCTCCTCAAGTCTCCACAACTCTTCTCAATATTCTGTATCAATATTATTTAATTCATGGGAGAGATTTTTATCCCAGCGTTATCTGATGGTCTCTCCCTGGATTCTGAGTGACAGTAAGTCTCCTCAAGTCACCAGGACACTTCTCAGTATTCTGGTCGATCTCAATAATGCCATAGTTTGGATGGTCTCTACTCGTCTTCTTATTTCCATGCCCTCCAGCCAATCCTTTGGTCATTGTACCGAGCGCACCAATTAGAATTTGTATCGCCTTTTCATCCTTATTTCATTCTTTTTAGAGTTTTTCACACCAGCGTTAGCAGACGGTCTTCCGCTGGAGTTTGAGTGACAAATCTCTTCAAGTCTCCAGGACTCTTCTCAGTATTTTGGTCGATCTTACTAATGTAGTTTAGATGGTCTCCTTTCGTCCTTGTATTTCCAAGTCCTCCAGTCTCTTTATCAATCCTTTGGTGTCTGTACCAAGCGCACCTATTGCAATCCGTCACTTTCATGCTCCATAGTGTTTTTAGTTCTCTAGTAATGTCTTAGTACTTATTTCTCTTTTCACTTTCGTTCATGATCTGCCGTAATAACAAAGTCAACAATTCGGCAAGTTCTCATGTGTTTTGTTAACTATCATTAGATCTGGTCGTCTGGCCGAGATTAGAAGATCCGTTTTTATCTCAAAATCCGATAGAATTTTGTGCGTCTCATTTTCCAGGGCAGATTCTGGGTTATACATATTCTATTTTGTTCGTATAGTCAAATTAAAATTTCTTGCAAAGTTATCAGTGGATCACTTTCCTCATCCGGTCGTGTCAAGTCTTGTACTCTTTCTGTGCAAATTTGATGCATTCGCTTATTATGGGATTGATTGTTTCGTCTCAATCACCGCATAACCTATATTTGCTATTTGCTGCTTCTTCTTATTTTTATTATTATTTGTTGGTTGGTTGGTTGGTTGGTTGGTTGGTTTGATCATTGGTTTAACGGCGTATCAATCGTTTTGGGGTTATTTAAAGCGGAATTAAATTTCCAAAAATTCAGTTTTGTATAACCACAACTTTCGTTCACAAACAAATGTCAAAACAGTTGTATTTCAAACAATTCAGTTTAGCATAAGTACACAGTTTAGTTCTTTATAAAAACTGTTCTATTTCAAACAGTTCAGTTTAGCATAAGTACGCTGTTTAAATGTCAAAACAGTCCTATATCAAGCAAATCAGTTCAGCATAATTACATAGATTAGTTCTATTTGACCCATAGATAGGACCCTATCAGGTGCTGCCTCTCCGGGTCAGAGCAGACCTGGGAATAATGGTATTGAAGGTGTGCCCAGCATTCTGCAAAGCTCCGTCATAACTGGAACCTCGCCATCAGATTGTTTAATGTCATATCTAGGACACTCGTTGGTGGAGGGGTCTTACTTCTCCGCAGAGAAGCAGTCGGTGTCTTCTACAGTCCTCGCCGACTGGGCAATGTTATTACTACTATTCTTAGTAGTAGTAGTAGTAGTAGTAGTAGTAGACCTAAGAGAATAGAGTACAGAGAAAAATAGGAGTAAATGGCTGATTTGCTAGTCGGCAACCTCGAAGTAACTGTGTTCGAACTTCAGTCCCGCTACTATATTTACTTTTAGACTAAGACTAAAAAGATATGAATCCCCTTTCTCGACGCTCAACGCTATGGGTTAATAGTAGTGCTATTCTTTTACAGGTATCACTCTGGCATTTAATAACCCACGAAGGATGATATGCCATTGAGCAAACAAAGAAACAAACCAAAATAGCCCTGAGATAGATGGAGACATAGAATTAGGAAATGAGTTTATGAGTTTGCTTTGATCTTCAACAAACAAAAGGCTCTGTAAGGTCATTTGATTGTTCCGGTGGTGAACTTAATAAAGAGTCCGTGAGGTAAAAAGGCGATGTGAGTTCAAATCACATCGTCAACTTATTAAACTTCGTGTTATTACTCACTTACGTGGATTGACGGTCTAAGTACGGTGCAACAAAAAGTACAAAAGAAAATACTAAATATACTATATAAAAAAAGTAATTTACATTCCAAATCGATTTTCTTAGCTTTTGGATATTAGTCGACACAGAAACATATTAATGAGTATTATTATGCGGTCCTATTATAAGGGTATGTCAATCTGTCCTGGGTATTTTATGCCTAGACTTTAGGGAATCAAATTTATTGGACATTCATATGAACATTTTTGTCGAGTTGATTCTTAAAAGTTTTTTTTTTTTTTTTTTTGCATTTGGTCTTATCGAATACGAATATTTTTTAAACAGATTCTATTTGACACATAGATGGAACCCCAACAAGTACTACCACGCTTGATCAGAATGAACCTTGGAGCAATGGCAATAAATAGGTTACTCCACTCTCTCTTGATATCCAGAACTCTAACCTCATCATCCGATGCAGTTTCGTGTTATACACAGGACATCTCTTTTTGAAGAGGTTTTATCACTCTGCAAGGAATACACTTAGCGTATTGTATGCCTTGCCAACATGGCGTTTATCATTTGAGCTTGAAACGACAGAGGACTTGCTTTATATCAACTTATCTTACTAAGAAGTCAATAATAATACATAATAATAGCATGAATCTAACTCTTCAGAGACATCAGATTTCTATTTTAATTTCAAAATCTAATGAGCATAAAACAACACACATACACACACACACACACACACACACACACACACACACACACATCTATCTATCTATCTATCTATCACAAAGATAAAAGGACAATATAAACCTACAATAGTAAAAAAAAGAATTAGAACTTAAATAGAAAACCTGGAAATTCCGTTTTGTGAAATTATTTGCTTTTTTTTTAGATAAATTTTCGAGAAAAAAACTTTCTAAAATTTTTTGATCGATTAATTTATTAATAAATCTATTCTAAGGGTATATCAACCCGTCTCGGGTTTTTTTTATTTTGCTTTAGGTTAAGGAAATGCATTCATTGTACATTCATAATTTGATGTTGTTTTTCTTATTGAAGCTGCGTACTGACTTGTTTGAAAAAGTGCTGTTTTGACATCTAAACTGTGTGCGCCCATATATATAGCATTGTGATCAAATAAAAATACTTTGTAAATAGTTGTATGGTTTCAAGTATTTCTATCTAATACGAATAATAATATGGTTATAAGTAATGATTTTTTTAATTAAAAATCATTCAATTATTAATTAATTTGTCACAATTTTATAGTTTCAGGTAACTAATATATTGGCCAAGAGGGTAAAGTGTTCGCCAATTGTCCGGGAGACTGGGGTCCAATCCCAGGTCGCGTCATACCAAAGACTTTAAAAATGGTACTTGATACCTCCTTGCTTAATACTCAGCAATATCAGGTACGTATCAAGGGTAAAGGGTAGCAATCCTGATAAAGGAGTAGCGCCGTCACTTACATCTCGGTGTAGTAGCTATTGAAAAGGGAGCCTTCTGGTCGCCCTCGACTAAAGGGAGACAACTTTATTAAAAACCTTTAGTCAGCAATTCCAGCTACTATTCTCAGTACATAAAATTTTCTGTTACAATATATTCATGTATTCCGATCGAATGCAATTGATTTTTAACCAGATCTATTCGACTTATTAACGGCACCCAAACAGGTAATATTGGTCAAGTAAATCTTTTTGAAAAATATTAATATTTAATGGGACAGTCTATAAAAAAATCTTATGCAACAATAAGACAAAATCTGTACCAGACCAGTCGGCTGGGGTAGTAGAATATACCTACTGCATCTCTGCTGAGGGGTAACACCCTACCCAAAACGAGAGTCCTAGATATGACAAGGCTCAAGGCTTTGAGATTTGGGAATGTGGTGTAACCCTTCATTGTTATCGCTCTCAGATCCACTCTGGTCTAGAGTGGTAGTACCCGATAGGCTCCTATCTTTGGATCAAACAGAACTAAGCCGCATACTTATGTTACACTGGATTAATTGAAATAGAGCTGTTTTTACATCTAAACTGTGTCCAAACAAATTAAAATGTTAAAAGCATAACTGTTTGGTTATATAACAGTGTGAAAACAGATGACTGTCTAACTGAATTGTTAGTGATATATATATATCAATACTTGGAACAACTTAATTGTGTATAAATGAATAAATAGTGTTGAATTATTAGTGTTAAATAGCCATACTTGAAACATTTTAACTCTGTGCCTAAAAAAAATGAGCCCAGGTTCGTTTAAAGATGTCAACAAAATCTATTTACAAATCATATAGTTGATATAAGTGTAAAGATAATTTGGCAATAAATGACCAACAATGGTTGATATGCCATAAAACCCAACCAAACCACATCATATATATTTAATATATATATGTATACTGAGGATTTGGAATTAGATAACCTACGATGGTTGATATGCCATAAAACCCAACCAAACCACATCATATATATTTAATACATATGTATAAAGGGGATTTGGCATTAAATAACCTACAATGGTTGATATGCTATTAAACCCAACCAAACCCAATCATATATATTGATATATACGTATAAAGAGGACTTGGCATTAAATAACCAACAATGTTTGATATGCCATAAAACCCAACCCAACTAAGTCATATATATTTAATATATTTGTATAAAGAGGACTTGGCATTAAATAACCTACAATGGTTGATATGCCATTAAATCCAACCAAACCAAACAGAAAATATTAATATAAACGTACAATGAACACGATTCCTTAACCTCTGGATATAAGATAACCATAGACGAATTGAAATGCCGTTAAAATCAATCAATTAGTCTCCAAAGTTAAAGATTATTTTATAAGGGTTGGTTGAGTGTAAGTTTTTGATTTAGGTATTGGTTCAAGTGCTGCTTTTCCATATTCAAATTTTCTCGCTGGGAGTTTCATACTTTTGACCTTGTGCCAAACTGGGTAAATCTTAGTAAATGACTACATGAAATATATTGATAGGTCATGTAAATGTGTTCGATACGCGTATACAAGCCAATCAAACGCATTTCCTAATAGCATGCTCTCTCTCTCTCTCTCTCTCTCTCTCTCTCTCTCTCTCTCTCTCTCTCTCTCTCTCTCTCTCTCTTACATAAATAAACATGTACATATTTAGCAGAAATGTCTTGAACCCGGCTCAGTGCTCGCTTCAGATGAACAAGTCCTATTTCCCCAGTGACGCATTGCGGCCTTCTCTCTTTCACATGGCCTTCTCTCAGAGCAGATGCGTTCTTCCTGCTTGCAAACCTTTAACATATCAATTAATAATTAGATCCATTAATAGAATTAGGACGTTTCCATACATTATTGTTTGTTATCAGGTCTGCTGCAGGAGTTCATCGATTGACAAACGTTGGGGAGTGGGGGTGCGATTGGTTGGATAGGGCGGAGGTCAAGGGTGGAGGAGTATAGTTTATGGTTCTGATAATGGAATATACACGATCATTTGAAATACACACTGGCGAGTAACAAGGATAACGAGAGGTGTATTATCAATTTCTAATTCTTGGATTCCAATAGTCATGTAACTGACACTAACGATAATAGGACAAATTAATATATATATATATATATATATATAACCACATTGAAGAGTTTTGATACAACGAAACAGTTTGTCTGTAGATGACGATATATATATATATATAGGGTGCGGAACAAAAATATGGATTAATTGTTAAAACGTTTTTATTTTTTAGTTATAGTTTGATTTGTCCAATTATTGAAAAAACGCTCTAAATCATGATAAACCTTATTATTCAAGCATTTTTTAAAATGAAAATTCAACCCAATATGATTGAGTAAGAAAAGAAACGACAAAGAATCTATGACTTGTCGAAACCAAGCCAAAATATTCCCAAAATAATTACAGTTTCTTTATGACCTCCATCAAACTAAGACCTAACTGCTTGATTTCGCTATATACGGTGTTTTAGAAAATAAAACAAATGCAACTTCCCATCCAATTATTGGTTAAGACTGCGATTGAGAAGGAATAGATAAAATGCCTGAATAATCTATGTTGAAGGTATGCAAATCGTTTCAAATTCGTCTTGATGCAATAATCCAAAAAATGGTGGCCATAATGAATAAATTTATAGTTTTCTGTCTATCTTCTTATTTTATGGTTTATTTTTTAAAACTAAAATTAATCTTGTTTTCTTGAGTCGTTTATGATTATACAAGTCCATTCCTAATTTTGCTTACCCACCATATACATATATATATAGAGAGAGAGGGGAGGGAAAGAGAGAGAGAGAGAGAGTTTGGCATTATGGTTCAAGTGTTCACCAGGGGTTCAGGAGACCGGTGTTCAATCCCAGGTCGAGATATACTAAAGACTCAAAAAATAGTACTTGACGCCACTCGCCATTTTAAAATATAGAGCACGGGTGAATGGAACAATCCAGAGAAAGGAGTCGTGCCCTCCCCAACACCTCGGTGAAGTAGCTATTGAAAAGGAAGCCTTCGAGTCGCTCTCGACTACACTCGGCCTACTTAACATATATATGTGTGTGTGGTGTGGATGTTTATTGCATTAATTGGTTTAATATATTATTTTTATCGAGTCGTACACATAGTACAGATTCCATTGACTCTCTCCAGCCAGCCATCATTCTTGGCATGTCCTCTAGATGGCATCCAGTGCCTGCACACAGCTGATGAATATTAAGTATATTCTGGTCGGCCAATACTGGTTAGCCCATGCGTTGGAACCCATAAGAGAATCTCACTAATACGTTTGGGTCTGCTTCTTCGCCATTGCCTAGTATTTCTTATTCGTCTTATTCTGATGGATTGTGAGATAAGAGGTTAGTGGCCATACAGCTGCTTTTTGTAAAGTGCTGTTTCCATGACTTTTTCAAAACGGCACGAAGCATTCTTGTTAAGAACTCATCAAGCTTTTTCTTAAATCACTTTCCTTTAAAGATGTAGCAGCAATACAATTGTACTGACGTCTCTACAACTTGGAAGAATTATTCTTTTTATTTTATCAGTAAGATTAGATTTCCATAAGGTCAACAATCTGTCGATATCAGTCCATGCTTTCTTATGCGTATGTTGATATCGTTTTCAGTCGATGAGATATTGCTAACAAGGTACGTGAAATTGTAAACTAATTTCATTTGATGTGGAGATGGCACTATGTTATTGAACTTTGTTTTATCTGAGTTCACATTGAGACTAATGCCTCTTGCTGCCTGCTCTAGACTATTCTGTAGGCATTCGGCTTGAGCATGTGTGGTTATAAGTATTTGAAGAAATAGGGTATTAACTTTTATTGGTTTTACTTTACTTGTTTTGAGAGTTTAAAAGAAGAATATTACGAAAATTATTGTGATTTTAAATGCTAAACTTATGGAAAATAATCTATGATAGTAAATTAGTGTTACATTAAGAGAAATTCTATCCTTCAAAATTTTTCTTTGGAATCAAAATTACCCAGTCAGCTGGGACTGTAGGATACACCGATTGCACCTCTGCAGAGGGTAAGACTCCCCCCCCAATAAGAGTCCTGGATATGACAGTAAACAATCTAATTGTGAGGTTCCAGTGATGCTTGAGATTTGGGGAATGTGGAGTACTCCTTCATTGCCATTGCTCCCAGGTCCACTCTGACTCGGAATGGTAGCACCTGACAGGGCACTGTCTATGGGTTAAATAGAACTAACTGCATACTAATGCTAAACTGAATTGTTTGAAATGGAACTGTTTTTGACATTTAAACTCTATTTACATAAAACTGAATTGTTTAATATAGAACTGTTTTGACATTTAACTGTGTGTAAACAAAATCTATTCTTATACTAAACTGAATTGTTTGAATTATAATTGTTTGACTAATCTGAATAGCTTGAAATAGAAATGTTTTTGACAATTAAACTGTGTAGTCATGCTAAACAGAATTATTTGAAATAGAACTATTTGCATAAAAAGGCATTTGGCGTTAAATAACCAACAAAGGTTGATATGCCATAAAACCAACCAACCATCCAACCAACAACCGAATCGAAAATATGATGAAAATAATGAATTTACATTAATATTCGTAAGTGTGGCCCCCACTTGAAAATGAATGTAGATAATCCTACGAAAAATATCATTTGATTTCAGTAATATTAAGCAACATAAAATTTCAGGTTGGCTTAATATCTATGACCAATATTTTCTGTGATCTTTA
>OY757911.1:106350752-106438252 GCA_963585895.1 Sepioteuthis lessoniana
TCTGACTGCCAAATTGTTAGGCTGGGAAGAACTTGCTGCTACCGAGACAAATCTTCTACCGGTATTAATAGTCACGGAAGAGTCCGCATTTTGGGTACCATTACAACCTTCTAAGAAACAATGCTAGAAAACTTACTGGACATTGTCGTTGCTCATATTTGCTTTAGTCATCACTGATTGGCCAATCTACTACTGCTACTGACGTGCGAACTTATAAATATTTGCTGACAGTTCGTACCAATGACTCCCCCTGAACAATCCAACAGTTTTTCATTGAGCTTTTGTGTGTCTGTGTCAGACCGATTCTATGTTGTATTGTTGTATAGTCATGACCATGATTAACTATACAAACACATAATACACACATATATATATATATATATATATATATATATATATATATATATATAATACATATTGACGCACTGAATAAAGACGAGCGAAGACTTCTTTAAAAAATATACCTCTCACTTTATTGCAAGGTTTGCGTGAATGAGGGAGTTGGAGACTGGACAAAGACTGCAACATATTGAGGGGGTGTCCTTGTGGTGTAATGGTTAAAGCGATGGACTGCGGAATCGTAGTAAGCGAGATCGTATTCCAGTCGCGCTATTACGTTCACTTTCGAGCAAATACCCTTGGGAAAGGTATGAACCCCCTTATCCTGCCAGCTATGGTTTAAATAGTACCACTACTGTTCTTCTAGGAGAATAGCTTTATCATTAAATAACCTACAAAGGTTGATATGCCATTAAACAAAGAAACCAAGCAACATATTGACCACGCCAGCCCCTCCGGACATAGCCGTGTGTCGTTCTCCTGGGCTGCTCAACCGGGGTCCTGGGGGGCCAGCCTCTCTGGGACATGTTCTCATTCCAGCATCTTCTCACCAACTGGTCTCCAAACTAACTAGGGGTCCCGGGGGCCCCTTCTACCGGGTAGTGGCTTTCCCTACCACACCTTCTCTCCAACTCGTCTGAACTCCAACTCGTCTGAACTCCAGCTCACTGACTTCCTGTCTCCACCGAGTTATATAATAGTTCAATTGCCCACTCAATCGCCCACTCAATCTTTGGAATAGCATGTTTGATCGTCATCAAGCGGAAATAACTGTCATGCAGTTCAGAGATCACTCTCTTCCGGTGCATCAGTCTATGAGTGTATCATTGGCTTTTACCTTGTCCCATTTCGTCAGCCAAATCCGCCTACGCGATTTCTTTCGATTACTGGCCATTGGAATGTGTTACTTCCTTCCGGTGCATCACTTTGGAATGGCATGTTTGGCTGGGTCGAAGGTCAATATACAACAGTATCTTTTTTCATGGGTGATCAATTTTTTTGTTGGGGATTCAAATTGACAGATAACAGAATCGCTGTATCTATTATTTGAGAGTTAGTGGAGAATTAGAAAAAGTGATTTAGAAATTGTATTCAGTTCAAGTAGGTGTGAGTGACAAGATCTGACCACGAGTTCAGTTTGAGAGCTTGGCGGGGTTAGAATAGTCTCAGTCATGTGACAAAAAGTCCTACCATTTAGAAAAATGATTTGACATTTAATCTGTTGGTCCCGAGAAGCTGGCGTGATCGTTTTTTCTACTTATTTTCAAAGAGCCACTCCTCGATTGTATTTGTTATAGGTAAGAAAAAAAAAGTCTTTGGTAAGAAAGTAATTAAAAAAAAGTGTGTACAAAAGTGGCTTAATATTTGTTCTTTTTTGCAAGAGATAAATCCTCGTTTGTCCCTCACAACGAAAGCAGCGTGCAGAACAAAAGAAAGCAGAGGAGTATTTGAAAGAAAATAATACAACGTTAAGGTCAAAGTCCGAAGAAGATAGCAGGCGGCTATTCAGCATCATAAAGAATATATATATTTTTTAAAGTAAATAGGTCTGTAAGAGGATTTGGCTTTAGGTTATTCATTTTTCGTCTTCAGGAAGTAAATTTCCTAGGGTAATAGCAATGAAAACTCCAAATCGGAAGTCTCACCATCAGATAGTTTACTTTCAAATCTAGGACATTTGTTCAAAGGGTCTTACCCCCATACAGAGATGCAGTTGGTATATTCTACATTCTTGGACAGCCGACTGAGCTGTCCGGTTCAAGATATATGAGGAGTGTGGAGTATATCTTAATTGCCATTATTCCCAGTTCCTCAATGAGCCAGTGTGGTAGTATGTTAGGGTCAAATAGATCTGTAAGAGTCCAATCTTTGGGACAGATAGATCTGTTAGAGTCCCATCTTAGGGTAAAATAGATCTGTAAGGGTCCAATCTCTAGGTCAAATAGATATGTGAGGGTCCCCTCTATGAACCAAAAAGATCTGTAAGTTCCTATCTGTGGGTCAAATAGATCTCATTGGGTCCTATCAATGGATCATATCGATCTGTTCGGGTCCTATCTATGGGTCAAATAGATCTGTTGGGTCCAATATATGGGTCAAGTAGATTTGCTATGGTCCCCTCTATGGATCAAATACATCTGTTAGGATCCCTTCTATATCTCAAATAGATCTATTAGTGTCCTATCTATGGGTTAAATAGATCTGTTGGGTCCAATCTATAGGTCAAGTAGATTTTCTACGGTTCCCTCTATGGATCAAATAGGTCTGTTAGGATCCCCTCTATATCTCAAATAGATCTGTTAGGGTCCTATCTATGGGTCAAATAGATCTGTTGGGTCCAATCTATAGGTCAAGTAGATTTGCTATGGTTCCCTCTATGGATCAAATAGGTCTGTTAGGATCCCCTCTATATCTCAAATAGATCTGTTAGGGTCCTATCTATGGGTCAAATAGATCTGTTGGGTCCAATCTATAGGTCAAGTAGATTTGCTATGGTTCCCTCTATGGATCAAATAGGTCTGTTAGGATCCCCTCTATATCTCAAATAGATCTGTTAGGGTCCTATCTATGGGTCAAATAGATCTGTTGGGTCCAATCTATAGGTCAAGTAGATTTGCTATGGTTCCCTCTATGGATCAAATAGGTCTGTTAGGATCCCCTCTATATCTCAAATAGATCTGTTAGGGTCCTATCTATGGGTCAAATAGATCTGTTGGGTCCAATCTATAGGTCAAGTAGATTTGCTATGGTTCCCTCTATGGATCAAATAGGTCTGTTAGGATCCCCTCTATATCTCAAATAGATCTGTTAGGGTCCTATCTATGGGTCAAATAGATGTTTCAACTTATTCGTATTCAGTAAAACAATGTTTTAAAAAGACTTTAAAGAAACTACTCCACAAAAAACATAAACACGAGCATGAATATTGTCGCGATTCTCTGACCTCTTGGCAAAAAATTACCCCTGACAAGTTGACTTGTTAAAAATCAATAAACCAATTTGGCATTCAACGTATTTATTCCAGGGTGTTTTCTGCAGGCCGAAGCACCTTTTAAAATTCTTTACTCTAAGTGAGGGTTGATCAAGTGTTGCTTTGTAATAGATTAACGAGACCTGCGGGTGTGAATACGGCGGATGTTGTTGACATATAGATTGATAAGACCGGTGTGATCACCGAAATGTCATGTCCATAGGTGCTGTGTATCCGAGGATGTTGACAGGATTATATCCGCTCAAGGATAATATCAACAAGGTGATTGCCGGAATGTCACCATGCCACAGTTGTTATGTTGAAAACAGGTGCATCCGGTAGAAGATATAGGAAAATCACCTGAACTGTGGGCGTCGTTGAATTCGGTGATAGTGGCAGATGCGTACGCCCACAGAACCGGGCTTGGGCAAGCAGTCAATAGGAAGCAGACAACATAACTAATGAAAAGCAAAGAAGTGAGATGTGGGCATAACCATGGTTAACGAAAAAGAGGAATTGCTGCAGGTCACGTGAGAGTTGTAGATTATGTAAGTTCCCGAATTTCGGCTAAAGTCAGTTGTTCACTGGCTCGTCCGTCTCCCAACAGCTCCTCCGTGTGCGCGAACTCTCTGCGATTGCTTTTTTCTCCATACAAGTATCATCGCCGAAAATAAAAATATAATCTTATATTTTTATATACATACGTGTTCCTCGTTGTTAATAACGACAAAGTGTACTATACAACAGCTTAATATCTGCCGATCTAACTTGATGCTTAAGCTATTTTTTTATACTATTTCTTTTTCAGGAAAAAATCTTGTTTTTTTCACACAAAGAGGAATTCAATATGATTCCTCATGAAAATAGTCCCATTCAACCACCCAACTGAATGTAGTACAATTTGTAATAAGCAGCTGTAACTTGCTGGCCTAGAATAATTTATTTGTTAAGAGTTAAAACACACAAACAGCAACCAATTATTTTGTTCACGCCCAAGCAATAAAAGTTTTCTCGTGCTGCCTATTGAACAATGGCTGTAATTGCATCATAATCCAGACTGTACACATTGCGAACAAAGAATTTTTTTTGAAAATGTTAACATTTCTGAGAGCATGGTAAGAAAAAAATGATTTCAAACAATTTCCCCTTGTTTACCATTCTTGGAATCTTTCCCTGGTATTCTCCTCTATATCAGTTCTGATTTTCTTATAAAGGTTCCTAATAGAAACGTTAATTTTATTTAACCATCTGTGGTTAATACTAGAAATGTATTGACAAACATTGTGAATAGTTGTAAACTGTTTAAAATTTTAATATCATAAGGTTCTACCCGAAGAAGTTTTTTTTCTTGTTCTTCTTTGTTTAATGGCATTTAAACCTACATGGGTAATTTAATGCTAAAGCTGTACTTGTAGAAGAACATTTATGGTACTTGCTTACTTCGTCTAAAGAAGTGTTAATATTTTTCATATAATCACTATATATATATATATATATATATATATATATATATATATATATATATGTATGTATATATATATATAATTTCCGAAATGTAAATATCTATCTATAATAAATCATTATTTTTTTGGAATTATTCAATGCTTGGGTGAGTTTACATCTATTCTTTTAGATATATGTATGAAAGGGAAATATCTGTTAATTGGCTTGTGGGTAATACATTTACATATTTAATGTCCGACGCCAGAGATGGATATTCATTACAAAGTAAAGTTAGAGATTCTTCCCACATAAAATAGTGACCTGGTTTCTTTGTTTAATGGCATATCAACATTTGTGAGTTATTTAATGCCAAAAGAAACTTTGCTGAAGTACAGTTATGATACTATATAACCCATAACTGGGAGAATAAGTAAGTTCATGCCTTTCCTAAAGGCATTGATCCAAAAGTGAACGTAAAAGCATGACTGGAGTTTGAACTCGCTTACTACTTTGTACGTTAACCACTATGCCACGGGGACTCTTCTTTTTAAAAGATTAGTGTAACCCTAACCCTCTTCTAACTCGAGATTATATAGCGTAATCGTCTTAATGAATGTTGATCAAAGATAAATTATGTAAATAAATAGATAATCTGGGACACAAAGATTATTTAAACATTTATTGTTCAAATAATCTGACAGTCAAGTCACACTGAAGTTAAGTGACAATGAGCCTATTCAGTACTTATATGGGTGACCACATAAGAACCACAGGCATTGTACATATTTACCAACCCCTCCGCTCGGGTTGGATATGACACAAGGTCAATTTCTTAAGCAGAGTTTAACAGGTTTGAATTCAGAATTTTCCTTCTCCTAGACTAGTTGCCTCACCAAGGCTGAAGAACCCAGTTGTTGCATAGTCACAACCATATACAACTATACACATATACATGCGGAAACAAAATCAACAATAATGACGAACGAACACACTTCTTTAGAAAAATATACCTCTCACACTTTATTCGAAATGGTTACGAAAATGTTGTGAAAGGGTTATATGTGAGAGGTGAGTTGGAGACTGAACAAACTGCAACATATTGACCCCCGGTTCCTCTGTCTTTAGCAGCACTTCTTTTTCATTCCGCTGGGCTGCTCAACCGGGGTCCTGAGGGACCAGCCCTCTGCTGGGAACTGGTTCTCAGTGCCTCGAACTGCAACAAACTGACTCCAACTAACCCGAACTCTCTGTGGCACTGGGTTATATAATTGTTTGACCTACACCTGCTTCCTGTGAGTGTCGCATTTCCACCGAATTCAACCCGTCCACGGTCATGGTTATATCTTGATATCTTCGACCGGATGCACCTGTTATTTACACAGGTGCATCTCTTATTTGACAGCTCGGTCGTGGGTCAATATGCAACACAGTCTGCCCTACTATTTACCCTGGCATTATAAGCAGCCAGAAGCTCGTGAAAAAGTATGACCTCAGCATGAAACCATACAACAAGAGTTAATATACCTCCATATATTAAATTAGATCTAATTTACAGTAATGGGAGTAGGAAAAGGATTTGAAGGCCCGACTTCCAACAGCAAAGGGCTAGAGAATACACCAACTGCATATCTGTAGAGGAAAAATATCCCACACCTCCTGATATGACATTAAACAATCTGATGGTGAGGCTCCAGCCTTGAAACTTTGGAGGAATATGAAAAAATCATTCATTGCCATTGCTCCCAGGTTCACTCTGACCCGAAATGGTAGTATCTGATAGGGCTCTACCTATAGATCAAATAGAACTGTTTGACATTTAAACTGTGTGAAAACAAATGACTAATGTTAAATTGAATTGTTAGAAATAGAACTGTTTGACCATTTGATCTGTTAGTGATACATCACAATTCTTGGAACTATTTAACTCTGAGCAAATAAATGAATAGCATTGAGAAGAATAATTAGTGATAAATAGAAAAAATGACTTGGACTTCATTTATGAATGTTATCAACAAAATGTATTGAGAAATCATATATAATTAATGTATAAAGAGGATCTGGCATTAAATAACGTATGAGAGTTTATATGCCATAAAAACAAAGCAAAGCAAACGGACTTCCAAATTTGATGGAGATTATTTGCTTTTTACTCTACCTTAACGCTCTTAAGAATTCCTATTCTCCTCAAACCAGGTGTCGGTTAATAGTTGGACAGGCTAAGTTGTTTAGCCTTGGTATAGTAACCAGTCTAGAAGAACGAAAAATTCCTCATTCAAACCTGACATACTCCCATTGAAAAGTGAGCTTGCGTTCCATCGAAACCTTGACCGAGGAATTAAGTAAATATTTACTTATAAAAGCATATATTTTTTCAAACAGCCAACAATAAAAGCTTATATAATTTTCCTTATCTTTATATAAAAGCAACACAATTGTTTGTCTGTCAGAGATATTTCTTTATATATTTCTTTCTTTTTTTCTTTCAGCTTCTAAAGCGAAAGTATTTCCTCGTGATCCATAAAACTTGAAGAAAGAAAATATAAAATTCCTGGTCTATGAGGCCAAACGGGCAGCCCCGCCCATACAAAAATATTTAAGCCATGAAAGCGAATAAATATAATGAACTTTCGCCCGCCAAGAATCGAGTTTTAATAAATAATTAGTAAGCCACACCCAAGAAGGAATTTAACTGATTGATCAGACTATTGAACCAAAATGCCGTTGACGTCTTGCCAAAAAGTCACTGGTGGACAATCATTTAGTGTTTTCATTCGGTTTAGTTCAATTTATGACAGACGCATTCAAATTTCGATGTTATAAGTATAATACGAACATTTCTTATAATTTTTCATAAGCCCCACTTCTCTCTCTCTCTCTCTATATATATATATATATATATATATAGTGATCAGGAACTCAAGAAGTCCGTAATTTGAAGTTTAATGTGATGTGTAATACCATCAGACAAATTTGAGAAAATAGCTAAATCACAGTACATATAGCATCAGCTATAGTCATGTGATAGGATGGTAATGTGACCATATGTCACTATATATATGTACTGTGTAGCAAGTTTTTTTTCACATTTTGTGACTGATAATTGTGACAACACATGAAAGTGTAAGCAATAAGCTTCTATTGCTCATACTAACAATACATTTTTTTAGCTTTTATTGCTTCTCTGTAATAATAGATTCGAGCACATTTTATGCACTTGTCTATCAAGTATGTTTTTTTTATAAATATATATTGGTATAATGGTTAGAGTGTTCGCCAATGGTCCGAGAGACCGAGGTTAAATCCAAGGTCGCATCATACCAAAGATTCAAAAAATGGTATTTGATGCCTCCTTGCATAACACTCAGCACTATAAGGTAAGGATCAAAGGTAAAGTGGAGTAATCCAGGGAATAGAGTAGTGCCCTCCCCTACATCTTGGTGTTGTAGCTATTGAAAGGGGAGCCTTCGGGTCGCCCTCGACAACAGTCGCCAACTTTACTTACTTTTATATATATATATATATATATATATACATATTTACCAACCCCTTCACTCAGGCAGGATATGACACAAGGTAGTTTTCCTTCTCCTAGACTAGTTGCCTCACCAAGGCTTAAGAACCTAGTCTGCCATACTATTTATATATATATATATATATATATATAAGTTGGTGATCTTAGTGACCCAAGGCTCCCTTTTGAATAGGAGGTGAAGGGGATGGCGCTACTTCCTTAGCTTGATTGCGCTACTTTACCCTCGACCCTTACCCTATAATGCTGAGAATTAAGCCAGGTGGTATCAAATACCATTTTTGAGTCTTTGGTCACCAATGATGCGGAAGACTATGTTACAATCCCAGGTCGAATCATACCAAAGACTCAAAAAATTGGTACTTGATACCATCTTGTCTAACACTCAGCATTATAAGGTAAGGATCAAGGGTAAAGTAGAGCAATCCAGGGAATGGAGTATCGCCCTCCCCTACACCACGGTGTGGTAGCTATTGAAAATGGAGCCTTCGTGTCACCCTCGACTAAGATCGCCAATTTTATTCTATATACATATACATATATAGATATTCATTATTTATATATATATATATATATATATATATACATATATATATATATATATATATATATATATATATATATATATATATATATATATCGTGACTTTCGTCTCTAATTGGTTCAGTGGGGGTCTTCGCAGTGTAATGGCTAAAGCACTGGAGTGCGGAGTCGTAGTATGAGAGATTGAACTCCAGTTACACTAATACGTTCACATTCTGACAAATACCCTTGGGGAAAGGTAAGAACCCCCTTATCCTCCAATCACTGCTGTTCTTCTACAATAATGGCTTTGGCATTAAATAATCCACGAAGGTTGATATGCCATTAAACAAAGAAACCTAACCTAACCTAACTAATTGGTCCCGGTGGACTCAGTTATTTAAAACTTATGCTAATCATTTGAATGCCGATAAGGAAACAGCACCTTTCCATTGCACTAAGTAAGAGCTTCAATGTATTTTGATATCTTCTTTATACCAGTTAGTCCTGATTTTGAAAGCAATCACATTAAATTGAACACATGGCATATACCAATCCTATGGGAAATTACTGTATAGTCATAAATAGAACCTGTGGTTTTAATTTTTTTTTTTTTTTGTTTCCTGTGTGGCAGCTGAAATTTTAAAAACATTACTTTTTTGTTACACCTTAATTATTCCATTAGAGTGTATATCTTAATAATAGATATAACATTCATCATTACGATTTGTTCATATTACTATAAAATCCAGAAATATACAACGTTTAAAGTAGAATAAATGTGTATATTAATATCATTAACATGCAACTTCAAGAGTGACAGTCTTGGAAGCAGACCAGAATGATTATTCAAATAATGATTGCAAATGGGAGGAAAAAGCAAGGAAAGCCAAAGCAATCATGACTTTGTCGTTGCCTTGAGAGCAAATAATACAAAGATGACAGCACATCGGGGAAAAACACAAGATGTCGGTTGAAGAAAACGATGGTGTGACCGTGAAAGTAGTTAATAGCTACATGTAGGGTTGGTCACTGGGCAGCACGGCCTACCGAAATACGGAGGTCCCGTGAGAACGAAATTACCATCAACGATGACGTTGCGCCATCTGGCTGGCGGTAGTCCCACGGGTCTTTCGCTATTTGGCAGTGAGAACACGGATCACAAACTTCAATGTCAGAATGTTTAGCTGTGTGGCTAAAGCCACCAAGTCGATGGCGGGTGCTGATGGTCCCGTAGAAAGAGAGTTGTTTGGAGAGGTACCAAATGGCTGTTTTTGACGTCTGCTTCAATGGGTCGGCGCGCAGGATTTGCCTTTGAGCTATAGGGTCAAACATATTGCGAACTTTACTTAGCGTGGCTGTCAGGTTTTGTATGATGGCTTCTTTCTAGCTGCATCGTTTTCAGTTGACATGTGATAAAGATACTGACAAGGAAAAACTGTCAATCGAGGATGAAGAGTGTATCTCAGCTGGTGCTGACAATATATAATGAATTAGTTTAGAATTGAAAAAAGAATAAAGATGGTTTTTATCCTGTAAAAACAGGAGTGAATAAAACGGAATCAAACTTTAGATTTTTTCTACAGGAATAAATGATCAAATTGGAATCGTCTCAAACGTAATAAATGCAGGAGATAGAGAAAGCGTAAATAAAAGAAAGAGCGGGAGAAAAAGAGACTGAAATAGAGGGAGAGAAAGAATGAAAAACAGAGAAATAAAGTGATGGGATGAAAAAAACAGAAAAAAAGAGAGGAGAGAAACAGAAAAACAGAAAAAGAAAGAGAAATGAATAGAGAAAGAAAAAAGGCGACAGGAAAGAGTGAAGGAGAGGAAAAAAGAGAGTAAAACACTGAAAGAACGAGAGAGAATGAAAAAGAAATAAAGCAAATAAAGAGGAAAAAAGAGGAGAGAAAGATAGGGAGGAAGAAAGAAAAGCAGATTTTTAAAAAAAGACAGAAAATAAGAAAGAGTACAAGGAAAGAAAAAGAGAGAAATAAGGGACGACGAAACGAGATAAACGAAAATAAACAGAAAAAGAGAGGAAAAGAAAGAAAGAAAGACAGAAAGAAAGGTCGGTAGCGGGCGAAGAAAGAGAAAGAGAAAAGAAATAAAAACAGAATAACAGAAATGGACAGAGTGTGAGAAAAGGGAAGAGAGAAGTTTAGAAAGAAAAGGATAAAAGGAAAAAAAAAAAAGAAATAAGATGAGAAAGAGAGTGTGCAAGAGAGAAAAAGCAAAAGAGAGAACCCCCCCCAAAAAAAATAGAATATAAAAATTTATAAACAATGACGTGATTCAAGGCCAAGTATCTTCGGTCCTTTTAAGCAGTGTGCCATACTATTCCAAAGAGAACACTTAGATGTTGGTTAGTTGGTTGGTTGGTTGGGTTTTATGGCATATCGACCTTTATAGGTCATTCAACGTCAAATTCTGTCTGTATATACATACATATTCAACCAAAGATTTCAAAACGAATATTAAGGTAGGTAGAATTTTCTATAAGCAGGATTTCATTTGTTTGCACAAGATAACCAGTTTTAAGTTGTCAAATTTTTTGGTACAACTCTGTCTCTCTCAAGAAGGACAGAATGTCATCAATTTTGACGTTCTCGAACAGATCGGTTAAGTTATTTACTTTGAAAAATCGCTTTCTGATAACAGCGAATGTTGTGCATTCTATAAGAATGTGTTTAACCGTGCAAGTTGTCTGGCAGGTTAAACACTGAGGTTATGGTTCGATACCTGCCATGATATTCTGTCACGGAAATCTTTTCTTTACTTTCATTCTATCTTCAACACAATAAAACAATAAACAATCCTTTGTAAAATATTTTTCCATAATTGAGTTTAAATGTGCATAGATTTGAAAGTTTCAGAATTATTTTATTTGACAGTAAAATAAAGATTCCCTAGTAAAAGCATCTCAGCGAATAAGTTAAGGATTTGGTTTGGTTTGGTTTTATGGCATATCAACCATTGTGGGTTATTTAATGCCATATCCTCTTTAAACACACATATTATATAATGATTTGTAAACTCATTTTGTTCATAATAATTTTTAAATGGAGGTGCCCGTGGTGTAATGGTTATCATCGTAGGAAATGGACACGGAGACACGAGTTCAAATCCTAGACGAGAGTGATTGCATTTCACACTACACTAATACTTTTGGGGAATGTATGAATCCAATTATTCTCTCTCCAGCTATGAGTAAATAGTAGGGCAGACTAGGTTCTTCAGCCTTGGTGAGGCAACTAGTCTAGGAGAAGGAAAACTCTGAATTCAAACCTATTAAACTCCGCTTAAAATAATTGACCTCGTGTCATATCCTGCCCGAGCGGAGGGGTTAGGTAAATATGATCATATTTTGAAATGATCCTGAGCTCATTTTTTCTGTAATTGTTTTACCCATAGTTAAATGTTTTCAAGAATTTCCTATCTAACTGGAATAACTCTATTTACAATTAATCATTTGTCTGCACATAGTTTAATGGTTTCAATTATTGCTATCTAACGCGAATAATTTTATTCAAAATTAATAATTTGTTCGCCGACATTGAAGTTATCACACGTATTGCTATTTAATACTTATTCAAAGGTGGGTGTTCTCGTTGTGTAATGGTTAAAGCAATTGACTGCGGAATCATAGTAAGCGAGTTCCTACTCCAGTCGCGCTATTACGTTCACTTTTGGACTTTTATCCTCCCAGCTATGGGTTATATAGTACCACAACTGTTCTTCTAGGAGAATGGCTTTGGAATTAAATAACCTACAAAGGTTGATATGCCATAAAATAAAGAAACAAAACCAAAACAACCTTTTTCTAATCAATACTATTCATTCGTCTGTACACACTTAGATGGTTCAAAGTATTTCCATGTAATACCAATAATCCACACAATTAAAGTTACAAATATTACAATTTAATAATACAAGGGGCATACGATAAGTTTCCAGACTTTTTTCGTATCAGCACTTTTATTGATAGTACACACATGAAACTCTAGTCCCCTTCGGAGTAATCTTCTTCGGCTGCAATGCACTTGTACCATTCCAACAACTTCTGGAAGGCTCTATGGAAGTCCTCTTGTGTGAGCGTGTCAATGATCTTCGTCACAACCTCTTTCATCTCCTCAATTGTCTCATAATGACAGCCTCTGAGCCTAGGGAATAACCAAAAGTCACAGGGAGCAAGGTCTCGACTATAGGGAGGTTGAGGAACTGTTTTAATACCCATCTTGCTCAAATAGTCTGTGACAAGGATGGGGTTGTGGACTGGTGTATTGTTCTGGTGGAAATGCCACTGAGCCGATTTGAAGAGTGCTAGCTTCTTCTCTTGGAATCTCTTCCTGAACTCCCTTAAAACCTCAACAAAGTAACCCTAACCCTAACCCTTTGGCCAATCAACTCTGGTGTATTGACTTCCTTACTCCTCCCAACACTTTTCATTATCCCTCACAGACTCCCTGCCTTCCTTGAATCTCTTATGCCACTCAAAAACTGATGCTCGATTTATGCAAGATGTTCCAAAAGCAGCCTGAAGCATTCCATACGTTTCTGTGGCCTTTTTTCCAAGTTTAAAACAGAATTTTATCGCATATCGTTCTTCTCAAGTGTCAGATTGCATTTTTGAAATCCAACAGCTGTGACAATCAGGCTTTAGTAGGGTGTATTTCAATTGCTGCTGTAGCTGTTGATTTGAACCTGAAATCATAAAAAATGGTCAGTCATTAAGATATATAGCAATAACATTGTGAATTTTCAAGAGTCTACGACAATTTTAAATGCCCATACGAAAAAAGTCTGGAAACTTATCGTATGCACCTCGTGTATATATATATATATATATATATATATATATATATATATATATATATATATGCCCGCGTTCGTATCGTAATACATAAATTATTACCTGTAGAAATACCCAACCATGTATGGATGGAAAAAGACCAAATGCTTTAACGAGCAAGATTCTACAGAGAAAGATATAAACATAGTATGAATTCATAACAAAAAAATTTAGTTATAAATAAAAACGCTGATTAATTTCAGAATCACAATGTCACTTTATACAAATTCCTAGTGTTTTTGTTTCTACTTGTAAACATTTAAAAAAATAGTTGCCAAAAAACAATAAAAAACATGGAACCTATTCCCCTTCATCAGGCCAGGCATACGGTATTTTTTTTTATTATTGTTTACCTTCCGTGATTACAAATGACCTCGGAGGTCAATGTTGCATCATTTATACTAGATTCAGAGGTCAAGTTAGTAATCCTGCCAAAAAAATAATTTTGCCGGTAATTTCCATTTTGGTTGAGATCCATGGAGAGATACACCCGGGTTGATGAATAATTTTCGATTCTGTAGTGTAGACGTATTTTTTTTTAAATGAAAAAAGATGAAGATAAAAAACGAAAAAAATAAAGAAATGAAAAGACCAAAAGAAAAAGGAAAAGAAAAAAGGCAAAAGAAAAAAGCAAGCGAAAACAAAAAGAACGAAATAATAAATAAAAAAGTAAAAAATGAAAACCAACAAAGAAACAAAAAACAGATATAAACAAAAAAAATTAAATAGAAATAAAAACGAAAAAGAACAAAAAGTGCAAAATGCGAAAAAATGATCAAAAAACGAAAAAAAAAAACGTAAAAAACGAAAATACGAAAAGAAGCATAAAAGTGAAAAAGGTAAAAAAAAAAAATCTAAAAAGAAAGAAAACCACCGTAAATACACAAAACAAAACAAAAAACGAAAAAAAAAAAAACTCCATCAAGAAAACAATACAAAAAATAAAAAAACGACAAAGAATCAAAAAAGAAAACAAAAATCAATAAAAAGAAAAAAATCGAAAAAAATCAAATAATTTTATCTGACACATTCACTGATCATCTACAGAAACGATAATTCAAGACAACCGAAAAAAATTTAGAAATAAATATGAAAATAAGTAATTTTTTTTTTTTTTTTTTTGAGAACGTGACTAGTAAATCACGTTTAAACCTGCGTGTTTACTAGAATTAAACTAGTCAGACATAAAGCTACAAGTGTCGAATACCCAGTATAGATGATACTTATTGCAATAATGATCGCCTGGCCATAGAACTTTCGAATACAAACCAAACACCCATATTGGAAAGTTTATCTACACTCACAAATTATATACCATCGTCATCATTATTAAGTCGTGCTGAAAGCATAGATTCTCTCTCTCTCTCTCTCTCTCTCTCAATCTCAATCTCAGATCACGCTTCGCAGATCCTCTAGACAGTATCCAGTGTTTGCACAGAGCTGATTGATATATATATATTTACCAATCCTTCCACACGAGAAGGAATCGGACCCAATATTTTAAGTGGAATTTAACAGGTTTCAATTCAGAGTCATCATTCAAAACCGGTTTGCAATACCAAGATGAAACAGCCCAGCCTACCCGACAATTTATTCCTAGATGGACGGGGCATAGTTGAATGCCTACCCTTTCCAAGTTTAGAACTCGTATCGCCACATTCATTTCCAACGACGGTAAGTATTTTACCAAATTATTATAAACTGTTGCTCTCTGGCCTTCGTAGGATAACCGATGTAGGAAAAGGAAAAACAGAATTGAAAAGCCTAGTAGTGCTATGCAGGCAGTCCGTGGAATACCGGTACGCCACGTTTCTGTTATCTCATTCTAAATGAATGGATGGTCCTTCACCAGTGAATAAATTTTCTGATAAATGTATGCTCACACAGAAAGAAATCATTTTGAGATGAGGCTTCTTAATCTGAGAATTAATTTTTATTTTTTGGTAGATTTTTTTTTTGTGTTGTATCTTCTTTCACTACGTTTCGACCAAATTTCACCTCTGGCTTTCTTCAGGTGATTAACCGCGACCTCGGATAGGAATGATGAGTCTTGTAACCGTATTCCCAGTTATTACTGCTTTCCATAGTTGTTGTCTATCGCACCACTATGGAAGGCAGTAATTACTGGGGATACGGTTACAAGACTCATCATTCCTATCCGAGGTCGCCGTAAATCAACTGAAGAAGGCCAGAGGTGAAATTTGGCCGAAACGTAGTGAAAGAAGAAACAACACAAAAAAAAACTACCAAGATGAGGACAAAAAGTCCGCAATAAATTTAAAATTAATTCTCAGATTTCGTTTCAATAAGTGTGTGTAAATCAAAAAGTACTCAAATGCTGGTCAGCAGAGCAGGATAAAAACTAAAATAGATTAGAATTTCACCAATTTTTTCCAATGAAAGGTGAATTTATTTCTGATAATTAATTGATGCATGATAATTTTATTTTCTGAGACCAATATATATATATATATATATATATATATATATGCATGCAAGTGTATGTGTATGTTTGGGCGGCATTTCTTCTTTAATGCATATTTCATTTAACCATATAGATATCTATTGTCTACGTATTTTTGTATTTATCCTTTCGAGTTGCCGCATTGATTTTACGGTGTCCGGCGAGAATTGATTAATTAAACTTCCATTGCTAATTTGTATCCTAGAACTTTCTGCTCGATCTTGGGCCATCATCAAGGGTGGTATATTGCAAAAGCAATGTGTCCTTTGCATGGACATTAATACTTTGTTAGTATTTGTTATTTATACTGGTGTGTTGTAGCGTCGATTTTAAATTCGTTTCTATAAGTAACAGCAGTTGCTAAAGACATTTAAGTACATAAGTACTGGATTCGAAATTGAATCTATTGAGTTTAGGTTGTTTCATTCTAATACGGAGCACCTCGAAAATCTGTAATTTTGTTTGTTATTTTATTGTTCTAATATTGTTGTGTTTTCGGTAATAATTTTCCAAAACTCAGTTTTTGGGTAGGAATGGGGGGTTTTGCTATTGAACTGTTATCTGAGAGATGCATATCTGCCATGGTCCCATATATTGGTCAATTAGAACTGTTTAAGCAAGAGCTGTTTAACTATTTAACTGCGTGCTGTTAAATGACTGTTATTAAATTGAATTGTTAGTTTTACATAGAAATACTTGAAACCAATTAACCGTGAGAAATGAAAATAGGTGAATTTGATTGCAGTACTTGAAGCCATTTAAGTTTGTGAAAACAAATGATTATACTAAATAGATTTTTTCATGTTTGATAGGAATACTTGAAACCATTTAACTGAGCAAAAAACTGAATTGTTGGCATTACATTGTATTACTTGGAACCATTTAACTTTATAAAAACAAATGAATAATGTTGAATAGAATTATTAGTGTTAAATAGGAAAACTTGAAACCATTCTACTGTGTGCAAATAAAACTATTCTTATGAGCAATACTTGAAACCATTTCACTCTGTGCAAACAAATAATTAATACTGCATAGAATTATTATTTGTTTGTTTTGCTGTTTAATGGCACATTAACCTTCTTGGGATATTTAATGCCAAATCTATCGATCTAGAAGAACGCTAGTGGTACTATTTAACCCATAACTGGCAGGATAAGGATGTTCTTACCTTTCCCAAGGGTATTTGTCTGAAAGCGAATGTAATATCGTTCACTACAAACCCGTAGTCCAGCGCGTTAACCAATACACATCGTGGACACACCTACCATTGTTAGTGTTTGATAGGAGTACTTGAAACTTTATGCAAACTATAGCAGAAAATGTAAAACATAAGCACTTACTCATTTAATAATTAAGATTACCAACAAATTATTCCCTTATAAATCAAATATGCATAATGATTTAATTGTACAAACAAATGACTGATGTTGAATTGAATTATTTATGTTAAAGAACAATACTTGAAACCATTTAAATGTATGCAAGCCAATGAGCTATGCCTAGTTTAAAAATTTTCACTATTACCTATTCTGGGGGTGCCCGTGGTGTAATGGTTATCGTCGTTGGAAATGGACACGGCGATGCGAGTTTAAATCTTGGACCAGGCTAATTGCATTTCACATAGCACAAATACCTTTGGGAAAGGTATGAATCCAATTATTCTCCCTCCAGCTATGGGTAAATAGTAAAACAGACTAGGTTCTTCAGCCTTGGTGAAGCAACTAGTCTAGGAGAAGGAAAACTCTGAAATTCAAACCTGTTAAACTCCGCTTAAAAATTGACCTTGTATCATATCCTGCCCGAGAGGAGGGGTTGGTAAATATGATTACCTATTCGTCTACGAATCGTATATATGTGTAGTTAGGCAACAGTCGTTCATTTAAGCATGTTTGATTAAATAGTAAAGACACATCTTGTCTGTATAATTTAATCAAGATCCTTTCGAGTTTCCTGATAAGTGTCTTGTTTCAGGTTGGAATTGGTTGATAAATTTACCAAAATTGTCTCGAGCGCTTTCGGATCCTTCATAGGCCATCGTCAGGGGTTGCTTGTATGTGTAAAAAATGTTGTTTTGAAAATGAGATTTGAAAGGTTTTTTATAACATAACAAAATATTCAAATGTATAGTTGGATAAAACTGAGTTGCAGATGAATTTAAAAAACGGAACGCTATCAGCGGAAAAGGAATACTATCAAGGAATACGGAAAATTAAAAATAAATAAATAAATAAATTCGAAAGCATTTCAAAACACTGTCGCTATAAGAATCATATATATATATATATATATATATATATATATATATATATATATATATGAATGGCATATCAGCCGTTGTATATTTTTTAATGTCAAATCCTGTGTATATATATATATATATAGTCATTCACAGACAGATCTGTTTCGTTCTATCAGAACTCATCAGTGTGGCTAGACAGTATCTTCCCGTAGCTGGGATCTAAACCCGGTTGACTCAAACATCAACACAAGCTTCTAACCATTCAGCTACGAGGAGACATTAGCTGCGAAGTAAATTTTAAACGGTTATGAATCACAATTACTATTGTTTACATGCATCCGTTCAACGGTAGCCGAGACCTCAATTCAAACGAAGAGGCTTGCAATAATCGCTAACGGCAACACGAGAATTCAACCCCACGTGGGTAGGGGAGTATGTATATCTCTATAGTCATCCACAGATAGATCTGTATATATATATATATATATATATAGTCATCCACAGGCAGATCTGTATATATATATATAAACAATATCGATGCACTACTTGGACGCTAACTAAACGGCTGAAGAAGAAACTAGACGACAATTACACAAGAATGTTGAGAGCAATATTAAACAAGTCCTGGCGACAACACCCTACAAGACACCAACTACACGGCCACTTGCCTCCCATCACGAAACCTATACAAGTAAGACGAACCAGACACGCAGGACACTGCTGGAGAAACAAGGACGAACTCATCAGTGATGTACTCCCATGGACCCCCACATATGGCCAAGCAAAAGCAGGACGACCAACTCGAACATACATACAGCAGCTATGTGTGGATACGGGATGTAACACTGAAGACCTGCTGGAGGCGATGAATGATAGGGAGAAGTGTCGAGAGAGGTCAGGGATATCAGTGCTGGCGGCACGACATGATGATGATGATGATGATGATATATGAACAGGATTTGACATTAAATAGGGTACAACGACTGATATGCCATTCAACTCAACCAACCAACTAATCTTCTCGGCAAATATCTCCACACACAAAAGCTAATATTTACTTATTTACTTTATCATCCTCATTGTACTAATTAAAAACATTGAGGACAACTCGAAGTCGAACTCTTTTAGATTGTATTCTTCCGATGCAGGTATCATTGAGGAACGAGAAAAAATTCAGGTTACCCTTACCTTACCTCGCTTAACAGATACTACCTCTACAAATTATAAAAGACTTAGAAATAATCATCAGATAGTTTAATTTCATATCCAAAACATTTCTTAGTGAGGGGATGTCTTACCCCTCTGCAGAGATGCAGTCGGTGTATTCTACAGCCCCACCAGACTGGGCAGACGCCAAGTAGAGCGTTGTACGACACAAGGTCACGGTAGTGAGTCCTCACTGGAAATCCAACATCATTTCATTTGCTTGAGAGACTGGATGTATTTTTTTCCCTACTGAGTTTAATTTTAGTTCATAGTTAGAGCTATGCAGTACTCAGTGATAATTAACCTCGATCTCAATAGTACGGGTGCTAAACTTGTTTACTTACATGCTGGAACAAGAACCTTTTGTTTCCCAAGAGTTGTGTACTGTCTTCAAGTAAATAGACATACATTTCATCCTATTTGTCTTTAATAGTCTCGAAAAATCAATCATAGACAATTGTAGAGAGACGCTCTCAACGGCAATGAAAAAAAGTGTATTTTTTATTTTCTCAGTTGTTTTTTTTTCTATATTTTTTCTTCTCTTATCGCTTTTGAGGAAGATGATGCTTTTAAATATTTTATTTTTGGTTGTTTATTTGATTGGTTATTTGGTGTATTTGACGGCATCTCAAATCTGTAGGGTTATTAAGTGCTGAAGTCAGGTTAACAATCATGGTTTAAAAATCATCCTCACAATCATTTTAAACCGATAAAAACTTCGCATTTGGTCGCAATATCGATGTTTTTAAAAGAGATAATGCTGTTCAACATTATTTTGAACATTATCACAAACTTTGCCCAGTCGGCTGGGGCTGTAAAATACACCGACTGCAAGACTGTAAGCCCCCCCCCCACAACGAGTGTCCTGATATAACACTAAACGATCTGATGGTGAGGTTCCAGTGATGCTGGAGCTTTGGGGAATGCAGAGCACCCCTTTGTTGCCATTGCTCCTAGGTCCACTCTGGCTCAGCGTGGTAGCACCTGATAGGGCCCTATCTATGAGTTAAATAGAACTAACGGCATACTTATGCTAAACTGAAGTGTTTGATTAAACTGAATAGCTTGAAATAGAAACGGTTTTGACAATCAAACCGTACTTACATTTAAACTGCGTGCTTATGCTAAAATGAATTATTTGAAATAGAACTGTTTTTAACGGTGAAACTATATTTATACTAAACTAAATAGTAATATATAGAACTGTATGATATTTTACTGTGTAAAAAAAATCTGTACTTACGTTAAACTGAATTAGCTGAATTAGAAGTGTTTGAATAAACCGAATAGTTTGAAAGAGAAATGTTTTTGACAATTAAATTGGTTGAACTGATTATTTACATAAAAATTGATTTGAAATCTGAATTGTTTGAAACTTAATTCGGCGTCAAATGACCCGGAAACGGTTGATTCATCGTAAAACAAAACAACCAACCAACCAACCCGCCAGGTGTAGAGTTAAATATTATCAAAGATGTTTTACAGGAATGGCTTTGGCATAAGATTATCCTCTAAGTTTGTTACAAATAAGAAGCAAAATAAACAAGCATATATGGCCTATAAATGGGGCCCTAACAGTTACTACCTCTTAGGGTTATAGTGAACCTGGGAGTAATGGCAATGAAGAGATGATTCCATACAACTCTGAACTCAGGCACTGGAGCCTCAAAACCAGTTGAAGTTTCGATTTATATCCAAGACTAGCTTTTGTTAGTGGTGTTCATACACCTATGTAGGGAATGAAGCTTTCGTATTTTAGGCCCCGGAAACAGGCTGAAATATTCAATGGATATTTTTCCGGTGATGTTTTTACCTTCTTTTATACAAAGATGAGTCAATGGTTTTAACAATATTTTCGTTACTTATTGCTTTATTCTGCGAGTAGCAACAAAAGATACCTGGCATTCAAAGTTATGGTCATCGTGTTGCACTGGCTGAAGCCACTTTTCTGCGAGTTCTTTGGGTTGACGATTTACCAATTTTTTGTCCTTAGAAGCGAAGAAAACTCTCTCGGAAGCTTCCATCACGCTTTGGTTATTCAAGCGTCACAGGCACGGGGAAAGGGCCGTGGATAGTAATAATCAGCGGGGGCTAGATGCGGACTACATGTTGGGTGTTTTATTCCCTTAAAGCGATGATTGATTTTTCGAGACTATTAGAGACAAAAAGTCCTCGCTTTTATTCCGGAAACTATTACGCATACAAATATGGGACATTTTTTTTACTTGCATTGTACAGAATTTCTTTGTTTTTAAGGTTAGTTTTTTTTTAGAGATATGTGTGACAGTGGTTTCTGTAAAAAAATTTTCGACAGGGGTATTTAATTCCATTTCATATTGACCGGTATAAAAAGGCTACGTGGTAGGGATTTCTTTATATTTAACGTCGCTAATGGTCCGGGAGATCTGGGTTCAGTCCCAGGTGGCGTCATACCAAAGACTTTAGAAATGGTACTTGATACCTCCTTGCTTAACACTCAGCAATATAAGGTACGTATCGAGGGTAAGGTGGAGTAATCCAGGGAAAGGAGTAGTGCCCTCCCCTACACATCGGTGTAGTAGCAATTGAAAAGGGAGCCTTCCGGTTGCCCTCGACTACGGTCGCCAAATTTACTTTACATTTTTACATAAAAATGATAACTTCTTTTCCATGTCGTCGACATTATGATATCGCATTATTTAAATTTGGTTTGGTTTGGTCTGGCTTGCTTTCTTTATCAAATCGCATATCATCATTTGTGGGTTATTTGATGCCAAAGAAATGCTCGGAGAAGAAGAACAGTTGTTGGAAAATTTAACCTATTACTGGGTGGATAAGGAGATCTATAATGTTTCCAAGAGAATATGTAAGAAACTGAGTAAAATTCGAACTCACTTTCTACGATGCCACAGTCCAGCACATTTGAAACTACGTCACGGTTATTTCCCACAAAATGTTTTTACGCCATAATATAATATAATACATATCATTATTATGAGTTATATATATATATATATTTATATATTACATCATATTACATTTTGGTGTAAATAAAAAATAATCCGAAGTTCTTTATGCACACACACATACACACACAGACACACAATCACACACACATACACGCACACACACATATATATGTTATATATATGTTATATATATAAAGATTTGTAAATATGAAAATACTTTTCATATACGATTATATATATATATATACATATATATATAAAATAATGTATGTATTATCTTCTAGACTATGGATTTTCTTGATATATAATGATAGTAATTATATATATATATATATATATATATATATATATAGAGAGAGAGAGAGAGAGAGAAAGAGAGAGAGAGAAAGAGAGAGTGCCAGAGAAAGATCAAAGTTTTAATAGTATCACTGTCTTCTTCGTTCAAACTTAGAGTGTTCGCCAATGGCCCGGGAGACCTGGGTTCAATCCCAGGTCGAGTCATACCAAAGACTTTAAAAATGGTACTTGATACCACCTTGCTTAACACTCAGCATTTCAGCATTATAAGGTACGGTTCAAGGGTAAAGTGGAGCAATCCTGGGAATGGAGTAGCACCCTCCCCTACACCTTGGTGTAGTAGCTATCGAAAAGGGAGCCTTCGGGTCACCCTCGACTATGGTCGCTAACTTTACTTACTTATATTGAACACTATTTCCTTATAAACATTGACAATCCCCTGACACACACACTTATATATTCTCATTCATATATATATATATATATATATATATATATATATATTTACAAGAGTCGTTGTATATATTTACAGAACTTTCTTCGCACATATACACACATATATATGTTTACCAAAGGATGTAATTTTTCTAGGCAAAAACGAAAATATTTTTCAAAGATGATAATCTGTTTATGATAAAGATAGTAGTAATTGTATAAGAAGGTCCTTTTGCTGTGTACATTGACTACGCTCTAGAATTAACTTATGCAAAAATGAAAACACTTTTGATCCCCAAAGAATTCAGAGTCATGGTAGCCAATGACGAATCCACATTTCTTTTATCTGCTCTCATTTGCTTTTCTTAGCTCTTTTTTTGTCACCCGTATTTTTCTTACACTTTTCCCCCTACCACTTCTTCTGACCATGTGTTTAATCATATTTCCTTTGAATTTCTTTCAACTCATGTCCAGTTCTATTTTGGTCAGTTACTTCAAACCTCAGATCAGACGAGCCTCTTTCACTATGCCCCGTTCCATCTTCGTCGTTCTCTTTTACTCAACACCTCGGTCAGTAACACCTTCCTCAACTGAACTAACATATTCATCTTAGCGATTTGCCCATGACGATTTCACCCCACTACATTCCCTGCCATCCTCTACTCACCTCTCCGACCAGTCCTTGTACCAATAAGCATACAATGGTACGTCATCTCCCTGCTAACCTTGTCCGGCGTTCAACCCTTTGAAAAATCTTTGCTCTTCCCCCCAATTTTCTTACACTTCTCCTGAAGCTCAGAAAATCCATTTGATCCCCTTTGCTTCGCTGTCTATCCTTCCACAATAAGGGAACGTTGACCTCGAACTTGTTCCCGTGTGAATCGTTCTGCTCAGTCGTAATTGTATCTATGCGCATGCGTCAGTCATCGAATGACTAAATTTTCTAAACAAACCAATTAACCACCCAAAATATACAGTAAAATGCCCCTCTGTTCCTATTCCGTATTCGACCCTCCCATTGGACGATCAATTCTTCATTCCTCATCAGGTGACATGGAGCAGAATTAATTTTGAAATCCTGTTGAAAGAATCGGTTTCAAAAGATTTGCCCATTTTAAACTGTCAGTGAAATTGGCGCGACTTTTAGGTTGCCATTTTTTAGTCAACATCAGATGCTTTTTGAATGAAAAGTCACAATTCAATTCGATTCATACATTATTTTTATTCTATGTGCCATTCTGAACAAATGCTGGAAGCAACACACTGCAAAAAAAAAACTGTACTGCCACTTACCTCCCAGTTCAAAAACCATCCAAGTAAGACGAACATAACATTCGGGACACTGCTGGAGAAGCAAGAACCATCTCATAAGAGACTTTTTTCTAAGGATCCTTGCATATAAACGAGCCAACCAGCAAGAACATATATACATCAGCTCTGTGCGATACTGGATGGAATTTGGAAGAACTGCTGGGTGCAATGGATGATAGGGACGAATGGAGAGAGAGAGAAAGAGAGAGAGAGAGAGAGAAAGAAAGAGTCATGGGAAATCCGTTCTGTTAGCTCAACTTGGTTATGATGATTTATCTATTTATTTATTTTTATTCATTTATTGATTATTGTGGTGTTATGATTTCAAACGATTCAATGATTCTTAGTGAAGGATAAAAAAAAATATTGTAAAATGAAGGTAGCTTTAGTATTTGGCGAAAACTCTCCAGCAATTATTAAAATTGTAATCAAATTTTGTTCGGTTTCTCTTTTAGATTTGTTTCTTCTAACCGTAAATCTGGGGTTAGGTTTGCATACTATGAACGTTGAGTCAACAAAATCCTTTGGAAATGAATTCTTTGGGCATTTCCCATTTTACAAACTACTAACATCGATCTTATTCACAAAAATATCCTTTTAATTTCTTTTTCTAACCATTATTTCTGACATTATTTACATTTTTCGGACTATTTTCCTCATCTTTGTCACCATGTTTATCACAACGTTTCGGCCGTTGTACGCTCCGCCTTCTTCAGGTGGTTGAAATGTCTAACTTAACCCTTTATTTCGCTTAACGGGGTAGACTGATCCAGTTCCACGAGCCATATTTAATGTATGTCAGTTATCAACTGTTAATTTCCCCTCAGAAAGTTATCCACTGCCTTCACCGGGTATTGAACTCACACTCTTTGGGTATGTCACTGGATCTAACCAACGCCTTTATCCACTGAACCAAAGATGGGGACAATATGTAAATAATATACATAATACCTCAACTAAAAAATATTGACAGATTATTTCGGACATACTGCAATTAATTTTTTTTATTCAATACTATTGCCACTTTTAATCTGATTTGGCAAATAGTTCTAAAAATGTATTTCATTATTAGCAACAAATAATCCTCCAAGCAGAAATATTTTAAAAACATTTCCCATTATTAGGTTTGGTTTGGTTTGGTAGGATTTTATGGCAGATCAACCATTGTAGGTTATTTAATGTCCGACCCTTTTTTTACACACACACACGCGCGCGGGCGCGCGCGCACACACACACACACATATATATATATATATATATATATATTTGTAAAAAACATTTTCTTGATACATTTTTAAACGAGCATGAGCTCATTCTTTTGTACCCAGTTTAATTCTTTCAAGTATTTCTACATTGCACGAATATTTTTGTTTAATATTTGTCATTTGTTTGCACACAGTTAAGTTGTTTCAAGTATTAGAATGTAACAGTAACAATGTAATATCAGTCATCATTTGTTTGCACACTATGAAGTGGTGACAAGTACTGCTATTTAATAATTCTATTCAACATTACACATTCGATTGCTTGCAGTTAAATGGTTCCAAGTATTGCTATGTATCACTAATAATTCTATAAAACATCAGGTTAAACAGTTTTATTAGAACCACAGCTAGGAGCCCATTAGGTCCTACCACTTCGGGTCAGATTAGAACTTGGAACGATGGCAGTGAAGAGGTACTCTGCATTCGCCAAATCTCCAACATTACTGGAGCCTCACCTTCAAATATTTTAATGTTATATCCAGGACACTCGTTGTGAAAGAGGATCTTACCCCTCTTCAGAGATGAATTCGGTGTATTCTACAGCTCCAGTCGACTGGGCTCTCTACCATAATTCAGAAATTACATTTATGATGTTGAAAGCTTTAATTAGATCACTTCCCATTCTTCTTTCTAATAAAGTGGTAAATCCTAATTTCTCTAATCAATCTTTTACACTTTTATTATCTTCAGGATAATTTTAATCGAATATAAAATCATTGTAATACAAAAATATTGGAGGTGCCCGTGGTGTAATGCTTACCGTCCTAGGAAGTGGACACGGCGACACGAGTTCAAATCTTGGCCGAGGCTAATTGCATTTCACATAGCACTAATACCCTTGGGAAAGGTATGAATCCAATTATTCTCCCTCCAGCTATGGGTAAATAGTAGGGCAGACTAGGTTCTTCAGCCTTGGTGAGGCAACTAGTCTAGGAGAAGGAAAACTCTGAATTCACAACTTGTTAAATTTCGCTTAAAAATTGACCTTGTGTCACATCCTGCCCGAGCGGAGGGGTTGGGTAAATATGGTAATACAAAAATATTAAATTCATCCTACTGTTTTTTAATATATCTTTTGTACATATAAAATTACAAAAGAATGAAAATATGTATGAAAAATCATAAATTTATCATTTAAAGTTTTTAATTCATTTGAAGAAAATATATCTCATGTTGTCTTGATATATTTCCGTCCTTTCCTCTCAAACTCATTCTGGTGACAATACAGTGCATAAGCAGACATTTAGCGAACCTAATTTCAATTTCCATTGGGTACCCAAAACTTCTAGCTTTCTGCCACAACTAAACTGTGGTACTATGGGGGAAAATGGTTGTCACGGCATCACATTGTGATGGCATTTTGGCAACGGCGCCAAATGTGACACTATGGTGGTAACATTACCAAATGTGGTACTATGTGGCCTTGGTTCCGTTTTCAGGTAATTTGTTTATCAATTTCCTCTGTGCCCACGTTTTATTTAAAAGATCCACAGATGGGTGATGATACAATCCATCCGGAACTTCTTCTGACGGTCGTGCTGGTTCGTTGAAGTAATAAAAGGAAAACTCTCCGTTAACAATTATTTATTGGGGCGTATTAGCGTAACAATAATATATCCAATATATTTATAGAGTAATTGTTGCTTTTTATCATTAAGTTTTTTTCGGACTATTGTCTTCATCTTTATTGTTATTTCCACAACGTTTCGGCCGATATGTCCACCGGCCTTCTTCAGGTGTTTGTCGAACTCGGGAACCTTCACGGAACTTCGAACTACGTCCCTTATTGAAACCACGGGGGTCGCCTGTTCTGATTCCATTAGCTATAATCGGGTACAAGTGTTAAGTATTCCTATATTGTTACTCGCCTGGAGTGAGGATTGAACCTGCAACCTTCAGATGATTGTCTCCTTAGAAGCTCGGGGAACCGTTACTCCATGTGTCCTGCTGGAGAATTCAGAGTGAATTTTGGGGTATTACAAACTTAATGTATTATAAACTTAATGGTCTTACTTTACTGTTCGGTGAAGGTGGGCTTACGGTACACTGATGACCTTAATCCTTGCTCTGTGCGTGTTACTTATACATCGAGGAAGGGTAATTTGTTGTCTTGTTCTTTCTCCATAGGGAACTGTATAGATGGTCGGATTGAGTTCACGAGATCAAGTAATATCTGACCATCTTCCTGATGAGGCTAGAGAATGAATGTGTCATCTACGTATCTTAGCCACATAGATGGTTTTAGTGATGTAGATCCTAATACCATTTCTTCGAAGTATTCCATGTATAAGTTAACCAACACTAGTGACAAAAAAATCTGAATATGAGCACCAGTAAAAAATAATACATAAAAGTAGTAATTCTAGCCCTGTCCAACTGACAACCGACTCCCGAACGACTACTGCCTCAACTGACTAATTTTCTAAATTCGCAAATTTTTATATATTTTAATATTCAGTATATCATTTGTGTGATGTCATCTCACTAAGTTATTGTGTTATCTCATCATGATCATTACACATGTCCCAACTTTTACCATGTTTTCATTCTACCTCAGTCAAAATTACAAGACAGTTTCACCTATCATGTTAGCTAGTGCACGCGCTTGACTTTATCTATTTGACATACATTTCCATTCAAATATTCAAGCTAACTAAAAGGCACCTAAACAAATCGTCACCTGACCGAACTAAATTATGAAATGATAAATACAATTAACCATCATTGTAATTATTTCACATAACTAAGCTTCGTAAATGACTATATTGGCACCCAAGCAGTGCAGATGCACAATATATACATATATATATATATATATATATATATATATATATATGTAGGAGTCACTCGATATACGAGGTGAATTTTGCCAAAGAAGTAAACAATCGAAAGCACGGTTTACAGTTCCATCCTTTTCATGTAAATCACTAGTGATCTGTTCATTCATGTTCCAAAAGACATGAATACATGATCTTCGTTACAGACTGCTTCGCCCGGAAATTTTCTTCACCGCAGAGTCAATGTGTTTCCACCCCATCGACAGTCTTTTCAACTCAGATTTATAATGACAAACCAATATTTAGTCCATTTGTAAAAATTTTTTTTTTTTATTCTTTTTACTAAAACTCGCTTCTCTGTATACATCACATATTATTATCAAATTTTTCGAAATTTTGATGAGCCTCAAAAGAAATATTTTTGCGGAATTAAAACAATTTTTTCTACAAACCGATTCCAAACAATACAGATTTTACTCTTCTGAAAAAACAATATCTAAAAAGAAATAAACTGTGTTTTTTTTTCAAAAAAAAAATCCTTTATTTATTGATTGGGCGATCTATAAGAAGTTAATGTGAATGAATGTAAGTATTTACTATCCTATAACCATGACCCACACTCAAACCACATACACAAACCAAATCGCTCTTCGCGCGGGTAAAAAAGGGGGGCGTCCTTCTGAGGTTGGAGCCCTGGCCTCGGTGTTCGAAAAATCAGCTACAGAGCTCAAACAATCAAAACTACTAAAATGCAAGCAAACACAACAAATAGCCACATTTAACGTAAGAACCTTAAATAGAATAGGACAACTACCAAAGCTAATCGCATCGGCCGAAGAACATAAGATAGACATAATATGCATACAAGAACACAGAAACATGCACACCGAAGATATCAAATATCACGAAACTGGCATGGGCTGGTCGCTCGTCACTGTATCCGCATGGAAAAACTCTGTCAACGCCGCAGTAGGAGGGGTAGGATTACTTATAGGACCTAGAGCATTAAAAACGCTTAATAGCGTTAAGAAAATACAACCTAGAATGATGGCAGCTACATTTAACGGCAACCCCAGAACAACAATCATCTCATGCTACAGCCCCACCAATGTTAGTGAAGAAACTGAACTAGTCACCTTCTACGATGAGTAATCCTCATTAGTACGTAGCATCCCGAAACACAACATGTTAGTCATTGGCGGAGACATGAATGCCCAAATCGGGAAAAACGGAAACAACAAATACAGCCTCCACAACACGTCAAATAGGAATGGTCAACATCTAACAGATTTCATGATAGAAAATAGATTAGCATGCCTCAATACAAACTACCAAAAAAGGAAGGGAAAACTATGGACATACACGTACGCAAACAATACTAAAGCTCAGATAGACTACGTCCTTATAAACAAGAAATGGAAAAATAGTGCAATGAATTGCGAGGCATACTCCTCTTTTGAGGGTGTGTCCACCGATCACCGAATAGTCACGGCGAAAATACGGTTAAGCCTACGAAAAAACGCCAGACGAACAGCGACCACCAAACACTATGACTGGGCCCAATTGAACAACAAAGATATAAGAGATAAATACGTATTAGAATTAAGAAACTGATACGAAACACGACAAGGACGGAAAAAAGTACACCAAACGACGAATATGAAAATTTCGTCAATGCACACCTCGAGGCAGCAGCAAAATGCATTCCAACAAAACTTAAAACTAAATATAGAGTCCCTTGGGAAAACTTTAGCGGTGAGAGAAAAACGTGCACTAGTGAAAACAGCCTCCAAAAACTATCGAAAAAAACCCAACAAACACAAATGCCTTAAAACTAAAAACGGCACAATATCAATTAGCAGGCATATATATAAAGGAACAGACAGAATACATTCAAAATCAGATAGATAAGATTAGAGACTCGGTGGAAGATAGACAATCTAGAATAGCCTGGTAAACAATAAACGAAGTGAGAAGAAGAAAGAAAACAGCCAAAGCAAAACTGAAAGCAGCAAACTAACAAGAAAGAATAAAACTGTGGGAACAGCACTTCGAAAACCTACTAGGAAACCCACCGAACATAACACAGGAACCAATCACCAGAATAATTAGCAAACAAGTAGACATTAAACTAGGACCGTTCACACAAGAAGAAGTCGACTCGGTTCTCAGAAAAATTAAAAATAGGAAAGCTGCAGGGCTGGACGAAATTCCCCCGGAAGTATGGAAGACCAGACAATTCGACGACATACTGCTCCGACACTGCAACGCAGTATACAATCAAAATCCGATAGATAGATGGATGAAGGGATGCATACTCCCCTTCCCTAAAAAGGGGGACTCGGATTAGCCAAAAACTACCGAGGCATAACACTTACATCCATAGCAGCCAAAATCTACAATGCCCTACTACGAAACAGAATAGAACCCAAAATCGACAACATACTTAGAAAAAACCAAAATGGCTTCCGAAGAAATAGATCCACGACCTCACAAATATTAACCATCCGTAGAATCCTTGAAGGTGTCCGGGCAAAAAACCTACAAGCGACATTAATATTTGTCGACTTTACCTAGGCTTTCGATTCCATTCACAGAGGAAAGATGGAACAAATCCTACTAGCGTACGGCATACCTAAAGAAACCGTAGCGGCAATAACGATTCTCTATAAAGACCCTAAAGTAAAAGTACGATCACCGGATGGAGACACAGAATACTTTGACATTGTAGCAGGAGTACTACAAGGGGACACGCTGGCTCCGTACCTCTTTATCATTTGTCTAGACTACGTACTTAGAACATCGATTGACAAAATCAAAGAGAATGGCTTCGAACTGACGAAGAAAAGAAGCAAAAGGTACCCCGCAACAACAATTACCGACGCCGACTACGCCGATGATATAGCGATACTGGCAAATACACCTGACCAAGCCGAAACACTACTGCATAGTTTGGAACGAGCAGCAGCAAGCATAGGCCTCTATGTTAATGCACACAAAACGGAATATATGTGCTATAACCAAACGGGGGACATCTCCACTCTAGAAGGAACCCCTCTTAAACTAGTTGACAAATTCACTTACCTCGGAAGCAGCGTCGAATCAACCGAAAAGGACATCGAAACGAGGTTAACGAAAACATGGACAGCTATCAATAGGCTATCGACTATATGGAAATCAGACCTAACCGATAAAATGAAACGCAGTTTCTTCCAGGCAGCGGTCGCATCGATACTGCTATATGGCTGCACTACATGGACGCTAACTAAACGGCTGGAGAAGCTAGATGGCAATTACACAAGAATGCTGCGTGCAATCCTGAACAAGTCCTGGCAGCAACACCCCACAAGACACCAACTGTTCGGCCACCTGCCCCCTATCACGAAAACTATTCAAGTTAGAAGAACCAGACATGCAGGACACTGCTGGAGAAGTAGGGACGAACTCGTAAGAGATGTGCTCTTATGGATCACCACACATGGCTGCGCAAAAGCAGGACGACCAGCACGAACATACATTCAGCAGCTATGTGAGGATACAGGATGTTGTCCTGAAGACCTACCTTGGGCGATGAACGATAGGGAGGAGTGGCGAGAGAGAGTCAGGGATATCCGTGCTACCAGCGCGATATGATGATGATGATGATATCTTGCCTAAAAGCTAACAAATATTAGATGGTACTCGAGGATCTGTAACAGAGGTAGTATAAACGTCTTCGTTGTACTGTGTAGCTTTCTATCATCTCTTGAATCATGTAAGTTTTTCATAGACTGACTATAAAAGAACTAAATTATACTTGAGTAATAATTTTATTGCGGACTTTGTCCACATCTTGGTAGTTTTTGTTGTTTTCCATCGCACCATGTTTTGACCAAGTAAGCCTCTGGCCGGCTTCGGTAGGAATTGACACCGTTATCTTCAGACAATGCTCACCGGGAACCGTAGAGACTCAAAGCCTCTATCCGCTGCGCCACGGGCCCCGAAGAGCAATCAAGGGTGGATTTTTTGGTCTTAAAAATCCAGTTATTTGTTCAAATCGTGGTGCGATAGACAATAACTATGGAAGGCAATAATTACTGTGGATACGGTTACAAGACTCAGCCTTCCTATTCGAGGTCGTGGTTAATCACCTGAAGACGGCCAGAATTGAAATTTGGCCTAAACGTAGTGAGAAAAACAACAAAAAACTACCAAGATGAGAACAAAAGTCCGCAATAAAATTAATTCTCAGATTAAGAAGCCTCATCTCAAAAAGGATTCCCAATAAAGACAATTAAATTATATTTTACCAGCTTTAATCCTTTCATTTCTATCGCTATTGATCATTTCTACTTGTTCTTTTTTTACTTATTATTTCTCGGTTTTTCAACAGGTAGTGTATCATTGCACCTACAAAATATTGCCATCGATATTTTTCAAGCGTTTTTATTAATCAGTGTTGTTTTCCTCCTTCTATATCTATTCTTATTTTCATCAGGATGCTGATTGTGGCGCAGCGGATAGAGGCGTTGAGTCTCTACGGTTCCAGGTGTGCATTGTCAGAAGAGAGCGGTTTCAATTTCTACCCAAGCTGGCCAAATCGTTACTTGGTCAAAATGTGGTGCGATGGAAATATTTTCATCAGGCATCTGTTCAATTGTAGCATCCATCGCTCGCAGGGGAAAAGACCCCGTGGTGCAGTAGGTTGCGCACTGGACTATGACATCCGAATAAGCAAATTTGCACACCAGTCGCGCTATTAAGTTCACTTTCAGACAAAAACTCTTAGGAAAGGTATATTCCTCCCTGTTATGGGTTCAATATTACCAATAATGTTCTTCTACAATCATAGCTTTGTCCTTGAAGGGTCGATATGCCATTAAACAAAGAAATCAAACCTAATTGTTGTGTATAGGCGTAAGTCTTTTAAACTTCAATACATGGATTCTATGGTTAGGCAGAGAGACAATAAATTATTATCTCGTTAGAGGATGGACATATTCGTCGGAGTATAATAATATATAGCTCTATCATAAAACATTTTAATTATTGTTGTGTCGTGGTAAGGAAAAGATACACAGTGAAATAGAGTTAATTATTTATTAACTGAAATGGTACAGTCCAACAAGTATTACAAGTCTCGCGCTCTAGGCGTTATGTCCGAAGTTGGTCTACAACTGACCAAGATCTTTCAGAGCTCTCTCTCTCTCTCTCTCTCTCTCTCTCTCTCCGCTTCTCTTTCTGCTTTCGCGTGCTTAAGAGATAAGGCGTCTTTTATACTTCCGTAATACCGGAAGTCACGGGGTACGAGCCACTATACAACAATTTTTAAAAATGCACAACCAAATAAGAAAATAGACACAAAAGCAGAAAATCTACTCAATATGGGCCTTACTTTTTTTTAATTATTGCATCAACACACCTTCGAAACGATTTGCATGCCTTCAAAATAGATTCTTCCTGTATTTTATTCGATTCCTCCTCAATAGCAGTCTTAAGCGAACCAATATTTCGATGGGAAGTTGCATTGTTTTGATTTCTAAAACGCCTCATATAGCGTAGTCAAAGGGATTAAAGGTTTGGGCATAAATCTTGTTTGGTTGCTGTCCTCACAGTTTTCTCGTGGATTTTCAAATAATTAGTGTGCTCTCTTATTGACGTTGTGGGGTAGCGAGAGCAGTCAAAAAGCCTTCTTTTTTTTTTCTGTTCAATCCTCTGCTCCCCCTTTTCCTTAAAAAGCTTCTTTTTTTTTCTGTTCAAAGAATTTTCTTTGCTTTGCAGACGGCAGACAAAGAAACTCCAGATATTTCGGAAATTATTCTTCGTCGCTTTTTTTGTCGCTTCTTTTTTTGCTCACACATATTGGGTCGAATTTTACTCAAAACAAGTGCTTGAATAATAAACCCTAATCCAGAAAATTTACATTTGCTGCATTTTTCTATCTTTAAATTGGATTAATCAGACTATAAACCGTTTGAAAAATTAATCCTTATTTTGCTTCCGTACCCTGTACCATGTATACTTACTACGTATATATTTACTGATATTGGTCCACGGAGTTAAGTATATACCACGTATATATACCAGGTATGTACTAATACTAATAATGGAACTTGGAATACACTATATAACACGTATATATACCACGTATGTACTAATACGAATATTGGTCCTTGGTGAGTGGGATCTCGACTAATTGTCTTTTTAGGACTGGCTGATAGCCATAAATATACTACAATTAAAGACTTCGAGGGTTGATTTAATTAGCTAGATCCAGTAAATGGAGCAGACTTCGGCCGGCCTTGGTATCAGTTGCACAGATCTGGTCGGGTGTGTCAAGGTCTGTGGATATACCTCGAGCTTCAGGGGGCATTTTCCCAAGGCTTTAATAGTCCTTTTTAAGATAATACTGACTGATCCCAGGGCATTTTTGGAGCCGCCGGGCGCGTCTGGGCTACAGCCATGCTCCTGGACCCACCTAACAGAAGGGCTTTTGCAAGACTCATCAGCTTGGTGAGATGGGGGACAAATACCACTGATTTAATTAGCTGGATGCAGTAGATGGGGCAAACTTCTGCCGTGATATCTGCAGCACGGATCTGGTCGGGTGCGTCACCTCCCTGGATGCAGTAATAAGTCGAGGCCGCCTGACGCGGGTGCCGGCGAGGCCTAGCTAGCATTCGCGTTACGCGGCTAAGACTGACATTCCTCGAACCTCAAGGTGTCCGTCCCCCAGACGCTAACCCTCCTAAGACGGGCGAGGATTATTGCCTGGAGCCCGAGGCGCTCCTTTTTAGGGGAATGCCAACGGAATCAGAGCAATTTTTGGGAATGCTGGGCGTATCTGGGCTACAGCCCTGCGCCCGGACCCGCCTTAGAAAGGCCTTGTGCCAAACTCGTCCATTTGGTGGGGCTTACGACAAATACGTTGATTGAATAAGCTGATTAATATTCGGACTGATCTTACTTCGATTGGCAATACAACATTTTGATCCTCCTCGATATCTAGTGAATTCTCTCGTTAATTAGTTTGTACCTTATAGTACTGAGTCTTTTTTGTATGTATCCATTATCACTGGATACTGGTGCTGAATAAATATATTGAGCTCTCATTCTTCTCTGTGTATCATTCACCTCGACGATACAGCAAAAAGAATCACCCATTGACACTCATTGATGCTTATAAATGTTTACAAAGACCAAACAGATGGAGGTGGACACATTGGGCGAGTAATTAATATGGATCAGCACAGACAAAACCCATGTGTGACGAAGGATGTTTCGAGAGACCTTGGAGGAGTATCTACACACAAAAATGAAGAGAACCTCAATCCCTTTATCAGCACGAATCTGACCGATAAAAAAATAGACTCTCTTACATCGGTTTTTCCAAGGAAGAATTCAGATCCCCCGATATTTGCTCCTAACTTGTGGATGATCAGATGGATTTACCATTCGTCTATTTGTACGAAGTGAATCACAAACGGCTTCGTCAAAGATTTAAAATTAACCCAGCAATTCATCTTATCTATCCACAAATATACTCGTGTAATTTTTTCCAAAATGCTTTCAAGTGATTAGATATGTTCGAACTTCATATTACCTTCGTGTTCAAACGATAATCAAACGCCTTCTACTCAACAAAATATTTTAATCAAAAAGACGAAGGACGCTCTCTTCTTTCGCTTGGGATATACTTAGACGCCATTTTGCATCATGCACAAATGAATATCATTAGGTTCAGCCTATTGAAGACACTTTGAACATCTACATTAATCACGTGAGAGCTCATGGTTTGATACTCCATCGGGGAAATTCGGTCAATTATTTTCAATGTATGTATTTACAAAATATATAAGAGACAAATAACAGTAAACATAATCGGAAATTGAAACTCGAAAGAAGAGTGCCGACTGAATTTGTATCAACGCACAAAGAAACTCTGACTTACTGTTACCGTTACTTTGGGTTGGGTTTTATGGCATATCAACCATTATAGATTATTTAATGCCAAATCCTCTTTATATATATATATACATTAAATATATATGATTTGGTTTGCTTGGGTATATCAACCATTGTAGGTTATTTAATGACAAATATTCTTTATACGTATATATTGAATATATATGATTTGGTTTGGTTGGGTTTTATGGCATATCAACAATTGTAGGTTATTTAATGACAAATCTTGTTTATATATATATATATATATATATATATATATATATATATATTTTAGATATATATGATTTGTTTTGGTTGGATTTTATGGCATATCAACTATTGTAGGTTATTTAATGCCAAATCTTGTTTATACATATATATAAAATACATTTGATTTGGTTTGGTTGAGTTTATGGCATATCAAACATTTTAGGTTATTTAATGCCAAATCCTCTTTATACGTATATATCAAATATATATGATTTTATTGGTTGAGTTTTATGACATATCAACCAATGTGGGTCATTTAATGCCAAATTTTTTATACATATATATTGCCCATATATTGGACCGAATTGTGCAATAGAATACACTGACTTTCTTTACAGAGGCGACCACCACTCCAACAAGTGTCCTGGATATGATACCAAACAATCTGATGGTAAGTTTCCAGTAATGCTGGAGTTTTGAGAAATGTAGAGTACCCCTTCATTTCCAACGCTTCAAGGTCCATACTGACCATCTGATAGAGTCTTGTCTATGGGTAAAATAGAACGAAACTAAATTTTTGCTAAACTAACTTGCATAAAATAGAAATGTTTTGACATTTAAATTGCGTAGTTATGCTAAACTAAATTGTTTGAATTAGAACAGTTTTAACTCTTAAACTGTGTACTTATGTTAAACTGAATTGTTTGAAATAGAACTGTTTTGATATTTAACTGAACTGCTTTGATATTTAACACTTTGTAAACAAAAACTATACTTATTCTAAACTGAAATTTAATTCGTTGTTAAATGAAAAGGCCTGATACGCTGTAAAACCAACCAACCAACCAACCAATCTTTATGCATATAGATTAAATGTATGTTAGTTGGTTTGGTTCGGTTTTATGGCAATTCAACCATTGTAGGTTATTTAATGACAAATCTTCTTTATGCATATATATATATATATATATATATATATATATATATATATATATATGATTTGGAAACACATTTTGAAGATGCTTTTCTTAAACGAGACTGAACTCCTTTTGGCACACCGTTAAATGGTTTCAAGTATTGCTATATAACAATCAGAATTAAGCATCAATCATTTATTTGCACACATTTTGTTCTATTTGACCCATAGTTTGTACCCTATCAGGTGCTACCACTCCGGGTGAGAACAGACCAGGGAGCAATAGCAATGAATGGGTACTCTACATTCCCCAAACCTCTAAGGCTGGACAATCACCATCAGATGGTATAATGTCATAACAAGGACACTCATTGGGAGGAGGAGGAGGAGGAGGTCTTACCCTTCTACAGAGATGCTGTCGGTGCATTCTTCAGCCCCAGCCGACAGAACTTATTACTATTAGATCACCGAAGTTAAACATTGACCAGTTTATTCAGTATCAAGATGAGCGACCCTAAAGAAATAGAGAGTAATATAAACAATCTTAGGCCCGACTGCTTGACTAATCCTTGCTCATTAACTAACAATAGACAAAGAAACTGTACGTTATCCTAAATAAAGTTAAGACAAAAATCAATATCGGAAGGTAGGTGAATGGAAATGACGAAAAAGCATTCATTTTTTATCAACATTAATTTTTCAGCATAATCTCCTTTGTTGTAACATACTTAATTCAAAGGTGAATATTTATCAGGTATCAAAACAATTTCGATGAATATATTTTTTTAATTTACAAAACATTGCTAAAACCCCTCTCTCTCTCTCTCTCTCTCTCTCTCTCTCTCTCTCTCTCAAAATGAATAAATAAATAAAGTACAAATTATATAGGCTTAAGTTTCCAGGTAGGAAATTCATTTATAAATACTAGTGAAACCGCCATGTGTAGCACGGCTTTGCATTAAATCCAGGAGGTTGCGACAGGCTCACAACGCTCACATACTTGGCCTCTTTGCAAAAGGTTCGCTCCGTTCGGAACCTCACTTAAAGAAATATCTCCATCTAAAGTAATTGACATTATCTCCTCCCAAAACGTGGTAAAATATGTCCGGCATTACTTTTAACCTAAAAAAAATTAAGGCTTTTTTCTTCCTTAATCAAGCAGAGACACTACTGCATAGTTTGGAACGAGCCGCTGCAGGCATTGGCCTCCATGTCAATGCACACAAAACTGAATATATGTGTTACAAACAAAAAGGCAACATTTCCACTCTAGACGGAGCCTCTCTGAGGCTGGTGGACAAATTCATCTACCTAGGAAGTAGCGTCTCATCAACCGAAAACGACATCGACACACGACTGACGAAAGCATGGACGGCTATAGATAGGCTCTCGATCATATGGAAATCAGACCTGACCGATAAAATGAAACGCAGTTTCTTCCAGGCAGCGGTTGTATCGATACTGCTATATGGATGCACTACATGGACGCTAACTAAACGGCTGGAGAAGAAACTAGACGGCAATTACACAAGAATGTTGAGAGCAATATTGAACAAGTCCTGGCGACAACACCCCACGAGATACCAACTATACTGCCACTTGCTTCCCATCACGAAAACTATACAAGTTAGACGAACCAGACACGCGGGACACTGCTGGAGAAACAAGGACGAGCACGTAAGTGATGTACTCCAATGGATCCCCACATATGGCCAAGCAAAAGCAGCTCGACCAGCCCGAACTTACATACAGCAGCTATGTGAGGACACAGGATGTAACCTTGAAGACCTGCCGGAGGCGATGAACGATAGGGAGAGGAGGCGAGAGATGGTCAGGGATATCCGTGCTGGCGACACGACATGATGATGATGATGTATTCAATCCATAGAAAACAAATTATTTAACTTTTTACCTGGTATCTCATATATTTTATACATTACTCTCTATATTTTACCTTTTTTGTTATTTTATCTATCCATTCACAGTTGACAGAGAAAACATTTATAAAATGTTTCCAGACAGAATAAGCCCCTTTATGAAAAGATAATTCAGATATAACTTATAATAAATAAACTGGTTTCATATCCAAAGATAAATTCCGTATTTGTAAAAGTCTGATGAGTTATCATTTTATTATTGTTACAAAGAGATCAAAGGAGAAAAACCCAGGCTAGTCTAGGATTAGCTTTTTGTCTGATTTCTTTGTTTTAATGGCATGTCAACCGTTATAGGTTATTTAATGCAAAAGCCGTTCTCGTAAAAGAACAGTAGGGTCATTATTTAACCCTGAGACCAATAAGCTTCTTGGATTTGGAAGAAAATATGACAAATACTCAAAGTTACATCACTCTGTCTACGGACCTTAGAATATGGTTGGTTGTGTATGCATATCAAGCCTTCTTGGCTATTTAATGTTTGGTTTGGTTTGGTTTTTTTGTTTAATGGTATATCAACCTTTGTATGTTATTTAATGCCAAACCTATTCTCCTAGAAGAACTGTAGTGGTACTATTTAACCCATAGCTGGGAGGATAAGGGGGTTCACACCTTTCCCAGGGGTATTTGCCCGAAAGTGAACGTAATAGTGTGACTGGAGTACGAACTCACTTACTATGATTCCGCAGTCCATCGCTTTAACCATTACACCACGAGGACACACCCGACTATCTAAAGTTAAATACTATTTACAAATATATTGAAGGCATATAATTTGTAAACGACTTGATTGTAGGCAACATATTTTTAAATGACCAACTGCTCATATGTTTGAACACAGTTCGGTCCATTAGTCTAGTTGGTAGAATGTTCGCCAATGACCAGAGAGACCGCGGTTCGACCTCAGTTCGAGTCATACCAAAGACTCAAAAAATGGTACTTGATGCTTCCTTGCTTAATACTTGGCATAATAAGGTAGGGATCAAAGGTAAAGTGGAGTAATCCAGGGCAAGGAGTAGCGCTCTCCCCTACACCTCGGTGTAGCAGCTATTGGAAAGGGACCCTTAGGGTCACCCTCGACTAAGATCGCCAACTTCTTTTAAATGGTTTCATGTATTGCTCTCTACCTTTGATAGTTTTACTTGCACACAGTTTTATAGCTTCAAGTATTGCTATATGGCGGAGGGAGTCCCAGTGGCGTAGTTGCTAAAGGACTGGACTGCGGCCTCCAAATAAGCAAGTTCGAACTCCAGTCGTGCTATTGCGTTCACTAATACCCTTTAGAAAAAAAAATCATCCTCTCGACCCTCAATCATGGATTGAATAGTATTTCTGGTGTTCTTTGACAAGGTTGGCTTTAGCATTAAATAACCCATGAAGGTTGATATGCCATTAAACAAAAAACCGAAATCAACACGTACTGCGTTTTAACCCTAACAATTTGGTCATTTGTTTGCACACAGTTAAATGATTTCAAGTATAGCAAAAGATAAACAGTTCTAACTCAGGGATAGGACCCTAACAGATACTACCATGCCGGATGAGAGTGGATTTGGTGGTAATGGCAAAAGGATACTGCACACTAATCATAGCCTCAAAACTGGAAGCTCAAGAGCAGATGATTTTGTGTCATATCAGGATATTCGTTATGGTGGGGTTACCTCTCTACAGAGATGCAGTCGGCGTATTCTATAGCCCCAGCTGACTGGGCTGGGTACTATAAACAACCTGAGGCCTGTGTGCTAGATTCAACCAAAATTTTGTAAATAACAATAAGTCTTTTAAAGATGGCAATAACAATAAGTCTTTTAAAGATGGCAGATCCAATGTTAATTAAGATGGTTGGAAAAGAAACTGATACTTTATAGAAACAACGCTTGTGGTTGCCGTGAAATACGATTCACGAATATGGGTTTCCAAGGAAGTTTTAAAAATCAAAGTCAAATAAATAGGAAACTATACAGTATATTTAAGCTGTTACTCTATTCTTTCATTTCCTCATTCTTTATTTGTATATAAGGTTAAATTTTATATATTAATTTGTCAATTTTCATTTATTTGTTTATTCATTTTATCTATTTGGTCTCATCGGATTTTTATAAAAGTTTTTTTTTGTTTTAATTCTTTTGTCTTACTTGGTTTCGGTTTGATTTTAATAAAAATGATAAATGTATAGAAAGGCAGGTGCTAAACAAAACGAAAGAAATCAAAGTCCTTTTTTTTTTTTTTTGTTTTCATTGTCTTGCCTTTATTTCATTTCACGCAGTTCTTCATCTTACTCCCCCTTTTTTTCTGCCCACACACACATACACACATACACACACGGTAATACGTACTTACTCTATTTTTATTTTCTTTAATTTTTTTTGGGGGGGGGATTTTGCTTTTGTTTTTGTTTTTTGTATTTTTTTCACACAGTTTTATTTTCTTTCCTATTTATCAATAACACTCCTCAGACTTTTAAATCTACTTCCGAATAGTTTGTGCTTGTCTTATACTTTTAACATTTCATGTTTGCCGCTAACGTGAGATCTTTTTTTTTTTTTTTTTTTTTCTTCCCTATATTTGCCATTGATTTTGGTTGGAATAGTGAAGGAACCGGCCCGTTCGTTCATTCGTCCGCCGAACCTCATCGACACACACACACACACACACACACACACACACACACACACACACATGCAAACGCACACACACACACACACACACACACACACACACACACACACACACACACACACACACACACACCTATGATATTATTCTATTTATTTATCGCACTATCTCCACAGCTTCATAGCTGCTCGAATATTCTGGAATACGGGGTCGCTTAGTGCTCTGTTTTCGACTGCGTACAACAAACTCCATAAGGGAATAGACCGTGATATGCCTATAAGCTACACAAAAGAAAGAAACGAAGAAAAATTATAATTATAACAACAACAACAACAACAACACTAATAATAATAATAATAATAATAATAATAATTTAATAAATATGGCGAACGGTGAGAGAGCAAGCCAACAAAATAAAGAAAAGAGCGTCTAGTTTTTCGCGGTTACTATTATTTCTTGAGTCCTTATTTGTTGCTCTTTTTTTTTCTTTTTCTTTTTTTCTTTTTCTTTTTCTTTTTTTTACCTTTTTTCGGGGGCTAGGTTGGATTTTCGACAAACATCATAAATATATAGAAATGTTTGCTCGTGCGTTCACATTGGAATACGCATGCTTACATATATATATATAAGGTACACCAGGTATTTGAGAACGCACCTTTAGCAAGCCATAAATAACATGGTAACAGAGTCATTTTATGCAGGTGCAACGGTTAACGTTATAGGAAATGGACACGGTGACACGAGTTCAAATTCAGAACGAGGTTGTTTCAATTTCCCATTGCACTAATACTCTTGGTAAAGGACTCCAATTAATCTCTCCCAAATTATGTATAAAGAATAGGGCAGACTGGGTTCTTTAGCCTTGGTATAAAAACGGGTCTAAAAGAAGGAAAATTCTGGATTTAAACTAATTTTACTGCTCTTAAAAATTGCCCTTGTGTCACATTCTTCCAGTAGTGAACAGGTTGGTTATATACAAACATTCTCATTTCCATTTTGGACACACCAATTCCCCATTTTCAGATCATAGCTCTGATTGCCAATCACGGCAGCTTGGAGATAGCCAACTTCTTGAATCGTTGACGGGTACTCGTATTCAAGTTTGTGGAACGTGTTGGAGTCCTGAGGCCTTGAAAAAGAAATTTTGTAAGCGGCCAGAAGTTCGTACAGAAGATCCAGAAAAGAGTTAGTGTGACAGCCACCGCTGGAAACGGTTGGATGGTTTGGGTGTTATGGCATATCAACTATTATAGGTTATTTAATGCAAAATCCTATTTAAACATATATACTGATTTGTATATATATATATATATATATATATATATATATATATATATATATATATTGATATATGAATGATTTGTTAATACTTTTTGTTTACAATATTTTAAAAAGATCCTGACCTCATTTTTTTTTTTCTTTTTGCCTACGGTTAAATGGTTTTAAGCATTTCTCTCTGACACAAATAATTGTAATTACATTGCCAACTTGGTTGGGGCTATAGAGTACACCGACTGCACCGCTGCAGAGGGGTAAGACCCCCCCCAATGAGAGTCCTGGATATGACACTAAACAATCTGATGGTGAGGTTGCAGTGATGCTGGAGCTTTGGGGAATGCGGGGCACCCCTTCATAGCCATCGCTCCCAGGTCCACTTTGGACCGGAATGGTAGCCCCTGATAGGGCCCTATCTATGGGTTAAATAGTACTAACTGGATAATTATGCTAAACTGAATTGTTTGAATTAAAACTGTTTGACTAAACGGAATAGCTTAAATTGAAATGTTTTTGACAATTAAATTGTACTTACATTTAAACTGCATGCTTATGCCAAACTGAATTGTTTGAAATGAAACTGTTTTTGACATTGAAACTGTACTTTCACTAAACTGAATTGATACATTGACATTTAAATGTGTAAACAAAATCTATACTTATACTAAACTGAATTGGCTAAATTAGAACTGTTTGAATAAACAGAATAGCCTGAAATATAAATGCTTTTAACAATTAAACCGTGTACTCATCCTATTCAGAATTCTTTAAAATAGAAATGTTTTTGATAATTAATTTGTGTACACATCCTAAACTGAATTGTATGAAATAGAAATGTTTTTGACAATTAAACTGTGTACACATCCTAAACTGAATTGTTTGAAATAGAAATGTTTTTGACAATAAAACTGTGTACTCATCCTAAACTGAATAGTTTGAAATAGATTTGGCGTTAAATAACCTACAAAGATTGATATGCCATAAAACTCAACCAACCTAATTTTAATTACAATCAGTCATTTGTTTGCATACATTTAAATAGACACTCACATAATTTCTAAGTGAATAGTTTGTAGGTAATTTCACCTCTAAATCAGTTAGAGCAAATTTGTTTGCCCATTAATATTGCTATTGTGTCTACAAAGTTAAATGGTTTCAATTATTCTTATCTAACATGACTAATTTTATTCAATAAGCAATATTGAACAAGTCCTGGCGACAACACCCCACGAGACACCAACTATACGGCCACTTGCCTCCCATCACGAAAACTTTACAGGTTAGACGAGCCAGACACGCCGGACACTGCTGGAGAAGCAAACACGAGCTCGTAAGTGATGTACTCCTATGGACCCCCACATATGGCCAAGCAAAAGCAGGACGACCGGCCCGAACTTACATACAGCAGCTATGTGAGGACACAGGATGTAACCCAGAAGACCTGCTGGAGGTGATGAATGATAGGGAGAAGTGGCGAGAGAGGGTCAGGGATATCCATGCTAGTGGCACGACATGATGATGATGATGATTGTAAGCAGTGAAGTGGTTATAACATTTGCTATTTAACACTGATTATTCTATTTTCACATGGACAAGCAAAGGCAGGACGACCAGCTAGAACCTACATACAACAGCTCTGTGCCGATTCAGGGTGTAGCCTTGATCCTAACTTAGACTATTCATTCATTTGCACAGTAAATATTTCAAAGTATTGCTATGTAATACGAATAATTCAATTTTAGTAAGAAGTTCAAGAATTTTAAGTATTGCTATTTGACACTAATAATTCTATTTATCACTATTCATTTGTTTGCACTGTTAAATGGTTACAATTATTGCTATATATCACTTACAATTCAATTATACATCAGTCACTTTTTTTTGCGCACTGTTAACTGGTCAAACAATTCTATTTCTAACAATTCAATTTAGCATAAGTTATTTGTTTGCACACAGTTTGAATGTCAAACTCATAGATCGGACGATTTTCAGGTTCGACCACACCCGGCTAGAGTGGATCTGGGATTAATGGCAATAAAAGAGTTCTCCACATTCTGCAAATCTGCATTACAAGAGCTTCACCATCAGGATATTTAATGTTATATCCAAGACACACGTTAGGGAGTCTTAACCTTCAGTAGAAATGCAGTCGTTATATTCTAAAGTCCCAGACAACTGGGCTACTGGAAACAGTGGTTAATCCCTGGATGAATGTAGAGGCCAAAATGAGGACACTGTTCCTCTTCATATGGCCCATGTAATCTATGAAGAGCTAACCTAGAATTTTACCGATCAAGTCCCAAAGCAAATACCACTGCCTAATTCTCCCGATTTCAATCCTCTGGAGTTTTACCATTTGTATATCTTCGAGACGATGACTAACAAGTGTGCCCCCGCCACCAATATGAAGGACTTACTAAAGGCCTCCAATCATGAATGTAATGACTAACATAAGCCAGAAAAAGCTGAATCGAGATTTATGGCTGTTTTATTGAATGATATTTTACTGTGAACATAATATATACATACATATATATATATATGTGTGATATATATATATATATATATATATATATGTGTGTGTGTGTGTGTGTGTGTGTGTGTGTGTGTGTGTGTGTGTGTGTATGTGTGAATAATTAATAGCCCCGTGCAATTGGCCTAATGAGTAGAGTATTCGCTAAAGGTCTGGAAGACCGGGGTTCAATCTCCAGGTCGAGTCATACCAAAGACTCGAAAAATGGTACTCGATGCCACCTTGCTTAATATTCAGCCTTATAAGGTACAGATCAATGGTAAAGTGGAGCAATCCATGGAATGGAAAAGCACCCTCCCCTACACCTCGGTGTATTAGCTATTGAAAAGGGAGCATTCGGTTCACCTTCGACTAAGGTCGCAAACTTTACTTAAACCGGGTCATTGGCTTTATGAGTAGTGTGTTCGCCAATGGTCCGGGAGACTAGGGTTCAATCCCAGGTCGAGTCATGATATCTAATATCAATAATGTTCTAAGATCTATTTGACATTTAGATGGGACCGTAACTGTTATCATTATTTTGGGGCAATGGAAATGAACAGGTACTCCACTGAACAACCAAATTTAAGTGTCACCCTCAGACTTAGTTTAGTGTCATATCAAGGATACCTCTTTTTACAAGGTTCTTACCCCTTAACATAGGATTCAGTAAGCATATTCTAAACCCCCTATAAAAAGACGAAGATTCTTCTAAGGTTGAGTTAAAGGTATCTTCTTTAAGTTTTTATGCGGTTTTATTAAATAAGTTTTTTTTACTGTCCTTAACCTTATATATATATATATATATATATATATATATATATATATATATATATATATCGATGCAAATAAGTAAATTAAATCCAACAGTATGACTAAAAGTAGAAAAAAATAAAATGATCTAAAATTTGATGAATTTATTATGAAAGTCAACGTTGAACGTTTCGGTTATAATTACCTTCTTCAGGACATAAAATCATGAAAAGTGTTGTTGAAAAAACGATGGGTGTTTGTTGAAATAACAGGAGAAAAGAAAGTGTGTACAATGCTATGAATCTATTATTTTATACGCGCTTTCTTTTCTCCTGCCATTTCATTAAACATCAATCGCTATTCTAAAAAAAAAAAAAAAAAACAATTTTCATGAATTTAAAGTCCTGAGGAAAAGTTATTATAACCGAAACGTTCAACATCTACTTTTATAATAAATTCATCAAATTTTGTATTTTTTTCTATTTTTCTTCATATATATATATATATATATACATATATATATATATATATATATATGTATATATATATATACATATATATATATATATTTATATTTATATATATATATATAACGTACGTTCGTTTTGTGTTTTCATCTGATATCGTACTCACTATCCAGAGATATAGCCGTTCATGCAGTGTTAAATTATCAAAGCTGAGTTAAAAAAAAAAAATTTTTCCAAAAACGAATTCAAAAACTAATTCTTAAAAAAAACTAGTCCCTTGCGGAACTTTCAGTTTCACAAAGTAAATAGATATTCCGAGGCTTTAGAAAAGTTAGAATGTATAAATCCTGATTAACTTCATGGAACTAACAGACACGTAAAGGATATGTTTGTTTTTAAAAGAATTTTTAATCTGTTTTAAAGGTCATTTAATATCTTAACACTATATATATATATATATATATATATATATATATATATATATATATACTCAGATAGAAGGTATTTTTGAACAAATTAAACAGTCCTTATAAGGTTTGAATTCTTTTATAAGTTTACAGCAAATTTGTTGATTAAAAAAAAAAAACAAGTAAATAACTAGAATATAGATATGGAAATGTTCTAAGACTAATTACGTTACATAAGTTTTAAAGCGAAGCGGGACTAATGATCCGAGAACGATAAGAATTTTCTCGTTTTTTTCGGGTTTTTTTTTAAATTTTCATTTCGAAATAATTTTTTAAATGAGACACCATCAGTCTGGGAATAGTTGGAAAAACTTCGAATCATTGGTATATCATTCATAATAATTATACCCTTTAAATATATCGTTCTTTCACACACACATACTCACGAAAATATTAAACCATATACACTTCCTGAAGACAACCTAAAATATAAGAAATACGTGTTAAAGAAAATAAATTAATCAAAAACAAATCCCCTGGTGTATCTTTTTATTTTAAAGTATTAACGTTTTTCTCTCAATTGACCGACAACAAATTTTGGCATTACGAATATATTTGCTCTGTATGTGAGCGTTTTTATACATATTCTGACTGAATAATAAATCAATAGCCATACATCGAGCACTTTGCCCAGGTGTTGGGGCTGAAGGATACATCGACTGAATCTCTGCCGGGGAGTAGCCTCCCCCGCAACAAGTGTCCTGGTTATGACACTAAACACTCTGATGGTAAGTTTCTGTGGAACACCCCTTCATTGCCATCACTCCCTGTTTCACTTTGGCCCACTCGATAGGGTCCTATCTATGGGTGAAATAGAACTAAAATGTGTCCTTCTGCTAAAACGAATTGCTTGAAAGAGAACAGTTTTGATATTTGAACTGCGTACTTATGCTAAAAAGGATTACTCGAAATAGAACTGTTTTGACCCTTAAACTGCGTACTTATGTTAAAATGAGTTGCTTGAAATAGAACTGCCTTGACATTTATACTGCATACTTATGCTAAACTGAATAGCTTTAAATGGAACTGTTTTCGACAATGAAACTCTACTCACACTAAACTGAATTGTTTGAAACAGCAATGTTTTGACATTTAACTGTGTTTAAACAAAAACTATACTCAAACTAAACAGAAGTGCTTGAATTACAATTGAACTGAATAGCATGAAATAGAAATGTTTTTGAAAATTAAAATGCGTTCTTATGCTAAACTGATTTCTTTGAAATAGGACAGTTTATTTGAATGAAAATCGATTTGCCATTAAATAACCAACAAAGGTTGATATGCCATAAAACCCAAACACACAAACGAACATCGAACACTCCTGTAGAATTAAATGAAATTTATCATATATTCTATTTATGAAAAATTCCAAACACAACATCTCTGGCATTAACCTGATATAATTTAGACACACACACACACACACACACACACACATATATATATATATATATATATATCCTTGCTTCATGCAGGCTAGTTTGCAGTATATTCTGCTCTCAAAAAGTCACGACAAAAATCCGAATTACATTAGGTTTGCGTGTATTGATCCTATTACTTGAAATTTAATGTAGACCCATATATATATATATATATATATATCTGTATGCCCGTTTAATTATTTGCATGTATTTAAAATCTTTTTTGGATATGTCACAATAGTTGAAGGAGAGGAATGAGTATGATTGGTTTGGTTTGGTTTGGTCCGTTTGGTTTAATGGCACATTAACCTTTTTAAGTTATTCAATGCCAAAGCTATTCTCCCAGAAGAAGAATAGTAGTACTATTTAATCCATAGTTCGGATACTAGGAGGGTACATTCCTTTCCTAAGGGTATTCGCTCGAAAGTGAACGTAATAGCACGACTGGAGTTCGAACTCACATAAACGATTCTGCAGTCTATCGCTTTAACTATTACACACCTAGAAAGAGGATGAGTGAAAACATAAACCAACATCTCACTAATAACGATCTAACTTTTCCATGAGAGCTAGGATATATATATGTATGTATAATTTTTATTTTTTATTATTATTATTATTTACTACTTCAGAGTTTTTCACATCAGTGTTAGCTGATGGTTTTTCACTGGAGTTTGAGTGACAGCAAGTCTTCACAAGTCTCCAGGACTCGTCTCAGTATTCTGGCCGTCCTCAGCAATGCTGTCGTTGGGATAGTCTCTACCCGTCCGCCAACTTCCAAGTCCTCCAGGCCCTTTAATAATCCTTTAGTTATTGTACCTAACGCACCAATCACAATTGGCACAATCCTTACTTTCATGTTCCACAGTTTTTTCAATTTTCTAGCAAGGTCGACGTACTTATCCTTCTTTTCACTTTCCTTCAGATTTATTCTGTGGTCCGCCGGGACAGCAAAGTCGACAATTTTGCAGATTCTCTTTCTTTTGTTCATTATTGTGAGGTCTGGTCTTGTGGCCGGGATTAGGTGATCCGTTTGTATGTTAAAGTCCCATAGGAGTTTATGCAAGTCATTTTCTAGGACAGGCTCCGGGTTGTGCATATACCATTTGTTTGTATGGTCGAATTGAAATTTCCTGCACATTTCCCAGTGGATCTCCTTACCGACCTAGTCGTGTCTCGCCTTGTAATCCTTCTGTGCTAATTTGCTGCATTCGCTGATTATGTGATTGATCGTTTCGTCTGTCACCGCATAGCCTACATTTACTGTTTTGTTGCGTCTTATCTATTCTCGCTTTGATATGATTGGTTCTTATGGCGTTGTCCTGTGCTGCTCTGAGGAGGGATTCCGTTTCTCCCTTAAGGTTTCCTTTTCTTAGCCAGGTCCAGGTTTTCTGGTGTGAGATGTTGTTTATTAGACACTTAAAGCGGCCATAGAGTTGTTTTCCTTCCCATTTTTGTTTCCTAGTTGTCATTCTTTCGTTTATTGCGATGTCCGTATCGACTCTGATTGTTGTAATTAGTCCTCTTTCGTGTTTTTCTATGTAGTCTTCGAGCCGTTGTATGGATCCGTCAACGGGGTCTTCGATGCTGGCCAGTCCTCTTCTTCCCTGTTTTTAAGATACATATAGTCTGTCAACGTCGTCTCTGGGGTGTAATGCCTTATGTATGGTCATTAGTTTTCTTGTCCTTTGGTCCATTTATTTATGTTCCTCTCGGATCACTTGAGAAAGGGTCTCAAATATCTGACTAGTGGCACAGCCCAAGTATTTATTCCTTTGATGAGGTTTCTGTTGCAGAGTTTTGTCTCGAGTAGTTTTCCCGTTCTCCTGAGATATTCTTTTCGGATCATGTCTTTCATTTGCACTTGTTTGATGGTTTCAGCCTCCAAGATACCCAAGTATTTGTAGGTTTCATTTTCTTCAAGCGTCCTAATTCTGTCGTGATTTGGTAGTTCCATTTCGTCAGTCATATGTCGTTTGCCACTTTTCATGACGAGCATGCCAAATTACATTCCTATGTTCTGAATGTATATTCTAAGTGCGTGTATGAGAGTTTACCGTTCTTTATCATTTTTTGCAAATAATTTAATGTCATCCATGTACATTAGGTGGTTGATCTTCTCTTGCGATCTGCTGAGTTTGTATCCGGCAGTGCATTTTCTGAGTATGTGGTTCAGTGGCATCATGGCTATTATGAATAGTAAGGGCGATAGTGCATCTCCTTGGAAGATGCCTCTTTGGATCTTTGTTTCAGCTATGCTTCTTCCTCTTGCTGTCAGCTCCACTCTCCAGGTGTTCATGGTCTGTTCGATGAAGTTTATGACTTCATGTGATATTTTGTACATTTTGAGACAGTGTAATATCCAGCTTTGTGGGAGCATATAATTTCCTTCTTGTGGTCAATCCAAGCCATAGCTAGATTTTTCCGTCTTGACTTGCTCTCATTTAGGATGTGTTGATCTATGAAGAGTAATTCTGCTGTGCCTCTTGATCCTTTGTGGCATCCTTTCTGTTCGTCAGGAAACAATCCGCGGCTTGTTAGCGAATAGTAGATCTTCTCCCTTATTTGTGCTGTTAGTATTTTCCACATCATTGGTAGGCAGGTTATGGGTCTTTAATTTTGAGGGGCAGTTCCTTTACTAGGGTCATTTTGGATTAATGTAGTCTTTCCTTTGGTCATCCATTCAGCTACGTGCGTGTCTTGTAAGCATCTGTTCATCTCTAGTGCTAGTCTTCCGTGAATGGAGGTAAATTTCTTAAACCAGAAACCATGTATTCCATCATGACCTGGCGCTATCCAGTTTGATATTCTTTTTAGTGTTGTTTTGAGTAAGTCGACGTGTGTTTCCATTTTGGGGCCTTCTTCAAGTCCGTCAAGCTCTCTTGTAATGTTGTTTGTCCATTCAGCATTTTCGTCATGTTTCTTTGGTTCCCATATTTTCGCCCAAAATCGCTCGGTTTCTTTTGCATCCGGTTGTTGGTATGTTTTCGTGTCACTCCCTCCCAATTTTTTTTCCCCTCCCAATTGTTGATAGAATTTCCTTTCATTGTTTTGGAATGTCCTGTTTTGTCTGTATTGTTTTACCTTTTGTCGATATCTCTTTAATCTTCCTTCTTTGGCCAGTATTTTCTGGTTTATTTCCTCAAGTTGTACTGTTATTTTTCCCAATGTTGCCTGTTCCTTCCTCCCCGCGCTTATTTCAGCGCCTCTCTTCATCATTCAGGCTTGTTTTCGTAGTTTTTTTTATTTGCGATTCCAGTCTAATTTCCCATCCCGGTTTTTGCTGTTTCTTCGTGCTTTTTGAGGGGATCCCAATATTCTCACGAACTAATTTCGCTCCTGCGTATATTAATTCATTTAACTCAGTTATATTATTCGTTGGTATGTAAGGTAGTATGTGATTTATTTTATTCGTTTCTATCTTAAGTGTTTTCCATTCTATGTTTCTTAATGAGGGTAGAATAGTCTTTTCACTATTCATGATTCTCTCTATATTTTCTATATTTAACTTTTGTTATTGCGATAGTGTTTCTTCCTGGTTGTTAGTGTATCGTTTGGGAGTGTGGTGTTTTTATTTGCCGAGATTTGCGGTTCTTTTTCGTTGGATTGTTTTTGTTTGACACCACTTGGTGTGTCTGGCACTGTGTAATAGTTTTGTTTCAGTGTTTTTTGATGGATTTCTAGTAATTCTAGGTCAGAAAACCAACCCTTCTTCGTTATTGTCCTAACCTGATCCTCGAAACTTTGCCTAGTTGTCTGAACTTCCAAGTCCTCCAGGCCTTTTATATTAAAATTAGTTATTGTGCCTAACGCACCAATCACAATTGGCACAATCATTACTTTCATTAGAAATAATTCCTCTCCATCGATTGGAGTTTTTCAAAAAACCAACGTTACACTATTTATAGAAACCCACTTAAAAGCAAACGCTATAATCCTTAACGGTAAAGACTCTTTTACTTAGTAGTAATATGCAAAAACAAAAGTTACATCACTTTTGTAATAGATCCTCCCCTGATGATGGCCCAAAGTCGGGCAGCAAGAACTCGGGATACATACAACTATGGACAATACATAAATCAATTCCCGCCGAATACGATAAAAGCAATACCGGAATACGAACGGATCCAGAAGAAAATATGTAGACAGAAAATATCTATTATGTCTAATGAATGATTGATTGATTTCTTTGTTTAATGGCATATCAACTCTTTTTAGGTTATTTAATGCCAAAGCCATTCTCCTAGAAGAACAGTAGTGGTACTATATATATATATATATGTATATATAGTAAACTCATCACTACTCCCAATAAAAAAAATTATTCGGCTAAATCTCCAGCCGTCTCTCGACTTCCGACACGTTTTGCTATACATTGTCACACATAGATTCATCAGACGACCTCAAATCTACCACGTGGTTCATATATCATAATAAACACATACACACACACACACACTCATATTAACAATCACATTTTCGATCACACAGAACAATACAAAAATATAATCCACACACACACACACACACATACTAAAGACTTATACGCAATTCTAACATAAACATTCTTTTAACGTATCTTTAGGATTTTTTCTATTTCTCAAAAATTTTTCTTTTTCCGCTAGATGATTGTTGTATGAAGACGGCATGAAACCAATGGTCACATATACGCATCCATACTTTTAAATATGTATAAAAACTAATTTATATTTATCTATTATATTATATAATAGCTCAACCGCAGATAACTATACCGAATATATATATATATATATATATATATATATATATATTACAACAGTATATGGTTGTCACTATATCACTTGGTGGGTTTATGGCAGATCAAATTCGGTATAGTTATCTGCAATTGAGCTATTAAGACCATCAGCTAACACTTGTTTGAAAAAATCGCTTGGAGTAATGATAATACAATATTGTTGAGATTGTCCAGAGTGACAACAAATCTCTGGACGATCTCAACAATACTGTATTATCATTACTACAAGCGATTTTTTCAAACAAGTGTTAGCTGATGGTCTTTCACTGGAGTTTGAGTGACAGCAAGTCCCCTTAAGTTTCCAGGATTCTTCTCAGTATTCTGACCGATCTTGATAACTTTTTAGTTTGGATGGTCTCGGCCCTTCCTTCAATTTCCAACTCTTCTTGTCCCCTTACCAAGCCTTTGAAGACCGTTCCGAGTGCACCAATTATAATTGGTATCACCGTCACTTTCTTGTTCCATGATTTTTCAGTTCTCTGTCTATGTCTGTCTTTTCGTTTTCTTTGATTTTCATTCTGTGGTCCAACTGAACGGCTAAGACGATTATACCGCTCGTCCTTTTTTTTTATTTATCATTAGAACTAGAGGTTGTATACTCTCATACATGATTTACGAAATTCAATGAACGAACGAAACACTTCTTTATGAAAATGTAACTCACATTTTATTCTCGAAAGGGACCAACAGTTTGTTGTTAATTTGAGGCATAGATGGAGAGACAAATACTCAGAGAGTGGACTTCTTCTTGTCCCATACCTTCTTCCGGGAGCCAGGCCGTGCAAACGCTTGTAACCCCTTGCAAGCCCTATCGTCAGAGACGACCTAACGCCTCTGATCGGCTGCATATCCCTGGCTCGACTCCCAATTCTCTGGACTCGGTCTAAATCTGACCACGTGGTTCTCATATCACGTGGCCTCCTTCCGGTTACACACCTGTTGGACAGTACAGCCCCGACGCCAGCCATCCCCCTGTTAACTAATTACAACGTAGCAGCTTGTCAAAGCACACGGGATCACTAGGAACGAACCGAAAATCCGTGTCATATGTTATATAACATGGTCTTCCGGCCGGGATTGGGTGATGTTTTTGTATCTCAAAATCCTAGAAAATTTTGTGTCGTATTATCCAGGACGGATTCTAGTTTGTGCATATACCATTGGTTCAAATTGCTCAATTCCATAAAGATCAACATTCACACCTTCGTGTTTAGTCTTGTACACCTTTTTTTAGATAGTTTGCTGTATTCGCTTATGTTATAAATTGTTTCATCTTTGTCACCGCATAACCAACGCTTGATATTCTGTTGCGTCTTTTCTGTTTTTTCTTTAACATAGTTGGTCTTTATGGCGTTGTTTTGGGCTGCAATTAGAAAAGAATAAGTTTCTCTCTTAAGGTTTTCCTTTCTTATACATGTCTAAAACTTCTCTTGTGACATTTCGTCAATTTGTCACTTGAAGAATCCGTACAGTTGTCTTTCTTCCTATTTTTGTTTCCTAGGTGGTGATATTCTGTTGATCTTTATATTGTCAGTGCTATTTCTAGTTTCTACTCGTCCTCTTTTTTCCAAGTCCTTCCGGTCCTTTAGCAATATTTTGGAGACTGTACCGAGTGCACCAGTTACAATTGGTATCACTGTCACTTTAATGTTCCGTAGTTTTTCAGTTCTTTAGCAAGGTCCAAGTACTTATCTTTCTTTTTGCTTTCTTTTAGTTTTACCCGGTGATCAGCCAAAATGGCAATGTTCAATATTTGGCAGCTTCTCTGATTTTTTTTTTTTTTTTTTTTTTTGGCTATCGCAAGATCTGGTCGTCTGGCCGAGATTATGTGATCTTTTGGTGTCTCAAAATCCCAGAGAATTTTGTGTGTCTCATTTTCCTGGATAGATTCTGAGTTTGTGCTTATAAATGTAAAAAGTTAAGTTGACAACCGTAATCGAGGGTAACCTGAAGGCTCCCTTTTCGATAGCTACTATACTAAGGTGTAGGGGAGGGTGCTACCCCTTTCCCAGGATTGACCCACTTTACCCTTGATCCGTACATTATAATGCTAAGTGTTAAGCAAGAAAGCCTCAAGTACCATTTTTTGAGTTTTTGGTATGATTCGACCTGGGATTGAACCTTGGTCTCCCCGGCCATTGGTGAACATTCTAACCATTATGCTAATGTCCGGTGTTGTGCATGTACATATTCTATTTGTTTTTATGGTCAGATTTAAACTTCTTTCACAATTCCAAGGGGATCACCTTTCCCGCCCAGTCGTGTCAAGTCTTATACTCTCTTGGCACTAATTTATTTGCTTATTATGTAATTGATCGTTTCGTCTCTATAACCACATAACCTACATGATCTATTTAATTGTGTCCAGTCTATTATTATTATTATTCACTCCTTTAGAGTTTTTCACATCAGTGTTAGCTGATGGTTTTTCACTGGAGTTTGAGTGACAGCTAGTCTCCTCATGTCTGCAGGACTCGTCTCAGGATTCTGGCCGTTCTTAGCAATGCTGTCGTTGGGATAGTCTCTACCCGTCCACCAACTTCCAAGTCCTCCAGGCCTTTTAATAATCCTTTAGTTATTGTGCCTAACGCACCAATCACAATTGGCACAATCCTTACTTTCATGTTCCATAGCTTTTTCAATTCTCTAGCAAGGTCGAGGTAATTATCCTTCTTTTCACTTTCCTCCAGATTTATTCTGTGGTCCGCCGGGACAGCAAAGTCGACAATTTTGCAGATTCTCTTTCTTTTGTTGATTATTATAAGGTCTGGTCTTCTGGCCGGGATTAGGTGATCCGTTTGTATGTTAAAGTCCCATAGGAGTTTATGCAAGTCATTTTCTAGGACAGGTGCTGGGTTGTGCATATACCATTTGTTTGTATGGTCGAATTGGAATTTCCTGCACATTTCCCAGTGGATCACCTTGCCGATCCAGTCGTGTCTCACCTTATACTCCTTCTGTGCTAATTTGCTGCATTCGCTTATTATGTGATTGATCGTTTCGTCTCTGTCACTGCATAGCCTACTGTCACGTGATTGCCCACGGAGACGATAGAGGTAAGATTAATACTATCCTCCCGTTGAATTAACAGTATCTAGCCGTCAAAAAAAAGTGACCGTTAAGAGAAGAATGTATGTCACAGAGGGGTATCAACAGGTGTTGGTACTTAGTAACCTCAGGTCGCCGGACACCGGAAGGGAAAAGACAGAGAAGCCAAATGATTGGCTGGGACTCCAAAACGGAAGTGGGGCTCCCCTCCCCTCAGCCGAAGTAAATAATAAGAAAGTTAGTTGTTTGGCAGGATTCGTAGCGGGCAGATGAATCAAAGCCAGTATTCCGGCTTGAAGACAAAAGAATATCTGAGACATGAGGGACCCCAGGTTCTTCAAGCCAGTGTAAAACAATAGAACAAAGTCTATTAGCCCGTGAAAGAAGAAAGATTCTCCAGTGGAACCCCGTCGTAAAATAAGATAAGTACATTTGGGAACATTTCTCCTTTATACCCAAATTTTGTATACCACTCTCTCTCTCTCTCAATTTGAAGAAAAACAAAATTCAAGAAAAGACATTTATATTCGTGGACTGTCCAATTATTATATGTTTTGACACTTTGAAAGTATATATAACTGTAGTAAAGGAATTCATGTATTTTTATGTTACCACGTGGTCTATGTTGTACTTTGCCGTTCTACTACGAATTTGTTGTTGTCACATTTCCTTTTCAACTTCTATTCGCCTTATGTTATCTTGCTTAGAGTTGTCCTATTAATTCCTTAAAAATATCACGCGGGAAACCGGAGTTGCCGACTACTACAATATAATATTATACGACTAAAACCTATAGGTCCATATTCTTCTGTTGTCTAGGGGGAGAAGTTTAGCGGCCTGGTGTGTGTGTGATAGTGTGAAATTTGGAACCTCTTTGCCAGCGGCGGTCAGTCTGGCCCTAAATTAATCCCTCACGTAATATGCCAGTTCTTATATGCCTGAGAGAAAAACTCTGAACGAGGACTTATTCCATAGGGGATCAAGTGCCAACCTGCCCCGTCTTCACACGTGCGAAAATAAAGTCCCGTTTTGGGATTTTAGTCAATTTGCTGTCACGCTACATTTACTGTTTTGTTGCGTCTTATCTATACTCGCTTTGATATGATTGGTTCTTATGGCGTTGTCCTGCGCTGCTCTTAGGAGGGATTCCGTTTGTCTCTTAAGGTTTGCATTTCTTAGCCAGGTCCAGGTTTTCTGGTGTGATATGTTGTTTATTAGACTATTATTATTATTATTATTATAAAAAAATTTTAGTTAGCGGCTGCTTCAAATTACAAAGATTTTTTTTAAGTGCTCAATACATCTCAGAAACTGGACCGATCATAGAGACTCACAAAGTTATATACTGTCCATGATTCAAAATTACATTAGGTGGCATGAATAATAATATATTCTTAATCGAGGAGGTTATCTTAAAGAAATTCATCCAATAAATAAAAATTTTACTTATTTAATCAAACTACAAAATTCCTTACATTTCATTTCTGCATTACAAAAAAACAAAACAATTATCTTTATCACGAAAGTTCTTAATCTGAAAGAAAACTCCTTTACATGTAAGATGTCCACACGCATTTGTAAGTGATCGTACAAAGCCATCGCCCGTGAAACTTTAAGTCATAGGCAGTATTTAAGATTTAGTTATTTTAATATTTTACGTTTATACATTTATATCTGTTGGCTCTTCGAATCTCTGTAATCAACTAAATGTTCACAAAATAATAATAACGAGACACTTCTTAAAAGCTTTGAATTTGATGCACACTAAGAGCTACGCTGAATTTCGGGGAACATAACTATTTCACAAGTCGTAAGTCTCGCTCCACAACTCGTAGTTTGAAAATTGTTCGTATAATGCGTACGCTGCTTCTATTGTATTCACGTTTTCATTTTTCCTTTATGAAATTTGTAGAGAAACAAAAAAAAGGGGGGGGAAAAGAAACAATTCAGCTTCTTTCTTAACAAAAAAAAAGGTTTTACTTAAAACACTGAGAATGATATTAAAATCCCCAAATTGTTTGACTGTTGTTATTTTTTTTTTTTTTTTTTTTTTTTTTAGTTTTGGTATTTTCGCCTCGGAATTTTCTAATGAAAAATTATTACGATTGTCTTTTTGTTTGCAGATACAAAAAATACTTCACACAATAACTTCCTACAAATATCTCTGCTTCTATTCAGTGTACACAAATAATTTTATATTAGAATTTTCTCCAATGATTTTTTTTAATCAAGAATGGCGCAAACGTTTCGGCGATAAAATTTATTTTAAACAGGTTTTTTCCACCCACTCAGGTGTCGATTTTTCCTCGAATTTTTTCCCTCATACCTACAGTATAAATATTCGATTTGAAGTATACGAGATTAAGTGTGTGGGTTATAAGCAGATAATACGTACTTTTACATAAGGAATTGAACTGATTATATATATATATATATATATATATATATATATATATATATTCTCCGCTAAAATCGTTTTAAATCGATAAAAACTTCGCTGTGCTCAATGAACGAAAAGACAGAAAAATTTATTTCAAGTATGAAACAAGGTAATGATTAAACAAGATAATAACTCACGACTCAGAGTTTCATGCTGTAGATCCTTATCATATATTTATATAATCTGAATGCACAAGCGCAACATACTGACGAGAAAAACGCAAGCGGTTGATATTTAAAATTAGAACAGAATAAAATACTAAAAAATATATAAGTAATCATTTATAATATTTTGACTACTAAAGTTTCCGTCGTGAGTATACTTCAATGTCTGAAAAGATACATATATATATGTGTGTGTGTGTGTGTGTGTGTGTTTAGTAACCCTTTCACACAAGCTAGAAGTGACACCCGTTCAAAAGTTTAAGTAGAGTTTAACAGTTTTGAATACCGATTTTACCTTTTCCTGGACTGGTTGCCATACTAAGTTTAAATAGTACAGTCTACCTTACTATTTACCAGTTGCTTCAGTGAGAATAGGCTTACTTTTCCAAATGGTATTAGCACAGTGTGAAATGAAAGCAGCCGCATGCAGTATTTGAACTCGGCTCACTGTATCTATTTCCAACGACGATAACAACCATACAACAAGAGATTATATATATATATATATATATCATTCATATAAATTAAGTCCAAAATTAGACTTATACGAAATAATTCATACGTAGAATATATAAGTTTGAATATATTCAAACATGCATGGCTATTATTATATAGAATATATGTAAAAATTCACACAGATCAATTATATTAGTAATATCAAGGAAAACTCAGTACATATGCCATTATAAATTTATTTCGACAATAAGTTCAGTACGAAATGCCTCCTCAGATGACGAACAATTTTAAAGCAGATGATAAACACATCTATTCCAGGAAAAGAAACTTTATCATTAGATATTTAAAGGGTTATATTCAAAAATTTATACTTAAAAAAATTACATGAACCCAATTTACCCCAATAAAATTATAATCCAGTTGTAATCCCGTTATAACAGCCGGTGATACATAAAAAAATGACCTAATAAAATATAGTCTACGTTATTAATTGTTGTATAACCATAATACATATACAACTATAAATATAATCAAACATAATTTACGATCTTCAATGAACAAACGAACACACTTCTTTATAAAAATATATCTCTCACCCTTTATTCTTGAAAGGGTGATGTTGGTTGTGTGTGAGAGATGAGTTGGAGACGGGGACAGACTGCTATATTGACCCCAAGTTCTTCTGACCATAGCAGCATTTCTTTCTCATCTTTGCTGGAGTTGCTCAACTGTGGGGTCACTGAGGGCCGCAAACCCTCAGTCTGCAAACTGATTCTCACGCTGGCATCCTACCTCCAACTAACTCAAACCATCTGTGCCCTGGTTATATTATTGTTTAACATCCACCTGCTTCCGCTGATCTTCCGCTTAATTACACTGTTGCATCTCTTGATTGACGGCTCGGTTGAGGATCTATATATAACATAATCTTCATTTTTTATTTCTCAAAAACTTCTATTTTATTTTATTTTGACTATTTAAGTCTTCATATACCGCCCAATTTATCAATTAAAAAAATGATTATTTAATCAAATATTTAATGATTATTTAACCTAATATATTTCTAAATTTCATATAAGCGTTAAGTTCATATATTGCGACAATAAACGTAAAGTTCATTACGACTATGAAATTTTAAGTATAAATGTTTAAAAGTTTGATTAATGATAAAGTTTTTTCTCCGCCGGAATAGCTGTATTTATTATCTCCATTGAAATTGTTCGTCACCTGAAGAGGCATTTCGTACTGAACTAATTATCGAAATAAATTTATAATGGCATGATATCTGTTGAGTTTTCCTTGATATATATATATATATATATATATATATATATATATTCATCATCATCTTGTGCCGCTAGCACGGATATCCCTGACTCTCTTTCGCCACATCTCCCTATTGTTCATCGCCACCGCCAGGTCTTCAGGGCTACATCCCGTATCCTCACATAGCTGCTGTATGTATGTCGCGCTAGTCGTCCTGCTTTTGTCTGGCCATATGTGGGGGTCCATAGGAGTAAATCGCTTATGAGCTCGTTCCTGCTTCTCCAGCAGTGTCCTTCATGTCTGGCTCGTCTAACTTGGATAGTTTTCGTGATGGGAGGCAGGTGGCCGTATAGTTGGTGCCTTGTATATATATATATATATTAAACCTCAAATCAATGAATCTTTACTTACTCCTCGATGGCAGTCTACTTATCGTCAGTTTAATGTATTTGAAAAAAAATCAATCAGGAAAACTCCATCTCAATAACTTTTCTTCCAAGCATGGCCATAATGCAGTATTTGGGTAGATGGTTCGTTAGGTTTTGTGATATGTCAACTCTTGTTAGTTATTTAATGCGAAATCCTATATATATATATATATATATATATATATATATATATATATATATATATAGGTATTATTCGATCCAGTTAAACCGAAATTGGGAGGGGAAAAAAACATTCAACGGTGAACATTTAAATTTTCCTGGTAAAGAGCTCAATGTAACTAATATTACAGAGCAATAATTTCTTTAAGAAAAAACAAAACCGGTCACATTAGGATTATAAACTTATTTTTGATATAAATCAAAACACCAAAAAAAAAATTAACCGGATTTTTTCAGATCTTATGGATAAAATAATTCAGAAAAGACACAGGAAAGAAGGGTGGGAGGGGATAGAAGAGGGGTGAAGAGTTTTTTTCCTCATTTAGCCCACTTCCGGTTTTATTTTATTGCCGGTTAGAATTATAGTAAATTAATTTTTAGTAAATTATTGTAAATTAATTTTTTTTAAATTCTAATAAGTATTCATTTACAAAATATTTACTGTAAATATATATATATATATATATATATATATATATATATATATATATATATGTATATATTCTTTTACGAGATATTTACTTCTAATATATATATATAAATATATATATTAGAAGTAAATATTTTGTAAATGAATACTTTGTTGGTAATATATAAAACACGCCATAGCTCATTAGTTTGTACACAATTGAATGGTTTTACTTGTCTGTCAACTTTAATGAAACCTCCGTCAAAGAAGGATTAAGTATATATATGTGTGTGCGTGTGTGTGAAAAACATTCCGTTGTAGGTCCATAATAAGGCAAAAGTATATATTTAGAAATGAATAGGTCCACTAAGAGATTTGTATCTTTTAAAAGAATTATTTATTTCGTTCATACATACGTGTATTTTTCGAATTTCTTGCTTTCATCAGAGAATAAATGTGGCAGAAAACCAAGTGAATGGGGCACCCGATGAAATCACTCGTTTAGGTTTGTTACTGAAGCTGGAAGCATACACGTAAGTAAAAACGAAATAAATAATTCTTTAAGATATATAAATCTCTTAGTGGACCTATTCATTTTGAAATATATATATATATATATATATATATATATATATATATATATATATATATATATATTGAGAGATAGAGAGAGAGAGAAAGAGAGTAAGATAGTGTGTATATCTAAGTTAGGATAACATACACAGAGGGTCATAAGTACGTTGTGACTGTTTCTCGCTTATGCGATTATCAACTATATAGAGGACTTAATCAGATGATCGCATAATGAGATAGCTCCCTACTCTTTATCAGTGACATATGCAACACCTCAAGAATTTGTGTTTCATCCAAGCGGTAGGGCCAAGTTGATCTTCTCTCAATCGTTCCATTTTTATTGTATGCACCTACCAAAGTGTGAATATGAGTAAATATTGGTCTAATGAGTAGAGTGATTGCCAATGGTGCTGGAGACTGGAGTTCAATCCCGGGTCGAGTCATACCACGGACTCAAAAAATGGTACTTGATGCTGCCTTACTTAACGCTCAACATTATAAGGTAAGGGTCAATGGTAAAGTGGAGCAATTCAGAGAATGTAGTAGCGCCCCCCCCCCTTACTCCTCGGTGTAATAACTGTTGAAAAGGGAGCCTTCGGGTCACCCTCGACTAAGGTTGCCAACTTTACTTACTTATACAGGTTGTAACATATGTGCGTGCGCACACACTACAGCCAGCTTAGAGAAGCACATGTTTGCATCTCCATGAGGAGAATTTGTTTTTTAAAAAAAAACGTGTGCGAGTCAATGGTGTGTATACATTTTTTCAATTATAATTCCTCCTATAGATGTACATATCAAAACGTATATACCCACACCCTCCGCACAAACAGAATGTGACACAAGGTCAATTTTTAAGCCCAGTTTAACAGGCTTGAATTCTGAGTTTTCCTTCTCCTAGACTGGTTACCTATATAAGATTACAGAACCTAGTCTGCTTTACTATTTACCATTGCTGGAGAGAGAATAATTGGATTTATACCTTTTCCAAGTATATTTTTACTATGTGAAATACAACCAACCTCGTCCAGGATTTGAACTAATGTTGCCATGTCCATTACACTATGGCCATGTATATGAGCGTATAAGTATGTCCTTAGTGAATGAAGTTAGCGTACCTTAGTTTGGCACTAGGCCAAAAGTATTGGTTCACCACTGACAATAAAATACCTTAGTTCATAAACCATTGCACGAAATAAGACTGTGACTGTGTGAATATATGGATGTATGTGTGTGTGAGAGAGGGAGATAGAGTGTATACAGGTCTATGTATTTGTTTGCGTGTGTGTGTGTATGCGTTTGCATATGAGTACGTAACAGGTGATGACTAATGATTGTAACAAGAGTTATTTGTAACATTACGTAGTTTTAATTCGTTATTAATAAAATTGAAGAAATAAACCAGAAAATACTGGCGAAAGAAGGAAGATTAAACAGATATCAACAAAGGGTAAAACAACACAGATAAAATAGGAAAATATAAACGGCACAAATAAGGGAAGAGATTTAAAACTCGCTAACAAACCACAGATTGTTCCGTGAGAAAAAGAAAGGATGTCGTAAATGATCCAGAGGCATAGCAGAGTTAATTTACATAGACCAACACATCCTAAATGAGAGCAAGACCAAACGGAAAAATCTAGCTATGGTCTGGATTGACTACAGAAAGGCATATGATATGGTTTCGCAAAGCTGGATAATAGACTGCCTCAAAATGTACAAAATATTATATGAAGTCATAAACTTTATCGAGAAAACCATGAAGATATGGAGAGTGGAATTGACATCAGGAGGAAGAAGTTTAGCTGAAGCAAAGATCCAAAGAGGTGTTTTTCAAGGAGATGCTAAAAAAAAAAGAATTGGAAACTCTAATACACGCACTTAGAATATACAGTCAGGACATAGGAATGGAATTTGGCACTGAAAAATTTGCCATGCTTATAAAGAAAAATAGCAAACGACATCTAACTGACGGAATGGAACTACCAAATCAAGACAAGATTAGAACGCTCGGAGAGAAGGAAACCGACAAATACTTGGGAATCTTGGAGGCTGACACCATCAAACAAGTAGAAATGAAAGACAAAATTCAAAAAGAATTTCTCAGTAGTACTAGAAAACTACTCGAGAAAAAAAACTCTCTTGCGGAAACCTAATCAAAGGAACAAATACCTGTGCTGTACCCCCTGTTAGATATTCCCGACCCTTTCTGAAGTTGACCAGAGATGAACTTAAACAAATGGACCAAAGTACAAGAAAACTAATGAACATGAATAATGCAATACATCCCAGAGACGACGTTGAGAGATTATATGTATCAAGAAAAGACGGAGGAGAGGACTTGCTGGCATTGAAAACAGCGTTAAAGCATCGATTCAACGACTCGAATACGACATAGGAAAACATGAAGGAGGACTGATTACAGCCATCAGAAACGATACTGACAATACGATGGACAACAGAACGACAACTAGGAAAACAAAAATGGGAAGAAAAACAACAAATGGGCGTTTTAAACGACTAATAATCAATATCTCACACGAGAAAACCTGGACGTGACAAAAAAAAGGTAACTTTAAGAGAGAAACAGAATCTCTCCTAATAGCAGGATAAAACAACGCCGTAAGAACCAACCACTTCAAAGCGAGAATAGATAAGACACAACAAAATAGCTATGCGGTGACAGAGTTGAAACCATCAATCACTTAATAAGCAAATGCAGCAAATTAGCATGGAAGGAATATAAGACTAGACACGACTGGGTCGGAAAGGTGATACACTGGGAGATGTGCAAGAAATTAAATTTGACCATACGAACAAATGGTATATGCACAACCCAGCTCCTGTCCTAGAGAATGACATACATAAACTCCAATGGGACTTTGACATACACACGGATCACTTAATCTCGGCCAGAAGACCAGACCTTATAATAATCAACAAAAAAAAGAGAATTTCAAAAATTGTCGACTTTGCTGTCCAGGTTGACCATAGACTAAAACTGAAAGAATGTGAAAATAAGAATAAGTACCTTGACCTTGCTAGAGAATTGAAAAAACAAGGGAACATGAAGGTGACAATTATACTAATTGTGATTGGTGCTTTTGGCACGGTAACTAAAGGATTATTAAAGGGACTGGAGGACTTAAAAGTTGGCGGACGAGTGGAGACCATCCAAACTACAGCATTATTGAGAACGGGCAGAACAGTGAGAAGATTCCAGGAGACTTGAGGAAACTTGCTGTTACTCAAACTCCAGTGAAAAATCATCAGCTAACGCTGATGTAAAAAAAACTCTAATGAGTAAATAATAATAACAATAATAATAATAATAATAATTCATTACCCTCCCTATCGGTAACTTTTTAAGTATGGGTTATGATTGCAAAGAAAATCATACAATATATTAAGCCATGTAGAGGCATAATGGTTAGAGTGTTCGCCAATGGCCCGGGAGACCTGGGTTCAATCCCAGGTCAAATCATACCAAACACTAAAAAAATGGCACTTGACGCTATCTTGCTTAACACTCAGCATTATAAGGTATGGATCAAGAGTAGTTGAGCAATCCAAAGAAAGGAGTAGCACCTTCCCCTACACTTTGGTCTAGTAGCTATCGAAAAGGGAGACTTCGGGTCACCCTCGACTAAGGTTGCCAACTAAGAGACTGTGACTGCAGAATACACTTACTGCATTTCTGCGGAGGGGTAAGACTCCTACTAACGAGTCTCCTGGATATGACCCTAAACAATCTGATGGTAACGCTCCAGTAATGCTGGAGCTTTGGGGAATGTGGAGTACCCCTTTATTGCTATTGCTCCCAGGTCAACTCTGGCCCGGAGTGGTACTACTTGTGGGGAATCTACGTATGGTTCAAATTGAACTCAACTGTGTACTGATACTAGACAGAATTGTTTGAAATAGAATTGATTTTACGTTTAAGTGCACGTAAACAAAAAACTGTACTTATGCTAAACAGAATTGTTTGAAAGAGAACTATTTTTTACATTTAAACTGTGAACTTATGTTAAACTAAATTGTTTGAAATAAAAATATTTATATGTATAAAAATGGATTTGGCATTAAATAACCTATAATGGTTGATATGACATAAAACCAAACCAAACAAAATATTTATTTATATATATATATATATATATATATATATGTGTTGTATGATTTTCTCTCTCTACCTTTTCTCTCCCTCTACCTCTCTCTCAATATATATACTGAGTGAGCGAGAGAGATAGAGAGAGAGAGAGAGAGAAAGAGAGAAGTTTCTGGTTTAATGGTTTAAGCTAGCAACAACTTTTTAGCCATTCTGAACACTTTTATACTTCACTGCAAAATGATTAATCTTATAAATCATATTCTTTCATTTAAACCTCATTAATATATATATATATATATATATATATATATATATATATATATATATATATGTGTGTGTGTGTGTGTGTGTGTGTGTGTGTGTGTGTGAGAGAGAGAGAGAGAGAGAGAGGGCGTTTGAATTTGTGTTTAAAAATATTTGAACACACGTGCAAGATAATATTATATTTTAATATTTGCATAAAACTCAATATACACATCTCTCTCTCTCTCTCTCTCTATATATATATATATATATATATGTGTGTGTGTGTGTGTGTGTGTGTGTGTGTGTGTGTGTGCATAGAGAACAGCCTATACCCATGTGTTTTCTACAAATATTTCATTATTACATATATATATATATATATGAAAGTGTGTATGTGTGGTGGGGGTGAACTATTAAATAGATGTTTCACGAGGATTGTGCTTATTGTATATGTTCGTCTCTCTGTGACTATGTTTATTTGTATATGCATATTATATAAATTTTTCTTCTTCTTCTTCTTCTTCTTCTTCTTCTTCTTCTTCTTCTTCTTCTTCTTTTCTCTCTCTCTCTCTCTCTCTCTCTCTCTCTCTGCGTTTATGTGTATGGACTATTACGTTACACAAGAACTGCACTTATTGTTAACGTATGTTTGTCTCTCTGTGACTATGTTTACGTGCATACGCATATTATATAATCTCTCTCTCTCTCTCTCTCTCTCTCTCTCTCTCTCTCTCTCTCTCTCTCTCTCTCTCTCTCTCTCTCTGTGCTTTTGCTTTTCGAATTGGATTGTATCTACTCGCAAGTGTTGCCTCTAGCCAATGGACTTAGCACACTCCCAGAGCTGAGGCTTCCCATCACCGCTGGTGAGCCGCTACCACCATTATATACACCTAATGTGATACCATCTGATTGTCTGAATTCATTATATATTCTTATAGATCTGTTCTTCTTCGCCTCACATTTCATGTGATGAGATCTGAGCTAAAGCAAAGCAAACCTCAACCAACCAAGAACCCAGCAAGCGACATTGTATGACGTTCGGAAAATTAAGCACCTGTGATAGGTGCCAAATGTAACTTTCTTTTCAATTTTGGTTTTTTGTTTGTTTGTTTGTTTGTTTTGTTTTTTGCTTCTTGTTTTTTGTTGGTTTGATTTTTTTTTTTTTTTGCTGTTTATTTATTCTCTTTTTTTTTTTTTGTTACGTTTCTTGCTCACTCTTGACTTTTGTAGCTATTTTTCTCAACTTCTGTTTTTGTATCAACAGATGAAAATAAATAAATAAAATAAGTTAATAATTGAAAAACAAACTTGAGGGTGGCGTAGATTTCAAACAGGATTATGACTTGTTGATCGCTCTTGTGTTTGCTGTCGTCTTAGCCTTTTTGTAGATAAGTGCACGAGTTAAGCTGAAATCTCAGCTTAGAAGTTTTGTTAGTTGGTTGGTTAGCGTGTTTTACGGTATATCAAACCTTATAGGTTATTTAATTCCAAATCCTGTTTATTTATGTAAATACAATAAATATATATCATTTGTATACAAATAGTAAGTAGGTAACATTTTAAACAAAACAAGTGCTCATTTGTTTGCACACTATTGCTTTCAAGTATTGCTATCGAATACTAATAATACTATTTAATATTAATTACCTATTTGCAGACTGTTAAATAGTTTCAGGTATTGCTATCAAATACTAATAAGTCTATTCAATATTAATCATCTATTTGAAGACAGTCAAATTGTTTGAAGTATTGCTATCTAACACTAATAATTCTATTTAGTGTTAGGTAGCAAGATGGACACGGCGATACGAGTTCAAATACTAGACGAAGCTGATTGCATTTCACATAGCACTTATACCCTTGGGAAAGGTATGAATCCAATTATTCTCTCTCCAGCTATGTGTAAATAGTAGGGCAGACTGATTTCTTCAGCCTTGGTGAGGCAACTAGTCTAGGAGAAGGAAAACTCTGAATTCAAACCTGTTAAACTTAAAAATTGATCTTGTGTCATACCCTGCGCGAACGGAGGGGTTGGTAAATATGGATAATTCTATTTGGTATTAATCATTTGTTTTCACACAATTAAATTATCTTAAGTGTTCCTATCTCACAGGAATAATTCTATTTAGTATTAGCACTTCTTTGTTAAATGGATTAAATGTATTGATATGTAACACTAACAATTCAATTCAAATCAGCCATTTGTTTACATATTTAAATAGTTCAACAGTTTTATTTGTTTCATAGATGGGACTCTGTCACGTAATACCACTCTGGATCATAGTGGATATGTGAGTTATATCAATAAAGGGGAACTTTACATTCCTCTAAGCACCAAGTCTACAGCTTGCCCAGACAGAGCTGTAGAACATACAAACTGCAGAGCGGGGTGTCTTCATGGAGTAATGGTTAAAGCGATGGACTGCGGAATCGTAGTCAGCGAGTTCGTACTCCAGTCGCGATATTACGTTCACTTTCGGACAAATACCCTTAGGAAAGGTATGAACCCCCTTACCCTCCCAGCTATGGGTTAAATAGTACTACTACTGTTCTTCTAGAATAGCTTGGGCATTAAATAACCTACAAAGGTTGATATGCCACTAAACAAAGAAACCTAAACTAAAATCAAACAGTAGAGGGGTAAGACCCCCCACCAACGAGTGTCCCAGATAGGACATTATTGTTTAGTGTCACAGATAGGACATTATTGTTTAGTGTCCCAGATAGGACACTATTGTTTAGTGTCCCAGATAAGACACTATTGTTTAGTGTCCCAGATAAGACACTATTGTTTAGTGTCCTATCTAATGGTAACTCTCCAGTAATGCTGGAGCTTTGGGAGATGCTGAGTACCTCTTTATTGCCCAGACAGATGGGGGGGGGGCTATAGAATACACTGTCAGTAGAGGGGTAAGACCCTCCAATGAGTGCCCTGATATGACGCTAAACGAGCTCTAGGGGATGCGGAGCACCCTTTATTGCCATACCTCCCAGGTCTACTCTATCCCGGAGTCGTAGCACCTGATAAGGTCTTATCTATGGGTCAAATTGAACTAAACTGTGTATTTATGCTGAATCTAACTGCTTGAAATAATATTGCTTTGACTTTTAAAATGCGTGCGTATGCTAAACTGATTTGTTTGAAATAGAACTGTTTTATTATTTAACTGCGTATAAACAGAAACTGATACTTATTCTAAACTGAATTATTTGAAATAGAACTGTTTTTGTATAAAAATGGATTTGGTATTAATAACTTAGAATGGTTAATGTGCCATAAAACCAAACCAAACAAAACCAAGACTGGAGCCTCAGCATCTGAGGGTTAAGTATCAAATCCAGGACACTATTTTGTGGGGTCCTATTTCTCTGCAAAGATGAATTCTACAGTCAAAGAACTATCAAGTAGAACGGGGTCGAGAACCTTCTGCTTGAGGTTACCAATGACCTTTAAAATCCCTCTCCTTTCCAATTAACTTGTGACAGTTTGGACTTGGTTACATGGTATAGTGATATGGAATAATCAATTACTTAATTTAAATGCCGCCCTATATGTGGGATTAAGAATTCACTGACTGTATATCCGCCGAAAGGTAAAACCGCTACATTCATTAAAAGAGGGGTGACCTCTTGGGTATGACATTAAACTTCATCTGTTGGTGAGGCTCCACTTCTAGAGTTCTGGGTAGTGTGGCTTACCCCTTATTAGCCATAACTTCCAGGTCCACTCTGACCCTCAGTGGTAGTAATTTACTAAACTTTTTGCACAAGGCCGAATGAATGGACCACCCAGTGAGACTCGAACTCACTCTTGTAGGTTTGTTAGTTAAACTTGCAAATCATTACAGTACTCGAGGTGCCCTTAGTCCCAGAGAGGTATTTCCTGTTAGAGTCCTATTTATGTGTTAAATCAATCTGTTGAAAATTAATTGTATTGGATAAGAATTCATGAAACTTTCTATGTACCAACAAATAATTATAACTAAATAGAATTTTAAATGTGGGGAAGAATAGAAACCAAAGGATTATTATTAGTTATCTGAAACCATATAATTGCTTGCTAATTGATGGTTTTAGATATGAATACTTGAAACCATATAACTGTGTGCAAACAAATCATTATTATTATGTAGGAATAGATATTTTAAAACATAATTATTAGTATTAGTGAGGAATACTTGAAATCATACAACTCTACGCAAATTATTTTTGCCTAATCAGCTGGGCCAGTAGAATACAGCGACAGCATCTCTGCAGAGGGATAAGACCCCACCCGCAACGAATATCCTAGATATGACACTAAACAATCTGATCATGAGGTTTTGTAATGCTTGAAATTTGGGGAATACGGAGTACAACTTCGTTGCCATCGTTCCCATGTCTATTCTGGCCCGGAGTAGTAGCATCTGATAGGTTCCTACCTATGGGCCAAATAGAAATAAACTGCATACTAATGCTAAACTAAATTGTTTGAAATAGAACTGCTTTGACACTCAAACTTTGTACTTATGCCAAACTGAATTGCTTGAAATAGAACTGTTTCAACATTTAGACTGCGTACTTATGTAATGAGAGCTCCATGTAGTCTTACCATTCATTTTAGATAACATCAGTTGTGATGATAAGTTGGACCTGAGAACACTGTTCATTTGCCGTTGAAACTTTTTTAGACTGATGAACCTGTAATTGCTACCACGATAGCTTAATGTAAACAGCACTTTAAAAAGAACAAACAAGATACTGAATTGAAAAATTAGTAATCTTTTTCAAAAATTATGCAAATTTAAAAAAAACATAAAGACATGATCGGCCTAAAATTATTTTAAAACGTTAAGGAAGTCACTGTTAAGAGAGAAAAGAAACACATGGGACTGAAAAATGACAAAAAGAAAAAGAAATGATGAACGAAATTGAAAGATAGGTAGAATATATCGTCTGTTACTTTTTTCTAGACGATGATTATAAACATCAAATAAGTATTCTTCTGAAAGTTGTTATTAGACGTACCCTAGTTCTAAGTTCTATTAGATGCAATGAAACATGTTAATAAATATCATAGAACCCTTTATCATAATTATTGAATCCATTGAAGAATAATACTGTCTTATAAGTACATTTTCAAAACATAATTTTTTTGTTATCTTAAGTTTCATTGAACTTATTTCATTACTTGATTTTTAATAAACATAAGTTTGATTTATTTTCTTTATCTAGATGATTTGCCCTCTTTACTTGATTTAGTTTGGTTTGGTTTTATGGCATATCAAACATTTTAGGTTATTTAATGCCAAATCCATTTTTATACGTAGAAACAGTTCTGTTTCAAATAATATAGTTTATTATATATATATATATATATATACCAACCCCTCCGCTCGGGCAGGATATAACACAGGGTCAATTTTTAAGCGGAGTTTAACAGGTCGGAATTCAGAGTTTTCCTTCTCCAAGACTAGTTGCCTCATCAAGGCTGAAGAACCTAGTCTGCCCTACAATTTACCAATAGCTGGAAGGAGAATAATTGGATTCATAACTTTACCAAGGGTATTAGTGCTTTGTGAAATGCAGTCTCTTCCAGGATTTGAACTCGTGTCACTGTGTTCATTTCCTATAATGATAACTAATACACCACGGTCATAATATAGTTTATCATAAGTACAGTTTTTGTTTACACACAGTAAAATGTAAAAACTGTTCAATTTCAAGCAATTTAGTTTGAAATTAGTTTGCAGTTCAAAAGTTAAAAACAGTTCTTCGTAAGTTTGTTTGGTTTTATGTCATATCAAATATTACAAATTGTTCAATGCCAAATCTTGTTTAGACTTATATATTAAATACACGTGGTATGGGAATATCATTCTAGTAACATTTTTAAAATAACCTGAGCTCATTTTTCTTTATAGTTAAAGGATCTCAAGTATTTCTATCAAATACGAATCCTTTTAGTTACTTTTCCTCGTTTATTTCTGCACAGTTAATTGGTTTCGAGATTTGCTACGAAACAGTAACTCTTCTTTACTGTGATATGGTGCTCAATCTTATCCTTCATATCTATTACAGCTGGGTAGTGAGTTTGTTCCTCACTAGGTATCAGGCACATGTAAAATTGCGCGAAGTCTCAAACTCTAGAAAATATCCAGACTGTGAGACAGTCTGTTGTGTGGTCTTTTCACCAACAAACATGGCTGGTAATTAATCGTATCTAAAAAATATATTGTGAGATATTAACTGGATGGAGAAATCGTTAGCACTTGATTAAGTTCACTTGCACTGTAGAGGAGACAATTTAAAATGTATGAGGTATATGGTGCCTTCAATAGGTTTCCAGACTTTTTTTGTACCGGCATTTAAACTTGTAGACGCTTGAAAATTCACTATGTTATTGCTATACATCTTATGAGATGACTGACCAATTTTTATGATTTCAGATTCAAATCAACAGCTACAGCAGCAATTGGAATACACCCTACTAAAGGCTGATTGTCACTGCTGGTGAATTTCAAAAATGCAATCCGGACGTGAGGAGACTTTAGAAGAATGATATGCAATAAAATTCTGTTTTAAACTTGAAAAAAATACCTCAGAAACGTATGGAATGTTTCAGACTGGTTTTCGACCATCTTGCATGAATCGAGCATCAGTTTTTGAGTGGCATAAGAGATTCAAGGAAGGCAGGGAGTCTGTGAGGGATGATGAGAAGTGTGGCAGGAGTAAGGAAGTCAATACACCAGAGTTGATTGGCCAAAGGGTTATGGTTAGGGTTAAGACAGTTCCTCAGCCTCCCTACATTCCAGACCTTGCTCCCTGTGACATTTGGTTATTCCCTAAGCTCAGAGGCTGTCGTTATGAGACAATTGAGGAAATGAAAGAGGCTGTGACGAAGGTCAGTGACACGCTCACACAAGAGGACTTACATGGGGCCTTCCAGAAGTTGTTCAAACGGTACAAAAAGTGCATTGCAGCCGGAGGAGATTACTTCGAAGGGAACTAGAATTTCATGTGTGAACTATCAATAAAAGTGCCCATACGAAAAAAGTCTGGAAACTTATGTAATGATCCTCATATATATATATATATATATATATATATAGGGTGTCTCAAAATAAATGAATCCCATTAATATGATTGTGATTTATGACTGAGACAAGTGCAAAAGCGATCATTTGGAACACGTTATGTAAAAAATGCATCCTTTGTGTTAGTCAATTCTTTTATTGTTATTATCTCAGCTTCCAGGACATGCAATCTTTTTTGAGGTTCTTATATCAGTAATAAATCATCATCATATTAATGGGTTGCATCAAATTTGAGTTTTTGAATGATTTTATCTCCAAATAAGTAGTGACGCAAAATATTGTTTCCTTTCTTGTCGAAGCCTAATATAATAGATATTAAGATAAGTGTTTACAAAAAAGCGTGCCGAATGTTAACGTATTGTGGCAAAAGCTACGATGCATTAGTTTGTCTAACACAAAGTAACATGCAAGGAAAACGTAAGAAGGAACCTCTCACACGGGTAAGATGTGACTAAAAATCAATTTTTAAGGAAAGAAGTGCTGATTTGGATGAGACTAATTCTTCTACTAGACTAAGTTGGTTAATCAATGCTAAAAAAAAACTGCCCGTCCCTCTGTTTACAAACAGCTGGGTCCGGTGGAACAGACTGATCCATGGCTTTCTTAAGGAGATTAATACAGGATTTGAACTCGGGTCACCGACTTCATTTCTTACGTCGATAACTCTTATGCGAAGCTCATCTCTTGTCTTTCAAGTAAATAGAATTCGTCAGCCTTAAAAATAGGCATTTGAATTTCTTGATTCTTTACTTTGGCTCTTATTAACAAGAACTTGTACTCTTGTAAAATGTTCAATTATCTCAGCTGTGACAGCTGAGCTTAGCACAATTCCAAATGTAGAAAAATATGCTGGAAGAAATTGTTTAGTTTACTCATATTTACCCAACTCCTCCGCTCGGGCAGGATATGACTCAAGGTCAATTTTTAAGCGGAGTTTAACAGGTTTGAATTCAGAGTTTTCCTTCTCCTAGACTAGTTGCCTCACCAAGGCTGAAGAACATAGTCTGTCCTACTATTTACCCATAGCTGGAGGGAGAATAATTGGATTCATACCTTTCCAAAGGGTATTAGTGCTATGTGAAATACAATCAGTCTCGTCCAGGATTTGAACTCGTGTCACTGTGTCCATTTCCTACGACGATAACCATTACACCTCGGGTGTTTACTAATCTTCCAAATAAGAAGGACCTGTCTGCCTTGAGAATATGTATTTAAATTTCCGTGGTTTTACCTGAGCTGAAAGTTTGACATGTATCACCGGTGTGAACAACAAAACAGTTTTAATTTCAAACCAGACTCTATTCTCAAATTACTGCTGAAAATGATATTCGTTTTTCTAATTATTGCAAAGTAGATATTTGTAGTCTGATTAGCCTCTATCCATCAAGTGTGCTGTTGTCCTTTTAATTACAGTCTGAGTTTTAAATTCTTAAGCCTTTATGTCTCCATTAGAATAATTATCCACTGATGTTGCCGATTTAAAATGACATATAAAAATGATCGTCATATGTATTTGGAGTTTAGTTTCATTTTGCGTTTTATAATTTTTTACATTCATGAATTCCAGGCGTTTTCCTTGGGGCATTAAAAACTGATCGTTTCCTTCTATATCTATGAAATCTTTTTTTTTTTTTTTTCCTTCTTACTGCTGCTGCTGCTGAATTAATTTTTGTATTGAATGCAGGACTTTGGCTCCAACTAAGAATGGAATTTACTGTCCCCTTCTTCTCTCTCATGTAAGTAGGATGTTTGATTTGCTTTTGTTTGGTTTGGTTTTATGGCATATCAAACATTGTGGATTATTTAATGCCAAATCCTCTTTATACATATATATATCAAATATAGAAGATTGGGTTTGGTTTGGTTTAGTTTTATGGCATATCAACCATTGTAGGTTATTTAATGCCAAATCCTCTTTATACATATATATCAAATATAGATGATTAGGTTTGGTTTGGTTTGGTTTGGTTTTATGGCATGTCAACCATTTTAGGTTATTTAAAGCCAAATCCTCTTTATACATATGTATTAAATATAGATGATTAGGTTTGGTTTGGTTTTACGGCATATCAACCATTGTTGGTTATTTAATGTCAAATCCTCTTTACACACACACACACACACACACACACACACATATATATATATATATATATATATATATATATATATATATATATATATATATATATAACACAGGCTCGTTTAAACATGTTATAAAAGAATTTGTTTAAAAATCATGTATATATATATATATATATATATATATATATATATCAAGTATACATGATTTGTAAACAAATTCTTTTATAACATGTTTAAACGAGCCTGTGTTTTCTTTTCACTCAATTCAATGGTTCAGATGATTTCTATCTTATACGAATAATTCTATTACATTTAATCATTTGTTTGCACAAAGTTAAATGGTTTCAGGTATTGCAATATAACAGTAACAAATTAATACCAGTCATTTGTTTGCACATAGTTTAATTATCAAACATTTCTATATAACCCATCGATAGGAAATATCAGATGTTACCCCTCCGGGTATAAGTTGACCTGGAAGTAATGGCAATGAAGGAGTACTCCACATTCCCCAAAGACCCAGGACTGGAGCCTCATCATCAGATTGTTTTGTGCCATTCTAGGACACTCATTGGGTGGGTAGGGTCTTACTCCTCTGCAGAGATACAGTCGGTGTATTCAACGGTCCCAGCTTACTGTGCTGGATTAGATGTGAAACGTGGTCAAGTTTAATGCAGATTCCTTATCGTATAAAAAAGAGTAGTGTCAAAAATTGTCCAGATCCTTCGCCATTCCTATTGTGTAGGGATCCCAGACAACAGAGAATGATGCCGACTCAAATCCTTATTAATATCTTCGGGTAGGTGCAGCCTGGGCCCTTTAGCATCTAATTTGTTTGTTGCAATGTTTAAACCCCTAATTGTGCCCTGTTTAGATTTCATCAACAAAGATATTGGTGGGGGGTCCCAATTAAAAACACACCTGACCGTAGCCGTTGTAGGTTTGATTCTCACAAGGTGGCCCATATTTTCGACCTTGTGTTATACAAAACTAACCTACGTGTACTACAAAAGACACATCAATATTTCAGTGGCCATAAGAATACCAGGTGTACCTGTGTGATGAAGTGGTTAGCAAGCAAATCATTGAGAGATAATTCGATTCTCACTGGGTGCCCACATAGCTGGGACTTGTGCCTGATTAAACTAACCTAAGAAAAATGACTATAATAGATTCATTGTGACCATGAAAATATCGGAATTACCTGAGGGATGTAGTTGTTATCAGGCAGTTTATAATTAATGAGGTCGATTCTCCTTGGATACCTCATACAGTCGACCCGGTGCAAAACGAAATTATTGCTACAAGCATATCAACTTTACCTTTTGTGATTTTTTGGTTAGAAAACAATTCATTTTTTGTAAGTTCTAAACTAAACGAACCTGAATATACGTGCATATCAGACACATCAGGTTACGGTGATCAGAATATCAAGTACACCTTGTATGATGCAGTAGTTTACAAGCAGGTCATTATTAGTGAGTTCGATTCTCAATGGGGGGGGGCATATACATGTTGGACTGGCGCTAATCAGAGTAAATAGATACAATAAAGACATTAGCTTTCCAGTGGCCATGAGATTGTTAATTGAACATAGCAAGCAGGTCATTATTAATGAGTTTGACTCTTACTGGGCGCCCAATAATTTTGGCCTTCAGCGAAACTAAATTAAATAATCACAACAGAAACGTCAAGTCTCCGGAGAGCATGAAAATACCAGTTATACGTTGTTATGTCATATTCACTGCTTGGTTGGGTAGGTTTTTATGGCATATCAACCATTTTAGGTTATTTAATGTAAAATCTTCTTTATAAATGTATATTAAATATAAAGGAATTGGTTTGGTTGGGTTTTATGGCATATCAAACATTGCAGGTTATTTAATGCCAAATCCTCTTTATACATATAAATTACATATATAGGAATTGGTTTGGTTGGGTTTTATGGCATATCAACCATTGTAGGTTATTCAATGCCAAATCCTCTTTATACATATATATTAAATATGTACGATTTGGTTTGGTTGGGTTTTATGACATATCTAACATTCTAGGTTATTTAATGCCAAATCCTCTTTATACATATATATTACATATAGAGGATTAGGTTTGTTTGGGTTTTATGGCATATCAACCATTGTAGGTTATTTAATGCCAAATCCTCTTTATACATATATATTAAACATATAGGATTGTAAGTACATTTTGTTGATGATATTTTTAAACGAGCCTGAGCTCATTTTTTTGCACACAGATAAATGGTTTTAAGTATTGTTTGCGTACATTTACATCGATTAGAATATGATTTGTAAGTGAATAGTTTGTCGCTAATTACCTTTTCACATCTGTTAGAACTAATTTGTTTGCACGCAAATATTGCTATGATTTTTACACAGTTAAATGGTTTAAATTATTGTTATCTATTATATTCAATATTAATCATTAGTTTGAAGACAATGAAGTTGTTACAAATATTGCTATAGTTTTTACACAGTTCATCATCATCATCATCATGTTGTGCCGCTAGCACGGATATCCCTGACCCTCCCTCGCCACTTCTCCCTATCGTTCCTCGCCTCTGGCAGGTCTTCAGGGCTACATCCCGTATCCTCAAATAGCTCCTGAATGTATGTTCGAGCTGGTCGTCCTGCTTTTGCCCGGCCATATGTGGGGGGTCCATAGGAGAATATGGTTTCAATTATTGTTATTTATCTATTTTGTTCAATATTAATCATTAGTTTGCAGACAATGAAGTTGTTACAAGTATTGCTATTTAACACTAATTATTCAATTAAACATTATTCATTCATTTGTACACAGTCAAATGTTTCTAAGTATTGCAATTTTATACCAACATTTCAATTTAGGCACTGATTTGAATAGTTTCAAGTATTTCTATTCAACGCTAATAATTCTATTCAACATTACTTATTCGTTTGCACACAGTTAAATGGTACTAATCTTTGGTATGTATAACATGCAATTCAATTAAACATCAGTCATTTGTTTACATATAGTTAAATAATCGAACCGTTCTATTTCTAACAATTCAAATTAGCCGAAGTCATTTGTTTGCTCAGAGTTTAAACGTCAAACAGTTCTATTTGACCCAGAGATAGAACCCTATCAGATTCTAACACTTCGGGTCATAGAGAAGCTGAGGGAAATTGCAACGAAGAAGTACTCCTGCAAACTAGAGTTTCACCATCAAATAGTTTTGTGTCATAGCCACAACAATAGTTAGTGGGAGGGGAGTCTGGCCCCTCAGCAGAGCTTCAGTGCGCGTATTCTACAGCCCCAGCAAACTGTGTTCCCTTCTTCCTGAGCGTATAATAAGATTGACTTCGTACTTAACTAAACTGAATAATTACAACAGATACGTCAGCTTCCCAATGACCATGAGAATATCATGAGGTCGTTAGTTAGTGGGCCATTGTTAGTGAGTTTGATTCTCACAAGGTGACCCTTGCTTTTGACCTTGTGCTAATCTTAAGTAATGTTAGTAAATTACTACAACAGACTCACCAAGTTTCCAATGACCATGAGAAAATGCTGTCAAGATTTTTCACTTTTTCTGGGCATATTTTGAGATCTACTTCTTGGGCGTTGTTTTGAGGCGACATGTGTTTGCAGTTCCAACAGAAATCTGTGCGTGGTGGATGTTACCCTAAAATGTGACGGGTTCCGTTCCACTGGAATTCATGTGTTTAATGACTACAGAAAACAGCGTGACTTTTTTTTTAACGAGACTTTCACGACAGCATCAAGGCGGGTAGTTTTAACGGATGATCGGAATGCCGTCCTTAATTCTAATGAAGACCCCGGGACAGCTAGGCAGGGTACTAACAACTTGAATATCGGGGTGCATTTAAGGACTTCGTCAAGTTCGACCTAGTTGATGTAAGGAAGATATATCCAAAAAGTATCAAGATTAAAGCTGTAGTTGCCAAGACAGAAATGAACAATGAAACGTTAATTTTCTACAGAATAATCTCTTTTGTATTCAAAACATTCCACAAATTTTATATTAGTCAAGTGACGGCGCGTTTAATGGAAAAGAAAGAAGAAATAGAATCGGCATCTCAAGTTCTAACCTTGGACGAGGTTGTTCGTGTTTCACTTCATCCTAATGCCTTTGGAAAAGTCATGAACCCATATTCTCTCCTCCGGCTATGAGTAAATTGTAGGACACATTGAGTTCTTTTGCCTTGTCCAGGTGAAGGAAAACTGTTTAAAATTGATCTAGCGTCGCTTCGTGCTTATGACTGAGGGGTTGGGTAAATGCATAATTTGATCAAAGCACCTCTATAACTATTTTCATATGGTGTGAAACTGCGTATAAAGGGTGGGTAAAATTAGTCGGGCATATGCCTTCTTTAAAATTATTGTCTTTCTTCTTATTTCTATTCTACCTTGTAGATTATGAGACAATGTCTAAATAATGTTTTGATTCGAAACGAAAATACGTAAGATATATAAGTAACGAAAGTATGTAGCAACAATCATGTACCGTAAATACAACCCTGTTGGCTGGAGCTGAAGAATAGACCGATTTTTTCCAAGCAGCGGTCGTGTTGATACTGCTATATGGATGCACTACATGGATGCTAACAAAACGTATGGAGAAAAAGCTTGACAGCAATTACACAAGAATGCTATGAGCAATAGTAAAGAAGTCCAGGAAGTAGCACCCCACAAAGCAGCAGCTGGATGGCCACTTACCACCTATCACGAAATTATCGAAGTTAGAGGAACCAGACATGCAGGATACTGCTAGAGAAGTAGGGACGAGCTCATAAGTTATGTACTACTGTAGACCCCTTGACATGGACGAACAAAGGCAGGACGACCAGCTAGAACCTCCATACAACAGTTCTGTTCTACATGATGTAGCCCTGAAGACCTACCAGGAGCGATGGACGATAGAGACGGGTGTCAGCAGTGGGTGTGAGAGATCTGCGCTGGCGGCGTGACATGATGATAATGATGATGTATGTATTCAGTGGGGTAAGACCCATTCCTAACGAGTGTCCTGGATATAACTCTTAACAATATGATAGTGAGTCTCCAGCTTCGGAGATTTTGGAGAATGTGGAGTACCCTTCGTTGCCACTGCACCCTGGTTCACTCTAACTCGGAGTGATAACACTTAATAGGGTCCTATCTATGAGTCGAATAGAACTGTTTGACATTAAATGTGAAACAAATGACTTATGTTCAATATTAAACAAATGACTTACGTTAAATGTTAAATGAATAACCTATTTAAATCAAATAGTTAGAAATAGAACTCTTTGTCCATTTGACTGTAATTTAACAAATGACAGTATTATTGACTCATGACAATATTTTATTTGGAACTATTTGACAGTGTGCAAATGAATGGATTATGTTAAATAGAATAATTAGTGTTAAATAGCAATAGTTGTAACCACTTCACTGTCTTCAAACAAATGTTTTATATTAAATAGATTAGTGTTAGATACCAATAATTGAAACTATTTAACTGTTTTCGTGATAGGGGGCAGGTGGCCATACAGTTGGTGTCTTGTTGGGTGTTGCCGCCAGGACTTGTTGAGGATTGCACGCAGCATTCTTGTGTAATTGCCATCTAGTTTCTTCTCCAGCCGTTTTGTTAGCGTCCATGTAGTGCATCCATATAGCAGTATCGATGTGACCGCTGCCTGGAAGAAACTGCGTTTCATTTTATCGGTTAGGTCTGATTTCCATATAGTCGATAGCCTATTGATAGCTGTCCATGCTTTCGTTAACCTCGTTTCGATGTCCTTTTCGGTTGATTCGACGCTGCTTCCTAGGTACGTGAATTTGTCTACTAGTTTAAGAAAAACTATTCAAGTTAGACGAACCAGACATGCAGGACATTGCTGGAGAAGCAGAGATGAACTCATAAGAGATGTACTCTTATGGATCCCCACACACGGCCGCGCAAAAGCAGGACGACCAGCACGAACGTACATTCAGCAGCTATGTGAGGATACAGGTTGTTGTCCTGAAGACCTACCTAGGGCGATGAACGATAGGGAGGAGTGGCGAAAGAGGGTCAGGGATATCCGTGCTGCCAGCACGATATGATGATGATGATGATGATTTAACTGTAGAAACAATAGCGATACTAGTGCCATAAAACCCCAAAAAATAAACAATAATTTTAAACAGGCCTTCACAAATTGAACGTCTCTTTTTCTTTCGACAGGGGTTTTCCGAGTTGCTACTCTAGACAATATTGTCTCTGGTACCAAACACAACACATTCACATAAAATCGGTCCCTGAAAAGCCTGAATTTATGTAAAAGAAGAGTCGACTCCTCGTTAACACATAACAAGAGTTTAATAAATTTTGTTATTTACTGGCGAGAGAAATAACGGATCTTTACTCAGTCGGCTGTGGCTGTAGAATTCACCGACAGCTTCTCCGCAAAGGTGTAAGACCTCCCAACCTAAGTCCTGGATATTACACTAAACAATCAAGTAACTCTCTTGTAATTTTGGAGCTGTGGGAATGCCTAGTACCCCTTCATTGCCATTGAACCTAGGTCCAGTCTGGCCTCGTGTAGTTGCACCTGATAGATTCATATCTATGGGTCAAATAGAACTGAACTGTTTACTTGTTTTGTGTCGATGTCCTTTTCGGTTGATGCGACGCTGCTTCCTAGGTAAGTGAATTCGTCTACTTGTTTAAGAGGGGTTCCGTCTCGAGTGGAGATGTCCCCCGTTTGATTATAGCACATATATTCCGTTTTGTGTGCATTAACATAGAGGCCTATGCCTGCGGCTGCTCGTTCCAAACTATGCAGTAGTGTTTCGGCTTGGTCGGGTGTATTTGCCAGTATCGCTATGTCATCGGCGTAGTCGGCGTCGGTAATTGTTTTTGCGGGGTACCTTCTGCTTCTTTTCTTCGTCAGCTCGAAGCCATTCTCTCTTAACAGCTTTTTGTCTGTATTTTGTCGCATTTTCGATTTTGTCTGTATTTTGTCGCATTTTCGATTTTCAATTTCATTCCATCTTCTTAACTGCCTGATGAATGTTGTTATAAACTTCAAGAAACCTTAGGTTGCAGAACAATATTTTCCATGGATTAAATATATATATATATATATATATAATATATATTTATTTATTATCATTATTATTATATATAGATAGTGATAGAGAGAGGGGGTAAAATGATCAAGCAAACTGGGCTCTCTAGCTTTGGTAAGACAACCGGTCTAAGAGAATGAAAAATTCAATTCAAAACTTACTGAGTAGAGCCCCATTCTTACGTTATTGGCTCATAAAAATATCCTGCTGGGTAGCCACAGACCTTCACCGCTGTAAACAAATTACCTTCGTAGGTAATCCAATTATTCTCATCTTTAATCGAACTCATAGATAAAAATTAACGGGAGAGTTCATTATATATACATAAAACCCTAAACAAAAAATTATAGATTAAGCAAACTTAAATTGATTGGTTGATTTTAACGACATGTCAACCTGTTTAGGGTTATTTCATGAGAAGGGGTTTGGGAATCGCTTAATTTGTATATTAATATTAACAGTTTTTGTGTATTTGTTTTTAGATATTATTTTTGTGGTGGTAAAATTCACAGGGTCTAATTGAAAGAGAAAAAAATTTAAAAAGATCTATTTGATCCATTGATTAGATGCTAACAGGTTTTACAAAACCAGATCGAAATAGGCCTGTGAATAATTACAATGACGGATCATTTCATTCGCTTCTTATATCTTGAACTGGGGCCTTAGCATCAGTTGCATTTTACTAAGTAGACGCTTACTTAGTTTTAACTGTTTTACTCTTTTGAGAGTTTTTCACACCAGGAATAACTGTTGAAGTCTGAGAGACAATAAGTGTCCTCAAGTCTCCAAAACTCTTCTTAGATCTCTGGCCGATCTCAACAATGCTGTAGTTTGAAAGTCCTCCTGTCCCTGTACCAATCCTTTTGTGACTGTACTTAGCGCATCATTTACGGGTGGTATCACCGTCAGATTCATCTTCCATAGTTTTTTTCAGTTCTCAGGGAAGGTCTAGGTACTTATCTCTCTTTTCGCTTTCTTTCAATTTTATTCTGTGGACAGACGGGATGGTAAAGTCCACCATTCAGCAGGCTCTCTCTCTCTCTCTCTCTCTCTCTTCTTTTTTTTTTTTTTTGTTGCTGACTATCCTTAGGTCTGGTCGTCTGGCTGAGATTAGATGATCCGTTTGTATCTCAAAATCCTAAAGAATTTGTGCGTCTCATTTTCTAGGACGGATTCTGGGTTTTGCATATACTATTTCGTTCCTTACTATTTTACTCATTTGAAAATTAATCATACTAGCTTTTGCTGATGGGTTTTGAACTGGAGTCTGAGTGACAGCAAGTCTCCTCAAATCTCCAGGACCTTTCTTAGTATTCTGACTGATCTCAACAATGCTTTAGTTTGGATGATCTCCACTCGTCCTCTGATTTCTATATCCTCCAGTTTCTCTACCAAGCAGTAAATACACTTATAAAAATTAAACACGTTTTAAAAACTTTCTTGCTGACCATTCCGACTTCATAAAATATTCAAAAAACAAAGTTTGATTAAGTCATTCAAATTAATGGTATTAGTTTTTCTTATTATTATTCCATACTTCTTCTTTGCATAGCTGGCAGAAATTGTTTGTTTATTTACTGCAAAATCAGGAAACCTAAATGAACATTACCTTCAGTGTCGGTTTTCTATAATTTATGCCATGAGTAATATACAGGATGTCTCCAAAAATTTGACATTATTTCGCAAGACAATAACTTTGGTAATCTTTCTTGAAATAACTTCAAATTTTCACTGAATGCATAAAAATGAATTTTATATTTAATGGAAGAGAACGGTAATCATTTATGAATATGTGAATTGTTATGTTTTTTTTTTTTTGTTAGTTTCGGAGAAATGGAAAAACGAGACGGATTAAAGTTATAAAAGTATCTTTTTACAATTATGTTATACATCATGTACACTCGTGTATTAGTCGAATTTTGAAGTGCTCTTTTTGAGGTAAAATCATGAAATATAACCATTGGTTATGCATTTTCCTATACTGTCTCTAACCATTGGAGGCGTATTTTGGTTGATATAGTTTTATTTAATAATCTATTGAACTTTGATATTGTACTTCCTGTATTTGTTGTAGTTCCCATAGAAAAAAGTTCTAGACTTTACTTACTGAGTATATATATTATATAAAAAGTTCTAGACTTTATTACTGAGTATATATATATATATATAGAGAGAGAGAGAGTCTCTCACATATATATATATATGTGTGTGTGTGTGTGTGTGTGTGTATTCTTTGGTCCAGTTAAACCGGAGTTGGGAGTAATTCCATCAGGACAAGAAATTCTTCATGAATGAATATTTAAATTTTCCTGGTAAAGAGCTCAATGTAACAATAATACAGAGCAATAAATTCTTTAAGAAAAACACCGAAACCGGTCACATAGGATTATAAATTTATTTCCATCCTGTTACGAATTTTTTCGTGTTTGTGGAAATTTCAAAAATGCGTAACAGGATGGAAATAAATTTATAATCCTATGTGACCGGTTTCGTTGTTTTTCTTAAATATATATATATATATATATATATATATATATATATACAGGGTATACCAAATAATTTGATATGATTTTGCAGGCCAATCATTTTGGCATTTCTGGTTGAAATAACCTCAAATTTCCACAGAATGTATAGAAACAGATGAAGATTTTATATTGAATGAAAGGGGACAGTTCGTGCTTATTTAAAAAAGAATCTGTCAGAAAAATGGATCGTACGTGGTGGAGATGAAGACAATTTTCTGATGAAACGGTCACCGGACTTGTCCCTGTATGATTTCCTTTAATGGGGATATGTGAAAGGACTGATCTATGTTTCCCCTCTTCCTGCAAGTATTAATGAGCTCAAGCAGAGAATCACTTCTACAATGGATAATGTTACCGGAGACATGCTATAGTGTGTTTAGCAAGAGCTTAACTGTCGACTTGACGTGTGCCGTGTCACAGACGGTGCATATATTGAATATCTATTAAATAGGTCCCAAAATAAACTTACGGTTTTAAACAACTAAACTGTTAAATTTCATTGAGCTAGGCTTAATTTTTTCAAGATAATTGCTTTCAAAATGGTCAAATTTTTAGGGACATCTTGTGTGTGTATATATATATATATATATATATATGGACTCTCACGTCGATATCGACTTATGGTCTTTTTGTCTCTGCGTCCCACATGACAGGATTCGACACAAGGTCAAATGGTATAAGTTCATGTTTAACGTGGGTCTATGAGCAGCCCAAACACGCCTGGAAGGCACAAAAATTTCTCGGGCCCCGTCGGAATTCCCTTGAAGGGGCACCTCAGGCAACAGGCGATAAAATCTTGCCTTACCTCGGTGGGAAGGCCCTCTGAGGCTGGAGGAAACGTGACTGCCTTGGCTTTCCCGTCAGTCGCGTCAAGCAGACTCGACCGACTGAATACCTCAAATTACAACCAATTCCGATCAAGACCACCTACCCAAAAAACAACTGGTCAAAAAGGAGTGTTTAAGGTATATCGATTCATGTGAGTCCAACTGTTTGCTTAAAGATATAATCAGTTGGACTACCTTGCTTTTATCGTGGGGAAGCTTTGGGCAAATAAGCAGATTAAAGAAGAAGTGTGCTTTAATGTGCTACTGATTTTCCTGAAAAGTACTCAAGTTTTGAATTTAGATTTTTTTCCTTCTCCTAAACTGATAGCTGTACCGAGTAGAGAGCCTAACATAACCTCCCCAACCATTTTACCCTGAGCTAGGATATATATATATATATACACACACACACACACATATATATATATATATATATATAAAGAGTAAAGCTGAGGCAGATTGGGGTAAGGCTGTCAGATACTGACTTTCAGTTTCGGCTTGTTAAATGCTGCGGGAACACTGTACTTTCCGAGGACAATATCAACGTCGTAAAGTGTGGTGACCCACTGCGTCGGCACCTGTTATACGCTCTGATTTAGGCCTGAACAAAGAACCGGGGTAAAATTAAATTCTCCTTAGGCAAACAGATATCATTTTTTCATAATATATATATATATATTTATATAT
>OY757911.1:106443252-106445752 GCA_963585895.1 Sepioteuthis lessoniana
GTGGTGCGATTTGAGTAGGGTCACACACATACACACACATACACTCAACAATGTATATATATATATATATATATATATACAAACACCAGTGTATGGTTGTTACTATCTCACTAGGTGGGTTTGTGCCACACCAAATGCGATATAATTTGAAAAGTACTCAATATCTGTGATAGAGTTATTATATGATATAATGATAAATATATATATATATATATATATATATTAGTTTTTATATATATTTAATAGCATAGAGCTTGCCTGCGACCACTGGTTTTATGTCGTCTTTACACAACAATCTGCCAGATTATTGTCGTATAAAGACAGTCGCAGATATTAAATATATGTAAAAACTAATATATATTTATTTATCATTTTATGATATATATATATATATATATATATATAGGTGCTCGTGATATAATGGATTACTTCGTAGGAAACCGACGTGGTGACCTAAGCACAAAATCCGGACGTGGTCTGTTTGGATTTCCTGTAGCGTTAATAACCTTGGGAAAGGTATGCGTTCAGCTATTCTCCCTCCAATAATGGGTAATTAGTTGGGTAAGCATGTATGGCAACCGGTTTAGGAGAAGGAAAACTTTGAGTTGAAATCTGATAAACGCTGTATAAAATTGACCTTGTGGCGTATATTGCTCGTATGGAGAGATTGGATTGTCTAAATGTATTGGACAGAATATATATATATACATGAAAAATAACAGTTGATAGTAGAGAAGACGAGTGACTGCTAGGAAAGTCTCTTCAATTGAATCTACGTCACGAAGAAATGGAATACGCACCGACGATATCGGGGTAGAATAACCATATCACGCCAGAAAAGAATACACCACAATCTCAATATGATTTCATAGATCTATATCGTAAATCGATTGAAGAGAACCAACGTCAGAGATGATTCTCGTGGTGTAAGGGATAATGAGCTGGATTGAGACAACGTTGTAAGCAAGTTCGTTCTCCAGTCTGGCAATTAAGTTCACTTTCCCACAAATACCATAATGAAAGGTATGAGATCCCTTATCCCTCCAGATATTGGTTGTATAGTACAACTAATGTTCTTCTAGAAAACTAGCTTTGTTATTAAATAACCCACAAAGGTTGATATGCCATCAAAACAACCTAACCTAACTAAGAACCAATGTCAGGTTTTTTTTTTTTGATAGTGCACTAGATCCTTTGGTTAACGGCACGGATCACTTTGTATGTATAAAAAATTAGTCGTTTGAAATTCACCTATATAGAACATGATCTCATCTTTCCAAGAATGTTATTGTCGTAAAATCTAAAATACCAGCTCAGTCGGCTGCATCTCTACAGCGATTGTCCTGAGGATGACGCTACACAATATGATGGCGAGGTTCAAATGTGGGAGCTTAAGGGAATGCGGAATAGCCCTTTATGGCCATCGCTCCCAGGTCCATTCAGGCCCGGTGTGGTAAAACCTGATAGGGTCCTATGTATGGATCAAATCGAATTGTTTGATATTCAAATTGTGTGCAAATAAATTAAACTATTAGAAAAAGAACTGTTTGATCATTTAACAGTGAAAATAAATACTGATGTTCAGTAAAGTTGTTAACGATAAATAGCAATACATGGAAATATTTAACTTTGTTGACTTATGTTTACAAATCCAATATATCTGATATCTGATAAATGTATAAACCGAATTTGGCATTAAATGACCTATAATGGTTAATACACCATAAAACCAAACCAAACCAAACCAAACCAATCAAATAAACAACACTGAACTAGCATAATACAATCAAAATAAAATAAAATTCTGAGTTTAAGCTTGCTGCACCCTGGTTAAAAATTGACCTTGTGTCACATCCTGTGTATAGTAGAGATATTGGATTAACACACATTTGCATGGATATGTTGTCAGCGGTGCGCTTAGCTGAGCGGTTATCGTCGTAGAAAATGGAATCTGAGATCAAATCTGTTTGAGGCTGTTAGCGTTTTTCTTCGCGCTAACGCTTTTGGGGAGTGCATAAATATTTGTCTTCCATCCTCTACAGCTCTTGGTAAATATTAAAACAGACTGTGATCTTTGCCAGTTATATAATTAAGGAATGATGTTTTTATATTAATCATTTTTCGTAAATTATATTTTATCATTGAGTTTGGTAAGGCTTTGAACTATTCGAGTCTCTTAGTCTAGGTACATAGTCATTTGGTGCAGTTTTACGCTAGCGCGCAAAGGATATGACAATCACTATTTGTTATAATAAACCCCTAGTCAAGAAATAGGGCTGGAGTGTGGATGACGTCATGCCCGGAAGAGATGGTCCAGGAAATTTGAGGATTTTAAAAAGATACTCAGTTGAGTATTCAACCCTTGAGGCATGCAATTGGGTGTCCTACCGTTGAGGCATGCGGTTGAGTTTTTCGGATCTCGACCGGCAGAGATGAATTGAGATCTTAAACATCACAATATGCACCGCGCGTTGGGGTGGGGTTAACATCGTATGGTTAG
>OY757911.1:106448252-106485752 GCA_963585895.1 Sepioteuthis lessoniana
ACACACACACATATATATATATATATATATATATATATTTATAAAACTTATATATGAATTTGTTAGGGGAGGGAGTCAATATCTGTTATAAAATAATGATCCAATTAAAAAAGTATCGGGAAAAATCTTTTCAATTCTTATGGCTGAGATTGGGAATCGAAAATAATTGCGCTTTAACTTTTATTTTGATATGTGCCATTAAAATGTGTAATATAGCAGGTAACTTTCTCTATCTCGTTGTGATATTATCTGCTTACATATTGTATATTTTGCAGAAACTAAGGGACTAGACTGTCAGCGGGGTTTAGAATACACTGATCGCACTCTCTGCTCATGAGTAAGATACGCAAACCACCAAAGAAAAGGGGGTGTCCAGCTCCGGTGGTGTTGCTCAAGTTCTGGAGATCTGCAGAGTGTTGAATACCTCTTTATTGCGATTACTCTCAGGAATGGTTGTAACTCTTAGGGCTTCATGTAATTGGTCAAATAAGTCTGTTTGAAAATTATTTCATTGTAATAGTTGATATGATATAACTGTAAATTATTTGTATTAACAATAATTAAATTAAGCTATGATTATTTAAAATGGTTTTCAATTAGTTGAAACCATATAAGTATGTTCAGATGTCTATTATTAAATGGAAATAATTACTTGGATCTATTTGATTGTTAGTATTAGATTGGAATACTTTAAACCATACAACTGTATGCAAGATATTTGTGTAAGATGTTAAATGTTGATTGTTGGTTATTAATGCCAAATTCTATATATATATATATATATATATATAGATGTGTGCGCGCGCGCGTGTGTGTGTGTGTGTGTGTGTGTGTGTATTTACCTTGAGATTTCTAAATCTCATTTGTTTGCACACAGTTAAATGGTTTCAGTTAATTCAGTTTGATATGGTTTGATGGCATATTAACGATTGTAGGTTATTAATGCCAAATCCATTTTTCTACATATAAAAGTAAGTAAAGTTGGCGACCGTAGTCGAGGGTGACCCGAAGGCAGCCTTCTTAATAGCTACTACACGGAGATGTAGGTGAAGGCGTTACTCCTTTCCCTGGATTACTCCATTTTACTCTTGATCCCTACCTTATATTGCTCAGTGTTAAGCAAGGAGGCATCAAGTACCATTTTTTGAGTCTTCGCTATGACTCGACCTGGGATTGAACCCAGGTCTCCCGGGCCATTGGCGAACACTCTAACCATCATGCCAATTCTTTTATACATATAAACAGTTCTATTTCAAACAATTCAGTTTAGCATAAGTACACAACCGGCTCATTGCCCTAGTGGGTAAAGTGTTTGGCATTGCTATCTGGGTTCAATCCCAGGTCGTGTCATACCAAAGACTTTAAAAATTGCACTAGTGGAGCAATCCAAGGAAAAGAGTTGCGCCCTCCCCTACACCTCGGTGTAGAAGTTATTGAAAAGGGAGCTTTCTGGTCGCCCTCGACTACGGTCGCCAACTTACTTTTGACCTATCAATCGGTCCTTATCAGATGCTTCCACTCCGGGCCAGAGTGAACCTGTGAGCAATGGCAATGATGGATACTCCGAATTCGCTAAAGCTCCAGCTTTACTAGAGCCTCACCATCAGATTGTTTAGTGTCATATGCAGGACACTCGTTGGTAGTTGGGGGGATCTTACCCCTCTACATAGATGCAGTCGGTGTATTCTACACCCCCAGGCGACTAGGCAATGGGTTAGATAAGAATATTAGTGCTAAAATTCACTTGAAACAACAACATAAAAGAATGTAAATCTATACGAATAATGAACGCACTTCCCGAACTTCTAGGCATTAAATGAGCCTTGACAGGTTGATATGCTGTTCAAATTAATCAATCAGTCTATCAAATAACAGAAGTATTACTGTCAGAGAGTTTCTCGAATATTCTATGTATCCGTTCTCTTCATCATTTTAGTCGCAAACCCACGATGAAGATGAAAAGTTACCAGATTATTTGATCTATAAACCACATTCCTTAAGTATTTTCCATTCGAGATATTTACTTTTGTCTTTTTCTCTTAATTTCTATTGCCTCTCCCCACTCTTCATATTCTTTTCCTTTCCCGAACACTTTCAGATATTTTTTTATATTTTGTTTTTTCTATTTTATTTTTGTGTACTTCCTTGGGATTTTTCAAGGATAATTTTCTCACTATCCATTAATTATTCTCGAATAAATAATTTTCTGAGCGGCGTAACCAGAAAAATTCTCGACTCTCTCTCTCTCTCTCTCTCTCTCAAGAACGATATTTTCATTTACCTTCAATTTTCAAATTAAAATCGCTCCAGAAAAAAAAATTTTTTTTAAATTATATCTTAATTTCATCAGCTTTTACTGTCTTTCCTCTTTCTTTTTTTTTTCTGTTCTTTATTTTCTTTATTGAATTTTTGCAGCTTGTTTTAGGTTGTTTTTTGTTTTGTTTTTTGTTTTTTTGTTTTTTCCTTTTTTATTTCATTTTATCTTTCATTTTTTATTCTACCTTGAATTATCATGTCTTACTTTCTTCTTTTACGCATGCGCGTGAATGCTGACATGCGCATGTGATTATATGCATCGTAAAACCTACTTGATTTATGTAAAATAGTCTCTGTAATAGAAATCTAAGTATAAATACGTGTAAGAGATTGTCTTGTGATTAACGTCTCGTTTTCTCTTCTTCTTATAACCAACCATGTCTCCTCATCTTTTGAATAAATTCTATAGATTATTCGCGAACACATGTATCTTAATTCGTCGTTTCTTTTAAAGCGTTTGCGTGCATTTGTGTATCTGTATGTTGGAATATTTATCATTTTTGTTATATTTCCTTTCTTTAAGTTTTTGGAATTTAAATAAATTCCCTGATTATCAGCCCTTCTTCACAAACTCTCAAGAGAAAATATGAGTGGATATTGTCTTTATTTGCTTCCTGGAATAATCAGCAATTTTAAATGCGATCATTGCTGTAATTCAATAGACTAATATAAAACCAATAAAAAAAATATAGATTAAAATAACGAGACATCCTATTAGGCATTGTAATGTACTTATTTCTTTTCTAAAAATTTTCATGCGTCCAATTCGCAAAATACAGTTTAACCCTGATATAAGAGAGTTGTGGGGACCGGAGAAGGAGTATCTTATATCCGGGTTTAGTCTATTTTATATACATTAACACAGGCTCTAATTTGGGACTAGATAAAAAAAAATCTTATATCCGGGTTTCTCTTATATCCGGGTTACACTGTATCTGTAAAAATAAAATCTGATTTTTTTTTTGTTGGTAGTTACGATGCGCAATTGTAAAACATTTGTCTTAACGTCTTCTTGATAAAAACCAGCCAAGTGATCTTTGAAACGTTTATGAGAGGATGTATATATTTTCCCAACCCTTTCACCAGGAACAGGGTTTGACGCAAGGTCAATTTTTAAACGGAATTTCGCGGGTTTGAATTCAATGTTTTTCTTCAACTAGACCGGCGGCCTAGGCCAAGCTAAAGAACCCCGTCTCCCCGACTGTTAACCGATTGTTTGTTTAACACCTTTCTTCTGTCCATGTATCTGTTGTTCCCCAGTTGGTTTAATTCGTTGTTTAGTGGACATTGCAAATTTGTTGGTTGGTTGGTTGTTTGTTTGGGTTTTATGGCATATCAAACCTTGTAGGTCATTTAACGCCAAATTCTGTTTATATATACATACATATTCAACCAAAGATTTCAAAACGAATATTAAGGTAGGTAAAATTTTCTATTAGCAGGATTTCATTTGTTTGCACAAGTTTTAAGTTGTCATATTTTTTGGTACAACTCTGTCTCTCTCAAGAAGGACAGAATGTCATCTATTTTGATGTTCTCGAACAGATCGGTTAAGTTATTTACTTTGAAAAATCGCTTTCTGATAACAGCGAAAGTTCTGCATTCTATAAGAATGTGTTTAACCGTACAAGTTGTCTGGCAGGTTAAACACTGGGGTTGTGAGTCCTGTTTCAAAATTAAAGAGTGAGAAAGCCTTGTATGACCAATTCGCAACAGGGATATTACAACTTGTTCTCTTCTTGATTTTCTCGATGCTGGTCTCCAATCTCCTAAGGTGGGCTGAATTTGGAAGAGTTTATTGTGGATGTTATTGCTCCATTGTTGTTGCCATTCTGTGTGAAGGAATTTTTTAATTATTGGTTTCAATAAATTTGTCAAAAATATTATAAACCATACAACGGGCATTTGTTTAAGGGCCAAAATTTCAACAAGAATCCATTTATGACCTCTAATGAGCCATATATTGAAAGGAATTTCGTATTTATGGATTTTTAACACTCACACGTGAAAACGAAAAAAAAAGGAAGCATATGATTACAGATTTTTTTAAAAAATCTAAAAGCAGATTTTGGAAGAGTATTACAAGCGCATGGCAATATTAAACTAAATGAAATAAATCCTTTTTTGCAAAGAATCGAATAATACACGTCATTAACCTAATATTTTTTATTGGAAATCATTTTTTTTTTCAGTGAAATATTAGCTATTTTTAGAAATTTATTATAGATGTTTTCGAAATATCTGAGGCTGAATTGAATGAAATCACTTTAAAGATAGAATGTACCTTGTTTTGAAATAATAATAATCAGATTGATAATAATAATAATAATAATAATAATAATAATAATAATAATAATAATAATAATAATCAAATTTACAGGAAATATTCCTGAAATAAATCAAGGAACATTTGAACATGAAGTTATATATATAAATATAGTTGATAACAAGTCTAAATTCATGAAGCTACTCAGTGGAAAAGACTCTCTTTCTAATATATATATATATATATATATATATATATATATATATATATATATATATATATATATATAAATGTAGAGAAATGAAAATACACAAGATCTTCAGAGGGTGATTTTATTTGTCGAAATATTTGCCAACGTAAAACGTTTTGGTTTTTAGACTTTCATCAGGGCGTGTAAGTTATTAGCTGAAAGAAAGAAAAAATTGAAAAAGATATCGATATCACATCTATCTATCTATCTATCTATCTTTGTAAATATTTATGCTCTTTTCCTGTTTTCATGATATTTCCAGATATACAGAAAATATTTCCGTGAATTTTTAACCTCCAAAACAATTGAGAAGTCTCACTTAAACATCTGGCCATAAAAAGTAAAGTTTTACTGAAATAGTCATAAAATCGTATTATAAACGGTTCAGTCCATATTTCAGGAGATTTTTGTGAAACATTTGGGGTTTTTTTGGGATACATTAGCATATAAATGAGCACAAAATCCATCTTAAAGATAGCACTACAATTTTGATAGATTTGCACGCACAAACTTTACCGTTAATTATCCAAGTAAATTGTCAAATTCAAAACACGGTTTGTTTTGTTAAGGAAATGATAGAAACTTTTTTTTTAAAGTGCTTTATCCAAGCTCACTCTGTGTTGTGTACGTTTGTAACGTGATATGGAGAGTCGAAGTAAAGTTCTGGGGAAGAAAAGAGAGAAGAAAAAAATACGAAAAAGCAGACAGAAAGTCTACAGAACGGCTAGGTGACCTCTGGTGAATCAGACAAAGCACTTGTTGTAGGTCAGCCAGTCACGGGTAAATGACTACGGTAATTAAAAAAGACTAGGAAAAAAACCGAAGCCCCCAAATTATCAGCGCAGGTGTTGAACTATCGGAAACGGATATGTCCTCCCTCGGACACTAGGCGGAAGTCGGGGGCGACTCAGGGTTGAAAGTTAGCGGCCGAACGCAAAGTGGTAAAGACGTGAGAAAACACTAACCTGGATATTGTAAAGAAAATTACAACCCTCATTTGGGATGGGGCTATTTGCACACAATAGATTAGTTTCAAGTGTTTCTACCTAACACTTATAGTTCTATTTGCACACATTTAAATAGATTCAAGTATTTCTATCTAACACTAATAGTTCTATTTGCACACAATGAATTAGTTTCAAGTATTTCTATCTAACACAAATAGTTCTATTTGCACACAATAGATTAGTTTCAAGTATTTCTATCTAACACTAATTGTTCTATTTGCGCACAATAGATTAGTTTCAAGTATTTCTATCTAACACTAATAGTTCTATTTGCACACAATAGATTAGTTTCAACTATTTCTATCTAACACTAATAGTTCTATTTGCACACAATAGATTAGTTTCAACTATTTCTATCTAACACTAATAGTTCTATTTGCACACATTTAAATAATTTCAAGTATTTCTATCTAACATTAAAAGTTCTATTTGCACACAATGAATTAGTTTCAAGTATTTCTATCAAAGACTAATAGTTCTATTTGCACACAATAGATTAGTTTCAAGTATTTCTATCTAACACTAATAGTTCTATTTGCACACAATAGATTAGTTTCAACTATTTCTATCTAACACTAATAGTTCTATTTGCACACAATAGATTAGTTTCAACTATTTCTATCTAACACTAATAGTTCTATTTGCACGCAATGAATTAGTTTCAAGTATTTCTATCAAACACAAATAGTTCTATTTGCACACAATAGATTAGTTTCAAGTATTTCTATCTAACACTAATAGTTCTATTTGCACTCAGTTAAATAGTTTCAAGTATTGTTATGTAATACTAAATATTATTCCCTGTTAAATAGTTTCAAATATAATAAATGACCAAATAAATCTATTTGACCAATTGATGGGGCCCTAACAGGTACTGCAATTCGGAAGAGATTGAACCTGCGAATAATGCCAATGAATGTGTATACCACATTCCCCAAAAGCTCCAGAATTGGAGCCTCACCATCAAATGGTTTGGTGCCATAACCAAGACCACCAAGACAGGCATTTGCTAGGGTGGAGGTCTTATCCCTCAGCAAAAACCTCTTGCGAAACAACAATGCACTAATTCAAATATAAACGTGGGACATGATTGCCCAATCATGAAATAACCTTTGACCTCCACTAAGTTAAAGTATACTGTTCGATTGGGAAGCCTTGTGGTATGCTTAGGTCGATTTCCATATTATTTGCAATCAAAGATTTTAATTGATCAATTGTTTGATTGATTTAAACGGCATATCAACAACTTTGGGTTATTTAATGTCAACAAGTAAGGGAAATTCACTCATTTTACGTTCGTATTTACTTTGTTGAGTTGGTTTGTATCTTTTTCATTTCTTATCTTTTATTTTTATTTCAATTTTATCTTATTTAATTTTTGGCACACGGTTATGTGATATCAAGTATCTCAATATAATTGAAATGATTTGCACACAGTTTTCTGCTTTCAAATAACTAATAATAATAATAATATCCTAGAAAATGCCACGCATAAACTCCTATAGAACTTTAACATACAAACGGATCACCTAATCCCGGCCAGAAGACCAGACTTAATAATAATCAACAAAAAAAAAAAAGAGATCTTGCAAAATAGTTGACTTTGCTGTCCCGGCTGACCACCGAATAAAACTGAAAGAATGTGAAAAGAAGGATAAGTACTTCGACCTTGCTAGGGAATTGAAAAAAACTGTGGAACATGCAGGTGACAATTATACCAATTAAAATTGGTGCGTTTGGAACAGTAACTAAAGGATTACTAAAGAGACTAGAGGACTTGGAAGTTGGCGGATGAGAGGAGACCATCCAAACGTCAGCATTATTGAGAACGGCCAGAAAACTAAAAAGAGTCCTGGAGACCTGAGGAGACTTGCTGTCACTCAGACTCCAGTGAAAAACCATCAGCTAACGCTGATGTGAAAAGCTCTAATGAGTGAATAATAATATTAATCTCATCATCTTGTCGTGCCATCCTTTTGGATATCCCTGACCCTCTCTCGCCACACTTCCCTATTGTTCATCGCTTCCAGCAGGTCTTCAGGGCTACACCCGCTCTCTGCACAGAGCTGCTGAATGTAGGTTTGAGGTGGTCGCCCTGCCTTTGTTCAGCCGTGTGAAGAGGCCCACAGGAGTACATCACTTATGAGCTCGTCCCTACATCTCCAGCAGTGTCCGACATGTGTGGTTCGTCTAAATTTGATAGTTTTCGTGATGGGTAGTAGGTGGCTGTATAGCTGCACCTTTATGGGGTGTTGCCTCCAGGACTTGTTCAATATTGCTCGCAGCATTCTCGTGCAGTTACTGTCAAGCTTTTACTCTATCCGTTTAGTTAGTGTCCATGTATTGCATCCATATTGCAGTATCGACACAACCGCAGCTTGGAAGAAACTGTGTTTCATTTCATCGGTCAAGTCTGACTTCCATATGACCGATAGCTTATTGTTAGCTGTCTCTGCCTTTGCTAGTCGTGTGTCGATGACAGTCTCAGTTGATGAGACACTGTTTCCTAGGTAGGTTAACTCGTCAACTAGTTTCTGAGAGCCCCCGTTTAGAGTGGAGATAGCGCCTGTTTGATTAAAGCACATATATTCCGTTTTGTGTGCATTGACATGGAGGCCAATGTCTGCTGTGGCTCGTTACAGACTATGTAGTAGGGTTTCAGCTTGGGTGGGTGCATTTGCCAGGAGCGCTATGTCATCGGCGTTGTCAGCGTCGGTAATTTTTCGTGCGGGGTACCTTCTGCATTTTTTTTTTTTTTTTTGTTAGCTTGAAGTCATTTTCTTTGATTTATCAATTGATGTCATAATGATTCTCTATAGAAACACCAAATAATAATAATAATAATGCTTGGTAAATAATTAATAATTCAATTAACTACTCTTGATAAAAACAATTTATAGTTATTTTATATAAAGTATTCTATCTAAAACTAATGTTGATATGGCCATTTAACATTTGATTTTCAAACGGTTCTATTAACGCATAGATGAGACCCTACATGCTTTATCTAGGGGCAATGGCAATGAAAGGGTACACTACACTAACCAGATGCAATTTCGTGTCATACTCTTTTGGAGGAGGTCTTACCCCCTATTCAAGGGACATAGTCAGCGTATTCTAAGCCCCACGGACAGGACGATAAGATTTTGAAGAACGTGCATTACCTGAAATATAAGACCAGAAACATTCAATAAATAAAAAAGATGGTATAAAAGCTGATTAATTTTAAGTAGCAACACTAAATTACGTATTTTCACATAAAGTCTTGGGGAGGCCATGTGGCGTAGTAGTTAATGAGCTAGACTACGTCATCGTAGTAATAAATTAATTAACCCACGATCGTTGATATGGCATTTAACAACAATAATTTTCAAACGGTTCTATTAACGCTTATATTGACCCTTCTGTTACATTATATTATAACGGTTCTATTAACCCTTCTAGCTCCACCTAGGAGCAATGGCAGTGAAATTGTGCTCTACACTAACCAGATGCAATTTTGTGTCATACTCAAGATACTCTTTTGGAGGGAGTCTTACCCTCCTATGCAGGGGATATAGTCAGATATACACACACACACACACACACACATATATATATATTTAAGAATATGCTAATGTATAAATAGACTTCATGATCCAGTACCAAATTTTTATTGCAATTGTATTAGAAAATCTATAGAAGGAAACGCAAAACATCTAAAGGTAAAAAATCTGAAAAGAGGCGACAAAACTACGTATTGTAAAGCATGTATGATATGAAGAAGTGACTGCACCATCGGCAACTAAAAAAGATTAAAATATCAAAACCGAAACATAAATAGCATATATTTTAAAATGTATATATATATCTTTTCAAATGAGTTTGTCAAACGAAGATTTTGTTTTGTGAGAGCGATATGAATCAAAAAATGATCCTTTAAGTTCTTTGTGTCAACGTGAAGGAGACATACTGATTTTTTTCGGGAATATAAATATGTCTTGCCAAACCCCTTCACACGTACAGGATGTGACATAAGGTCAACTTTGAAGTAGAATTTAACTGGTTTGAATTCAGAGATTTCCTTCTCCAAAATTGGTTGTGTAACCAATGCTGAAGAACTCATTCTGTCCTTCTATTTGCCCGTAGCCGAAGAGAGAACGACTGGATTCATACCTTTCTCAAGAATATTAGCAATATGTGAAAGGCAGAGAGTCTTCTGCAGCTTTTGAATTTGTGTCGCCCCGTCCATGTCCTACCGCAGTAACCATTGTTCCACGACACATCCACTATCAAGGATATAAGAATATAATCTAATTATCTAACGATCCATAGGGACTTCCTCCTATATAACTGTGGGCTGTGAAATTATTATCATTATTCAGTCCTTTAGAGTTTTTCACATCAGTGTTAGCTGATGGTCTTTCACTGGAGTTTGAGTGTCAGCAAGTCTCCCACAAGTTTCCAGGACACTTGTCACTATTCAGGCCGTTCTCAACAATGCTGTAGTTTGGATGGTCTCCACTCGTTTTCATACCCCCAAGTCCTCCAGTCCCTTTAATAGGCCTTTAGTTGCAGAACAGAATGCACCAATCAAGATTGGTATAAATGTCACCATGTTCCATAGTTTTTTAATTCACGAGCAAGGTCGAGGTACTTATCTTTCTTTTCTTTTTCTTCCAGTTTTATTCTGTGGTCAGCCAGTACAGCAAAGTCTAAAATTTCGCAAGTTCTCTTTTTCTTGTTGATTACTATAAGGTCTGGTCTTCTGACCGTGATTAGGTGATCCGTTTGTATGTCAAAGTCCCATAAGAGTTTGTGTGTGTCATTTTCCAGAACAGCTGTTGAGTTGTGCATATACGTGGTGCATACGATACGTTTACAGACTTTTTTCGTACGGGCATTTAAAATTGTTGTAGAGTATTGAAAATTCAGTATATTTTTGCTATATACCTTATGAGATGACAGACTAATTTCTATGATTTCAGGTTCAAATGAACGGCTACAGCAGCAATTGGAATACACCCTACTAAAGCCTGATTGTCACTGCTGGTGAATTTCAAAAATGAAATCTGACACTTTAGTAGAACGATATGCAATAAAATTCTGCTTTAAACTTGGAAAAAAGGCCACAGAAACATATGGAATGCTTCAGACTTCTTTTCGACCATGTTCAATGAATCGAGAATCAGTTTTTGAGTGGCATAAGAGATTCAAGGAAGGCAGGGTGTCTGTGAGGGATGATGAGAGGTGTGGTAGAAGTAAGGGAGTCAATACACCAGAGTTGATTGGTCAAAGGATTAGGGTTAGGGTTACTATGTTTTAAGGAAGTTCAATGAGAGATTCCGTCGGAAGAGGCCAGCACTCTTCCAATCAGGTCAGTGGCATTTCCACCAGGACAATACACCAGTCCATAACTCCATCCTTGTCAAAGACTATTTGACCAAGATGGGCATCAAGACAGTTCCTCAGCCTCCTCATAGCCCAGACCTTACTCCCTGTGACTTTTGGTTATTCCCTAAGCTCAGAGGCTATCGTTATGAGTATAAGACAATTGAGGAGATGAAAGAGGCTATTACGAAAGTCATAGACACGCTCACACAAGAGGACTTCCATGGGGCCTTGCAGAAGTTGTTGGAACGGTACAACAAGTGCATTGCAGTCGGAGGAGATTACTTCGAAGGGGACTAGAGTTTCATGTGTGTACTATCAATAAAAGGGTCAATACGAAAAAAGTCTGCGTATGCGCCTCGTACTATTTGTTCGTATGGTCAAATATAAATTTCTTGCACATCTCCCAATGGATCACTAGGCCCAACCAATTGTGTCTAGTCTGATACTCTTTCTGTGCTAATTTGCTGCATTCGCTTATAATGTGATTGATGGTTTCCGTCTCTGTCACTACGTAACCTACATTTTCTATTTTGTTGCGTCTTACCTATTCTCGCTTTTATTTAATTGGTTCTGATGGCGTTGTTTTGTGCTGCTATTTCGGGAGATTCTGTTTCTTTTTTAAAGTTTCCTTTTCTTAGCCACGTCCAGGTTTTCTCGAGTGAGATGTTTATTAGTAGTTTAAAATGCCCATAGAGTTGTTTTTCATCCCATATTAAATAGAAATAGTTACTTGAAACCATATATTAGAGAAAAATTATAGGTATTACATAGAAATACATGGTAATAAATTAATATGTAAAAGAAATGATATTTTCCATGGAATTTTTTCTTGATTGCACTTTTCATTATGTGTCTACTGTAATGATCAAATGCGTCAAATTTCGACAGGACTTGATTTGTCGAAGAATATATCGGTCGAAACGTTGCAGTAAAAATAACAACGATAAGGAAAATATTTTCAACCTTTGACTAATTTGTCCTTTATCGTATTAGTATATTATTTTATTGCAAAAGACAACGATTTTCAGAAATAAAATCTAACAAAAGCTAAACTCTTATTCCGTATCCTTGCGAACGTGCCGGAAATGGACAGCTTTTTGCCGATTAGGCTGCAGAAGCTAACCAAAAGATATAAGTAATGTTGGAGACCATAGTCGAGGGCGACCCGAAGGCTCCATTTTCAATTGCTACTACACCGAAGTGTTGGGGAGGGCGCTAATCTATTCCCTTGATTGCTCAACTTTACTTTTGATCTGTAATTTATAATGGTGAGTATTCAGCAAGGCGGCATCAAGTACCATTTTTGAGTCTTTGGTATGACTCAACCTGGGACTGAACCCCAGTCTCGCGTACCATTGGTGAACACTCTTTTTATTAGGCCAATGCCCCGGTTTAATTCAACTTTAAAATGTTATCCTTCAATATCAGATCTAACAGCGCCATATTACTTGCTGGGTGACGTGTTTAGGACTTGCCAAGTACGATGGTCGATTAGGATGCATAGTAAGAAAGTCACAGAAACCTTTCTAATATAGACATCCTTGATAATGATCATATTTACCAACCCCTCCGCTAGGGCAGGATATGACACAAGGTCAATTTTATGCGGAGTTTAACAGGTTTGAATTCAGAGTCTTCCTTCTCCTAGACTAGTTGCCTCACCAAGGCTGAAGAACCTAGTCTGCCCTACCATTTACCCATAGCTGGAGGTAGAATATTTTGATTCATACCTTTCCCAAGGGTATTATTGCTATGTGAAATGCAATCAGTCAGGTCCAGGATTTGAACTCGTGTCGCCGTGTCCATATCCTGCGACGATAACCATTACACCACGGGCACCTCCAAATTTCCTTGATAATGATGAGGATTTCGAAATAGAATTAGAATTAAAATCTCTTCATAATCTACATTTTAATTTTGCTTGTAGAGTCACTAAAAGTTGAGTAATGTTCATCGCCTTCGTAAATGTTCCCGGTGACGAATATGTATGCGTTTTCTTTTGCATTAACGCTTTTGGAAAAGGCTTGAATCTATCTCTTCTCTCCCCAGCTACAGTTAACTAGCTGGGCAGGCTGGACTCTTTAAAAAAAATTTGTCTCATCCTGCTCGTAACGGTGGAGGGGAGTATACATTTTTTTGTTGTTTCTTTGTTTAATGTCATATCGACCTTCATGGGTTATTTAATGCTGAAACTTTGCCCAGTCGGCTGGGGCTGTAGAATACACCGACTGCATTTCTGCAGAGGGGTAAGACCCCCCATAATGGGTGTCCTGGATATGACACTAAACAATCTGATGGTGTGGTTCCAGTGATGTTAGGGATTTGGGAAATGCAGAGCAATCCTTCATTGCCATTACTCCCAGGTCCACTCCGGCCTTGAGAGAGTCCTATATATGGGTTAAATAGAACTAAACTGCATACTTATGCTAAACTGAATTGTTTGAATTAGAACTGTTTGACTAAACTGAATAGCTTGAAATAGAAATTTTTTTGACAATTAAACTGTGTCCTTACATTTCAACTGCGTTCCTATGCTAAACTTAATTGTTTGAAATAGAATTGTTTTTGACATTGAAACTCTACTTACACTAAACTGAATTGTTTAATATAGATTCGTTTTGACATTTAACTGTGTGTAAACAAAACCCCTACTTATACTATATTGAATTAGCTGAATTAGAACTATTTTGACAATTAAACTGTGTACTCATGCTAAACTGAATTGTTTGAAGTAAAGGTGACTATTTGCATAAAAATGGATTTGGCGTTAAATAACCTGCAAAGGTCGATATGCCGAAGGGTATTAGTACAAAAGTGAATGCAATAGCTCAACTGGGTTTAAAACTTGCTTACTACAACGTCACTGCGCTGTATGTTTGCCATAACGCCATAGGGAATTCCTTATTCCTGGTTAATACAGGGTGGAACGATAAAATTGTCGTCCTAAAGAAAACAATACTACAGCTTTATTTTAAAACTTTTATTGAAAAAATCAATTCCGGTAACTTGATTATATAGTAGAGCTGACATCTATTCAATGTAGCTGCCTTCAGCCTCAATCACCGCCTCGATACGGATCCGAAACTGGGAGCATGCCTTTTCCACAAGCGCCGGCGGGAGCTCGGTGGATGGCAGCGATCAGGCTGACTTTGGTGTTGTGGGAGGTCATGTTGGTGATGTTTGAACGTATGGCCAAACTTCCTTAAAGATGGTTGTATAAACAAAAACGATGACCATACTTTTATGATCGCAGCAAAATTTAGAAGAAAGAAAAAGAAAACCGTTTTTTAGGGGCGTAATATCGAAAGTGCTGGACTGCGACCTCGAAGTAAACGATCACATTATTTCGTTCACTTTGGAGTATATATTAACCCTCTTATCCTCCTAGCTATGGGTAAAATGGTATCACCGCTATACTTCGACAAGGATGGATTCAGCATTAAATAACCCACGAAGGTTGATATTCCATTAAACAAAGAAACCAAACCAAACCAGTTTTTTAGTCAAAGACAATTGTTTATTTTGAAAAAAAAAAGATAACTTCAAATTATAATGAAACAACTCTGAAAATATTATAGACTGTTTAAATGTGATTTCTTCTCCTGTGAACCTACAGGATGCGGAAATATTGAATGATTTTTTAAACGTTTTTTTTATCTGATTAGTTTGAAAAAAAATTAGATAAACCAAAATTTTCATGATTGACTCTAATATTCAAACCCTTTTTTTATTATTAAATTTCAGCCTGATAGTGAGCAAGAAGAGACGACAAAGATTTGCTTAACACTGAAACCAAACCAAAATTTCTTTGTCTACCATATACAAAGCAAAGAAAATTCTTTTAACAGAAAAAGAGCTTTTTTAGGAAAAGGGGAAGTGGAGGATTAAACAAAAAACGAAGAGAAAGTTTTTATCTGTTTAAAAGTCAATAAGAAAGCACGTTAAGGAATTGAAAGTCCACGAAAACACTGTGAGGACAGCAACTAAACAAGATTTAAGCCCAAACCTTAACCCCTCATGAAAACGCTATATGGGGCGTTTTAGAAAACAAAACAAATGCCACTTCCAATCCAAATATTGGTTTGCTTAAGACTGCTATTGAGAAGGGATGAAGTAAAATGTCTGAAGAATTTACTTTGAAGGCATGTAAATTGTTTCGAAGGCGCGTTGATACTTGAAAGAAATGGTGACCATATAAAGTAAATTTACTGTTTTATGCCTCTCTTTAATCTTAGAATAAAATTATTTATTATTTATTTATTTATTGCGGACTTTTTGTCCTCATCTTGGTAGTTTTTGTGTTGTTTCTTCTTTCACTACGTTTCGGCCAAATTCCACCTCTGGCCTTCTTCAGGTGATTTTTACCGCGACCTCGGATAGGAATGATGAGTCTTGTAACCGTATTCCCAGTAAATACTGCCTTCCATAGTTGTTGTCAATCGCACCACGTTTTTTTGACCAAGTAAACTTCTGGCCGGCTCGGGTAGGATTTGAAACCGCTATCTTCTGACAATGCCCACCTGGAACCGTAGAGACTCAACGCGTCTATCCGCTGTTCACGGGCCCCGAAGGATGGATCAAGAATGGATTTTTTGGTCTTATAAATCCTTATCTGGCCGATAGACAACAACTATGGAAGGCAGTATTTACTGGGAATACGGTTACAAGACTCATCATTCCTATCCGAGGTCGCGGTAAAAATCACCTGAAGAAGGCCAGAGGTGGAATTTGGCCGAAACGTAGTGAAAGAAGAAACAACACAAAAACTACCAAGATAAGGACAAAAAGTCCGCAATAAATAAAAAAAAAGAAAAAAAATTAATTCACAGATTAAGAAGCCTCATCTCAAAATGATCCAATTAAAGACAATTACAAAACTAATCTTGTTTTATATTTTAGTCGTTTATAATTATACATTATTATATATATACCGGGCCATTGGCCTAATGAGTCCGGGAGACCGGAGTTCAATCCCAGATCGAGTCTTACCAAAGCCTCAAAACGTGATAATTGATACCGGCTTGCTTAACACTCAGCATTATAAGGTAAGGATCAAGATTAAAGCGGAGCAATCCCGGGAATGAAGTAGGACCCTCCCCTACACCTTGGTGGGGTAGCTATTGAAATTGGAGCCTTCGAGTCACCCTCGACTAAGTTCGTCAACTTTACTTTATATTATTATGTAAGAATATTCCTAATTTATTTTCAGCACCGTGTAAAAAAACAAAGCCTAAAGAATTTGGTCTTTACCAATTAAGCAACTACTATACAAAGAATTTTTTGGAGGGTAGAGAATAAGCGCGCACGAATTCCTTTATATTTTTCTTCACACTGACCTTAATAGAACGCTTGAATAATAATAAGAAGAGCTTCTGAAAAAAATCTGGAAACTTCAAGGCGTTGACTGAGTTGGGTCATTCTATCCCTTTGTCTCTTATAGACAGAATGGCTACCCATATTTACTTCCCCGCGTAAACAACCGGGGCGTGTGTCCAATATGAACGTACTAAGTACAACATCCTCTTCTTCATTTACTGCTACTTATGTTACACTTTGTAATAACATCCATCACTTTTCAGCTGGAAGGAATTGCGTCAAGTCAATTTCGGATTGGTTTTCGGGGACTTTTACCCTTCGATAACCTTAAATTGTGTCACAGCACACACACACACACACACACACACACACACATATCGTGAATTGATATGCTTATATATAAATATATATATATATATATATATATATACTATATTTTTTTGGCTCTTTTAAGAACCAAAATAATCCGAATGTAATATTCTAGGTTTTATTTTGACAATATTTTGTCTGAATTACAGTGCAAAATAATACTATTCAGTCAGTTTGTCGTAATTTAGTTAGTTTTTTCTGAAGTTGACACAACGGGTCATTGGGTGAGAATCAAAATCACTGACAATGGTCTGCAAGTGAAGTTTGCAAACAGTTACAGGCGCTTATCTGTCCCATAATGTTTGTTATACTTGCCTATAAATTGTATGTATAAATATAACACCTTTTATGGGACAGAGGTAGCAATAGAAAGGCGATCAAAATAGTCTAACAAATTTCTTTAACTAAAAATGACTGTTTCTATTTGCAAGTCAGATTGGTTCAGTTTATTTGTTTAACGGCATGTCAACTCTTCATGGGTTATTTTATGCCTAAATTTCATTTATTTGTAATCATAATCGTAATTATGATTATATTTTTGATGTTCCATTTTAGATTTAATTTTATTTATCAATGATCATTTGGTTAGGCATTGTAATATGATATTAATATTGCATAGCCGTGATACAACTATACACATATACATGTGGAAGCATAGTCAATACAATAATGACGTACGAAACACAGTTCTTTAGAAAAATATACCTCTCACACTTTATTCGAAATGGTTACGAAAATGTTGTGAAAGGGTTATATGTGAGAGGTGAGTTGGAGACTGAACAAACTGCAACATATTGACCCCCAGCTCTTCTGGCTATTGCAGCACTTCTTTCTCGTTCTCCTGGGCTGCTCAACCGGGGTCCTGAGAGCCGCAAGACCTCAGTCTGGAGCTGGTTCTCACACTGGCATCTTATCTCCAAAACTCTGACTCCAACTAACTGAACTTCCTGTCGCAACGGGTTATATCATTGTTTGACATCCACCTGCTTCTTGTTGGCGTCACATCTGCACACAACTCAATCCGTCTACAGTCAAGGTTATCCCCTGTTATCTTCGACCGGATGCACCTGTTATTTACACGGGTGCATTTCTTATTTGACAGCTTGGCCGGGTCGGAGGTCAGTATCTTACATTAAGTATTCTTTTTTACGCATTGAGTGCCCGTGTTGGACCAAGAAATCATCATTATCATGTCGTGCCGCTAACATGGATATCTCTGACCCTCTCTCGCCACTTCTCCCTATCATTCATTGCCTCTGGCAGGTCTTCATGGCTACATCCCGAATCCTCACATAGCTGCTGTATGTATGTTCAAGCTGGTTGTCCTGATTTTGCTTGGCCATATGCGGGGATCTATAGGAGTACGTCACTCATGAGCTCGTCCTTGCTCCTCCAGCAGTGTCCTGCGTGTCTGGTTCGTCTTGCTTGGATAGTTTTCGTGGTGGGAGGCAGGTGGCCCTATAGTTGGTGCCTTGTGGGGTATTGCCGCCAGGATTTGTTCAATATTGCTCTTAACATTCTTGTGTAATTGCCGTCTAGCTTTTTCTTCAGCCGTTTTGTTAGCGTCCAAGTAGTGCATCCATATAGCAGTATCGATACGACCGCTGCCTGGAAGAAACTGCGTTTCATTTTATCGGTCAGGTCTGATTTCCATTTGATCGAGAGCCTATCGATAGCTGTCCATGCCTTCGTTAGCCGTGTGTCGATCTCTTTTTCGGTTGATGAGACGCTGCTTCCTAGGTAGGTGAATTTTTCTACTAGTTTCAGAGAGGTTCCGTCTAGTGCGGAAATGTCGCCTGTTTGGTTATAATACATATATTCAGTTTTGTGTGCATTGACATGGAGGCCAATGCCTGCGGTGGCTCGTTCCAAACTATGCAGTAGAGTTTCGGCTTGGTTGGGTGTATTCGCCAAAGCGAGTTCAAACATCAGTGATGCTATTATGGCTTAACATTTCTATGAAATAATCATTTATTTTTACACTGATTGGTTTCAAGTATTCCTATCAACCATCAATAATTTGCAAACAATTATATAGTTCAAGTAACTAATAAAGTTAATCTCTTACTAAGCAATTATAACTTCAAGTGACTATTCTTAATACAAATAATTTACTAACGATGATATGGTATCAAGTATTCTTATGTAAGACAAATAATTTTCAAATAGTGCTATTTTGACTCATAGATGCCACACTAAAAAAGTACTCTCAATTTGAGTCAAAATATACTTTGGAATATTGGCAATGAAGGGGTACTCGACCCTCCACAGAGCTCTATATCTAAAGCCTCATCATAGGGTGCAGTTTAGGGTTATGTAAATAAGAGGCTGAAAATCCCAATTGGCTTAGCAGGTTAAAATGATTTATGAAAAACAGATGAAATATCAAAAGTGTAAAAATAATCGAAATAAAATAGAAATGTAAGTTTTATTAATAAGACATTAGAATGCAACTTAATACTTACGTATATACTCACGTATATACAAAATACAAATACTTAAGATGTTAAGTTGTTGGTTCATCTGAGATGAGAATTAGCATTTCTTTTAATTAATTAATTAATTAATTTTTTCACGGTTAAAAATTATTTTAAAACTATCAACTCAATGTGTTGTCATTCTCTTTTTGGTCCGCCTGAGAACTTATCGCTAATAAATCGTTTACGAGCATAATTCCCACCATAAATTAGAGGATAATTTACGAATAGATTGGTATTTCTTCTTCGGTTTTATGTTCGAGAAGGTGATATCAGCAGTGTTGATTTATCGGAATACAGAAGCAGCGGTCAACTGAAATCCTTTAAATAAGTCGAGTAATTAAAAGAAAGAAAGAAAGCCGAATTTGAAAAGATATTGAAGATAAAGAGAGAAAGAAAGATAGAAAAACAGAGAGCGAGAGAGTGAGAAAAAGAGAGGCAAGAATCGAGAGGAGAAAAAGAAGCAAAAAGAAGAAGAAAAAGGGGAGATTAATGCAAAATAGTCAACCTTGCATTGAATGGTGTCGAGTAATGTTGAGATTTACCATTAGAAATAAGTTCTCATTCTTCTGCGTTGATACCAGGTTACATTATATATATCATCATCATCATCATGTCGTGCCGCCAGCACGGATATCCCTGACCCTCTCTCGCCACTTCTCCCTATCATTCATCGCCTCCGGCAGATCTTCAGGGTTACATCCTGTGTCCTCACATAGTTGCTGTATGTAAGTTCGAGCTGGTCTCGGTCCGGCTTTTCCACGGGCAATGTGGGGGTCCATAGGAGTACATCAGTTATGAGCTCGTGTTTGCTTCTCCAGCAGTGTCCCGCGTGTCTGTATAACTTGTATAGTTTTCGGAGATGGGAGGCAAGTGGCCGTATAGTTGGTGTCTCGTGGGGTGTTGTCGCCAGGACATGTTCAATACTGCTCTCAACATGCTTGTGTAAAATCCGCATATCTTTTGTTTAGAAGGAAATTACTTTTTTTTTCTTCTAAAAGATTGTAGTCTACCTTTACACAAATCTGACTCAGAGACTTAAAGAACCCAAATGTTATTTAATTCTGTTTGCAGAAATCTATCTAACATTTTTTACTATCGATTAATCTACCTATCAAGCTATCTTGCAATCACATACTGTTCATACGGCCACCTTGTTTTCAATCTCACAAATCATCCAAGTAAAACAAATAAGACATGATGAGCACTGCAGATGAAGTAAGAAAGAAATCATCAGCGATATTCTCTAATGGACTCCTATAGAAGGACAGATTTGTGTTGACAGACGATAAAACACAAATCGGCTCTGTGTGGACACTGGATATTGTCTTGAGGACTCGCCTATAGTGATGGGTGATAAGGACAGAGAGTCGAGTCATTCCGTATTGTCACTGAACCAGACATGCAGGACACTGCTGGAGAAGCAGAGATGAGTACTCTTATGGATCCCCACACATGGCCGCGCAAAAGCAGGACGACCAGCTCGAACGTACATTCAGCAGCTATGTGAGGATACAGGCTGTTGTCCTGAAGACCTACCTAGGGCGATGAACGATAGGGAGGAGGGCGAGAGAGGGTCAGGGATATCTGTGCTACCAGCGCGATATGATGATGATCATATATATATATATCAGTCTCTTCATATCTATTTATCTCAGACTCTTCATATATATCTCAGTCTATAAATATCAAGCTATCTGTTTATATTCATCTCACTCTTCCTCCCTCCCTTCCTCTCTCTCACTCACTCACTCTCTCGATATATATATATGTGTCTCTCTCTATATATATATATATATGTCTCTCTCTCTCTCTATATATATATATGTCTCTCTCTCTCTATATATATATATATATATGTCTCTCTCTCTCTCTCTATATATATATATATATATGTGTGTGTGTGTGTGTGTGTGTGTATTTCTATTTTTAAAACTATTTCTATTGCTCTGGTGGCGTGAAAAAAACAATGCAAGAACACAATATGTTCAATAAGTAACTAATTAAAAGTTTATGATTCTGCCCATTCTATGTTTAAAACCTTGTGCCAGACTAGTCTAAGTTTAGAAAACATTGATTTGTTTTATATTAAAACTAAAAATTAATGTTTAACAGATAGATAGAAGAAGTGATTTTTGACAATGTTACAACCTTGGTATATGTTTAAGATCTTTAATGTTCAAGAAATTCTTTTAAGTATAATTTGAATATTTTCTCAAACATTGGTCCCAATATTTTCATATTTGTTGTTTGGGAACCATGTTTCCGACCATGTGATCCTTCATTTACAAAGCAGAAATCTCGTGAAACTCTGAGGACATGAATCCAATTAGCTGTTCGGATTCCAAAAGTTTTAACATCTATCAGAACAAAAGTTCAGTTCACAATTCCCTGATGTCACTGATGTATGGGATATTGTAATTTAGCGAGTATTTCAGTTCCAGAGGCTGTATTCGAAGAAATGTGTGGGCGTCCCTGTGTGTGAGATAGATAGATAGATAGATAGATAGATAGATAGATAGATTATAAACAGACTCAGATAGATAGATAGATAGATAGATAGATAGATAGATAGATAGATGGTGAGAATAATGACTTTTGAAAGTGTATGTATCAAATAACTCTCTCCTTTTGGAAATCAGTTTTTCATTATGAATACCACGTCTTGTAGTTGAAAGTTGCTCTATCCAAAGATGCTGTTTTACTCCCAGTGTTTGTTATAAATTCCGAGGAAATGAATTGTAGTAATTTTAACTAGAATCATTTGTATTAAATAGCAATACTTGCAACGATTTAACTGTGTGCAAACGAATGAGTAATTTTAACTGGAATCATTAGTGTTCAATAGCAATACTTGAAACTGTGTACCTGAATTGTATTATTGGTATAACATAAGAATATTTGTGACCAATTCACTGTGTGCAAACAAATGATTTATATTAAATAGAATTTTACGTGTTAGATACCAATAATCAAAACCATTTAACTGTGTAGAAAGATTTGCAATACAAGTGAGCAAACAAATAAGTTGCACCTCATTTAAAAATGAAATTACAATATCTATAAACTATTCATTTACAAATCGTATATATATATATATATATATATATATATATATATATATATATATTATATTATATTATATATCAATTAAAATGTGTGCAAATAAATGGCTGATGTTGATTGTTACTATTACATAGCAATACTTGAAATCATTTAATTATCATCATCATCATCATCATATCGTGCTGGCAGCACGGATATCCCTGACCCTCTTTCGCCACTCCTCCCTATCGTTCATCGCCCTAGGCAGGTCTTCAGGACAACAACCTGTATCCTCACATAGCTGCTGAATGTACGTTCGTGCTGGTCGTCCTGCTTTTGCGCGGCCGTGTGTGGGGATCCATAAGAGTACATCTCTTATGAGTTCATCTCTGCTTCTCCAGCAATGTCCTGCATGTCTGGTTCGCCTAACTTGAATAGTTTTCGTGATAGGGGGCAGGTGGCCGTACAGTTGGTGTCTTGTGGGGTGTTGCTGCCAGGACTTGTTGAGGATTGCACGCAGCATTCTTGTGTAATTGCCATCTAGTTTCTTCTCCAGCCGTTTTGTTAGCGTCCATGTAGTGCATCCATATAGCAGTATCGATGTGACCGCTGCCTGGAAGAAACTGCGTTTCATTTTATCGGTTAGGTCTGATTTCCATATAGTCGATAGCCTATTGATAGCTGTCCATGCTTTCGTTAACCTCGTTTCGATGTCCTTTTCGGTTGATTCGACGCTGCTTCCTAGGTACGTGAATTTGTCTACTAGTTTAAGAGGGGTTCCTTCTAGAGTGGAGATGTCCCCCGTTTGGTTATAGCACATATATTCCGTTTTATGTGCATTAACATGGAGGCCTATGCTTGCTGCTGCTCGTTCCAAACTATGCAGAAGTGTTTCGGCTTGGTCAGGTGTATTTGCCAGTATCGCTATGTCATCGGCGTAGTCGGCGTCGGTAATTGTTGTTGCGGGGTATCTTCTGCTTCTTTTCTTCGTCAGTTCGAAGCCATTCTCTTTGATTTTGTCAATCGATGTTCTAAGTACGTAGTCTAGACAAATGATAAAGAGATACGGAGCCAGCGTGTCTCCTTGTAGTACTCCTGCTATTATGTCGAAGTATTCTGTGTCTCCATCTGGTGATCGTACTTTTACTTTAGTGTTTCTATAGAGAATCGTTATTGCCGCTACGGTTTCTTTAGGTATGCCGTACGCTAGTAGGATTTGTTCCATCTTTCCTCTGTGAATGGAGTCGAAAGCCTTGGTAAAGTCGACAAATATTAATGTCGCTTGTAGGTTCTTTGCCCGTACACCTTCAAGGATTCTGCGGATGGTTAATATTTGTGAGGTCGTAGATCTATTTCTTCGGAAGCCATTTTGGTTTTTTCTAAGTATGTTGTCGATTTTGGGTTCTATTCTGTTTCGTATTAGGGCATTGTAGATTTTGGCAGCTATGGATGTAAGTGTTATGCCTCGGTAGTTTTTGGCTAATCCGAGGTCCCCCTTTTTTAGGGAAGGGGAGTATGCATCCCTTTGTCCATCTATCTATCAGATTTTGATTGTATACTGCGTTGCAGTGTCGGAGCAGTATGTCGTCGAATTGTCTGGTCTTCCATACTTCCGGGGGAATTTCGTCCAGTCCTGCAGCTTTCCTATTTTTAATTTTTCTGAGAACCGAGTCGAGTTCTTCTTGTGTGAACGGTCCAAGTTTAATGTCTAATTGTTTGCTTATTATTCTGGTGATTGGTTCATGCGTTATTTTTGGTGGGTTTCCAAGTAAGTTTTCGAAGTGCTGTTTCCACAGTTTTATTCTTTCTTGTTGGTTTGCTGCTTTAAGTTTTGCTTTGGCTGTGTTCTTTCTTCTGCTCACTTCGTTTATTGTTTGCCAGGCAATTCTAGATTGTCTATCTTCCACCGAGTCTCTAATCTTATCTATCTGATTTTGAATGTATTCTGTCTGTTCCTTTATATATATGCCTGCTAATTGATATTGTGCCGTTTTTAGTTTTAAGGCATTTGTGTTTGTTGGGTTTTTTCGATAGGTTTTGGAGGCTGTTTTCACTAGTGCACGTTTTTCTCTCACCGCTAAAGTTTCCCATGGGACTCTATATTTAGTTTTAATTTTTGTTGGAATGTATTTTGCTGCTGCCTCAAGGTGTGCATTGACGAAATTTTCGTATTCGTCGTTTGGTGTACTTTTTTCCGTCTTTTCTTGTAGTGTTTCGAATCTGTTTCTTAATTCTAATACGTATTTATCTCTTACATCTTTGTTGTTTAATAGGGCCCAGTCATAGTGTTTGGTGGTCGCTGTTCGTTTGGCGTTTTTTCGTAGGCTTAACCGTATTTTCGCCGTGACTATTCGGTGATCGGTGGACACACCCTCAAAAGAGGAGTATGCCTCGCAATTCAATGCACTATTCTTCCATTTCTTGTTTATAAGGACGTAGTCTATCTGAGCTTTAGTATTGTTTGCGTACGTGTATGTCCATAGTTTGCCCTCTCTTTTTTGGTAGTTTGTATTGAGGCATGCTAATCTATTTTCTATCATGAAATCTGTTAGATGTTGCCCATTCCTATTTGACGTGTTGTGGAGGCTGTATTTGTTGTTTCCGTTTTTCCCGATTTGTGCATTCATGTCTCCGCCAATGACTAACATGTTGTGTTTCGGGATGCTACGCACTAATGAGGATAACTCATCGTAGAAGGTGGCTATTTCATTTTCTTCACTAACATTGGTGGGGCTGTAGCATGAGACTATTGTAGCTCTGGGGTTTCCGTTAAATGTAGCTATCATCATTCTAGGTTGTATTTTCTCTATGCTATTAAGCGTTTTTAGTGCTCTAGGTCCTATAAGCAAACCTACCCCTCCTACTGCGGCGTTGACAGAGTTTTTCCATGCGGATACAGTGGCGAGCGACCATCCATTGCCAGTTTCGTGATATTTGATATCTTCTGTGTGCGTGTATCTGTGTTCTTGTATGCATATTATGTCTATTTTATGTTCTTCGGCCGATGCGATTAGCTCTGGGAGTTGTCCTATTCTATTTAAGGTTCTTACGTTAAATGTGGCTATTTGTAGTGTTTGCTTGCATTTTAGTAGTTTTGATTGTTTGAGCTCTGTAGCTGATTTTTCGAACACCGAGGCTAGGGCTCCAACCTCAGCAGGACGCGCCCCTTTTTTACCCGCGCGAAGAGCGATGCGGTTTGTGTAAGTGGTTTGAGTGTGGGTCATGGTTATCTTTCGATGGCTGTTTTATTCTCTTCTATAGAAGCCACTCTTATAGAGGAGCAGCAGTAGTTCCCCGATCGAACTGTCGATCCTGAGCGAAAAGTCGTCAGACTCACGTCCAGGACCCATTTGGGTATTGAGTTTGGTCGTCCATTGGTTTATTCAAATACCTTTACGTACATCATGCTGCTTCCCATGTGTACATTAAAAAAAAAAAAAAAAAAAAAAAGGGTGGGGGAATTTGTTTTAAGTTTTAACTTAGTTAAAGTCCAACATTAAGGTACTTTCTTAAGACTTTCACTAGTACTGACTTATACTTTTTTGCTGTATAGGGACTTTTCTTGGGTTTTTCATTTTTTTTTTTTTTTTTTTTTTTACCTACAGTTGGGGACCTAGCAGGCTTCAGGAATTATAGAGCTTTTTTTTTTCTCTTGGGGGGGGGCTGTGGTAGCATTAGGCGTTCTAGGCTTTTTCTTCTAAACTACTGTTAGGGCTTTCTTTACGAATTTTTAAATTATTCGATAGAAGATATTCAAAAACATTCTGCCTTGTTCGCTGACATGTGGATAGGCTTAATATCAAATTGGCTTTATAGTAGAGTAAGCGTGCCTTTACATTTAAAACGCATAGTTTAAGCATTATTTCACAAACAAAATACAGCATAACATTTTGTAAAATTCAGCATTTTAAATTGGAATTAAAGACATACTGACCAATATTGACATATTTCTTCCACTTGGCTCCTGAGTTCAAATGATTCTTCTTCGTTTGGACTTTTATTTACTACTGATATTTTAGGTAGCTTTGGGGGTGGCGGTCTACTGGGGTGGAGGGGAGAATTCGTTTTTGTTGGGTTTTTTTTTTTTTTTTTTCCTTTTCCCCTTTCTGAGGGGGGGGTGTGGTAGCATTCCAGGCTTTTCTTCTAAACTACTGTTAGGGCTTTCTTTACGAATTTTTAAATTATTCGATAGAAGATATTCAAAAACATTCTGCCTTGTTCGCTGACATGTGGATAGGCTTAATATCAAATTGGCTTTATAGTAGAGTAAGCGTGCCTTTACATTTAAAACGCATAGTTTAAGCATTATTTCACAAACAAATTACAGCATAACATTTTGTAAAATTCAGCATTTTAAATTGGAATTAAAGACATACTGACCAATATTGACATATTTCTTCCACTTGGCTCCTGAGTTCAAATGATTCTTCTTCGTTTGGACTCGAATAAAAATGAGCTAATTCAAAAATTATATCCACTAAATGTTTCAAAATCATATATATGTGATATATTATGGGTAAACATGACTTGGCATCAAATAATCAACAATGTTTGATATGCCATAAAACCAAACTAGATCAAACCTTTTCCTCCTTTTCTTGTCACACTGAGTTTGTTTTGGTGATTTCTCTGGATTAAGACCTTTGCTAATTTTTTGGTCTCTCTGAGTTCTTCCATTGTCTATTTTATGAATGGGGGTGTCCTCGTGGTGTTATGGTTAAAGTAATTAACTGCGGAATCGTCGTAAGCGAGTTCGTACTCCAGTCGCGCAATTACGTTCACTTTCGGGCAAATACCGTTGGGAAAGATATGAACCCCCTTATCCCCCAACTAGTTTTGGCATTAAATAACCTAAAAGGTTGATATGCCATTAAACAAAGAAACCAAACCTATTTTATGAATGGTCCAAAGTATCTTACAATCAAGGACTGTCCAGATATTTATTCCTGTAATGAATTTTCTGCTTTGGTTTCGGAAGGTTTTCTAGTCCTTCCGAGCTATTCCTTTCTTTTTCTTTCAGCTATCTTTGATAGTGACCGTTTTAATGGTGCCCACTTTCGACATTTCCCGGGAATTAGTTTTTCTCCAAGTGTTCCGATACTTACCTGATTGGATAATTTTATTCCTTCAGCTCTTTCCTTCCAACCTCCCTTTCTTTTTTTTTTTGTTTCATAATAAGCATGGCACATTTTTCAATCCCAAATTTCATTCCCATATCCTGGCTGTATATTCTCAAGTTTTGTATCAGGATCTCTAGTTCATTTTCATTTTTGGTAAATATTTTTGTATCATCCATCAACATGAGATGGTTTATCTTTTCCTTGGGTTTTGTAAATTTGTAGCTTCATCTGTATTTCTTAAGTATATAACTGAGCGGCATCATTGCTATGACAAACAGCAGTGGCGAGAGCGAGTCTCCCTGGAAGATGCCTTTTTGCGTTATACTATTTACCGACCCCTCCGCTCGGGCAGGATACGACACAAGGTCAATTTTAAAGCAGAGTTTAACAGGTTTGAATTCAGAGTTTTCCTTCTCCTAGACTAGTTGCCTCACCAAGGCTGAAGAACCTAGTCTGTCCTACTATTTACCCATAGCTGGAGGGAGAATAATTGGATTCATACTTTTCCCAAGAGTATTAGTGCTATGTGAAATGCAATCAGTCTCGTATAGGATTTGAACTCGTGTCGCCGTGTCCATTTCCTACGACGATAACGACTACACCACGTTGCACCTGCCTTTTTGCGTTATAGCTTTATCTAGAGTTTGTTCTCCAACTACTAATTCCATGATGAAGTTTATGACTTTGTCTGACATTTTGAACGTCCACACACATTCTGTTATCAAAGTTTGCGGGACTAGATTATATGCCCCTCAACACATTTTTTAGTCTATCCATGTCATGGTTACATTTTCTCTCCTACTTTTACTTCCTTGAGGATGTGCTGGTCTAAATATAGTAGGTCATGTGTTCCTCTTGTTCCCTTGTGGCATCCTTTCTCTTCTGGAAATAGTCTGTGACATTCTTTTATTATTATTATTATTATTACTACTACAACAAAGTGACACAGATATTATTTCAACAACAAAAGTTTTATTCAATTTGTAAATAATAACGCTACTTGTTGGGCCATGCAGTAAATGTGCGTACTTATAAGTGTAGGAGTGTTTTCTTGGTTTGTATGAATATAAATTTATGGGTGTCTGCGTTTGAATGTTAGCGAACATAACCCATCAGTGACGCATTATATTTACCTACTCATATCTCACTGCACCAATGCTCAGTTCGCGCGTTTCTTCCAATTGATTGTGATGTTGATAGCGACAAACATTTCGCGTCGCATTTCAGAGTATGCAATTGTTTCACACACCCCAGAATATCTGATCTCCAAGTTTAAAATATCACTCTTACAAATCAGCCCCAGCCTAAAATGTTTTGACAAATTGTAGAAGCTTTTTTTTTTGTTTTTTTGATTCTTTTTCTTTTTCTGGTCGTTTTATTCTGGGCTGCTATGTATTTATTTATTCATTCATTTAATAATATCCAAACGGATCTCGGCTTACAACGCTCAACTTCAAATGAACGGGGGCTTTATTTTTATACAAATATGTCATTTTTTTATTTCTTCATCTTTTTTTTTTATTATTGGTTGTTATTATCAAACTTATACTTGTCTTTATATCGTGGATCAGGTTTTTTGACATTATGAGGCACGTGTAACAGGGCAGTTGGTTGACATTGTTATTCATCAGGAAGTGTTTTCAAGAGCATTTCCATATATGTCGACGTTCTCTACCTAGTTAGCAGCCAGTGAACACTAGGCAGCAAAATATTGCTCCAATTAATCACATCTTTAATGGTAACGGGTTAATTGGATTTGATTTCATACATGTATTGTCCTAGAATAGAAAACCATCGCCACACCAAGATTACACTTTTTGGAGAGCTGTCCAACAGACACTATACCTGAGGAGTACCACGAAAGATAGGCAAAGAAAGGCTCCAGTGAAGTAAATCACTGGCAGTAGATATATCAGCCTACCCTGAGACAAAATTAGTAACAAACCATCACCAAAGCCAGCTCACTCTTTGAAAGCTGCCGCTGAGAGATAGCGCCGAAAACAAAACAAAACAAAAAACATAGCTATACAATGGAGCCAACAACTATTGAGACCTTCGCCTGTAGCCGCTGTGACAGATCCTTGTAATCTTGCATTGACCACATTAAACACCAGCGCGTGACTGCATAAACCAACAAACGCCTCTATAAATCTTCGTTCCCGAAGCCAATATATATATATCAAAAAATTTTTCATTCGGTCGAATCTTTTTCTACTGCAGACTTTGCTACACTTCGCCACAGCTATATCCAAGAGACAACCTTCGTTCTTCCACGAAACACATGTATCATCACACACACACACGCTCGGTAATACGCAAATTCAACACACACACACACACACACACACACACACACACACACACACACACACACACACACACACACACACACAAGAGTCATACAAATCTCAACGTAAACATCCACCTGACTGTATTTTTCGATTTTCTCGATTTCTCAAATATCTTTCTTTCTCTGCCTGATGATTGTCCTAATAAGAGGGCATGAAACCGTTGATCGCAGATAAGCTTCCATGCTATTAAATAAATCTAAAAACTTATATATATTTATTTATTATTATTATTATTATATAATTGCTCTATCACAGATACTGAGCACTCTCCAAATTATACCCCATTTGGTCTACCACAAACCCACTAAACGAGATAGTGACAACCATACACTATTGTATTATATATATATATATATATATATATATATATATATATATATTGTGCCTGAACGGGTTATCAAAAAAAGTCTCTACTTGCAATATAATCATTTACGAATCGGTGAGTAGTAATGTTTTCTTGTTTGTTTCAGAGAAGTGGAAAAACAAAATGGACGAAAGTTATGAAAGCATCTGCAGACGATTATGTTATATATCATATATACTCATGTATAAGTCGAATTTTGAAGAGCTCATTTTGAGGCAGAAATTGTGGTTTGAGTTGTACCAGAGTAATAATTCATGAAAGTCAAAATTCAGACATATCTGAAAGAACTAAGAGCAATTTTTTGTTTGAAAAATTTTCTTTTTTAAAAGGGTCGACTGGTACATGGGTTTGATCTACAAGGTGACCTGAAAAAAATCGAAAGTAAAACATTATTTTTTTAAAATTTTAAATTGTTAAATTGAAATTTTGGATAAAGATGTGTGCACTTCTAAGTAATTTATTTCATTAACTTATGATGTACATATATATATATATATATATATGTATTGTCATCCACTGACAGACTTGTTTCGTTCTATCAGAACTCTTCAGTGTGGCTAGACAGGCTATATATATATATATATATAGCTCGACTTCGCTGGAGCCTTTTTAAATGTTTCTTTGCCTATCTTTCGTGGTAGTCCTCAGGTATAGTTTCTGTTGGACAGCTCTCCAAAAAGTGTAATCTTGTTGCGGCGATGGTTTTCTATTCTAGGACAATACATGTATGAAATCTAATCCAATTAACCCGTTACCATTAAAGGTATTATTAATTGGAGCAATATATATATATATATATATATATGGAGACAGGCTATATATATATATATATATGTTATCCCCCAAAATGACATAGTTTCAAAAGCTATCATCTGGAAAACTGTAATTCAACAGTTTAGATGTGGAACATTACAAGTTTATTCTGAGACCGATTTCATTAGTGTTCAATTTGGGCAAAGCTTGTGACACAGCAGTCGTCAAGTCGGCAGTTAAGCTCTTGCCAAACACGCTGTAGCATGTCTTCAGTCACATTAACCAGCGCGGAAAAGATTTTCTGCTTGAGTACATCAATGTTTCAGGAAGAGGGGAAACATAGACCAATCCCTTCATATATCCCCATAAAAAAGATATCACACGTGGACAAGTCCGGTGACCGCGGTGACCATTTCATTAGAAAACTGTCTTCATCTCCACCACGCACGATCCATCTTTCTGATAGATTCTCATCGAGATAAGCACAAACTGTCCTCTTCCATTAAATATAAAATCTTGATCTGTTTCTATAAATTCTGCGGAAATCTGAGGTTATTCTGACAAGAACTGCTAAAGTGATTAGCCGGTGAAATGATGTCAAATTTTTTGGTACACCTCTCTCTCTCTCTCTATATATATATATATATATATATATATATGAGACTCACTGTAAGTTAAGCGTTGTACTTTTCTATTGGAACTACAACAAATACAGGGAGTAAAATATCAAAGTTGAAAGTAAAATTATACCAAGTCACAAAAATACTCCTCCAATGGTAAGGTTTGGTTTGGTTTCTTTATTTAATGTTATATCAACCTTTGTAGGTTATTTAATGCCAAAGCCATTCTCCTAGAAGAACAGTAGTGGTACTATTTATCCCATAAATGGGAGGATAAGGGGGTTCATACCTTTCCCAAGGGTATTTGCCCGAAAGTGAACGTAATAGCGCGACTGGAGTACGAACTCGCTTACTACGATTCCGCAGTCCATGGCTTTAACCATTACACCACGAGGACACCCCTCCAATGGTAAGAGACAGCATAGGAAAATGCATAACCAATAGTTATAACCAATGGTTAAAATCAGTAGTTTTAACCCATCATTTTTGTCTCAAAAGGAGCCCTTCAAAATTTGACTAATTTTTTGTCATTAGTTTCTCCGAAACTAATGACAAAAAACATTACTACTCGCAGATTCATAAATGATTACCGTATTTGACGGTATATAAGTCGCACGGGTATATAAAACGCCCCCGCCCCCATTGTTGCAGAACAAATCAAGAAAAAAAATACTAATATTAAACTTGGTGAAATTATTGTAAGGAATATTATCAATGATAACACTTTTATTCAGCATCATAGCCTTTTAAATAATGACAATAGGTATATGAAAATTACCTTAAGATGTAAGCAAATAGGAGTTGCCAGGAGTCTAATTTCGGCCTATTAAAGCAAATTTTAAACCCACACATGGCAGGGGAATTTTGAAACATATTTCTAGTAAAAAAATGTGCCTTATATGCCGTCAAATACGGTATATTGCAAGTAAATTTTATATGAAAATGAATTGAAAACTTGAACTATCACTCTCTTCGTTGATTCTGCAACCTTGAAATTCAGTACACATCAACTCAAACTGGAAGATTTTCCCTGGAGACTGAGTGACAGCAAGACTCCTCAGATCTCCAGGACTCTCCTAAGTATCCTTGCGGATTATAGTAATGCGGTAGTGCCGATAAATTCAATTCTTTAATTTTCAGATTCGCCCAGACTATTTTCTAGCTTCTTTGGGACTGTTCCCAAACTACGTGATCCAACTACGATAGGTATCACTGACACCTTATTGTACCACAACTTTTTCTGTTCTAAAAAAAAATGTTATTTTCTCAACTTCTCGTCTCCTTTCACTTTTTCTCTATTGTCTCCCTGAACGACAAAATTATTGTCTTTAAAGATTTCACTATCAAGTCTAGGATATATAACATAGAAATTAAATGTACCTATCGAAACTTATAGTTTAATGCTTTCACTATCATCAGACAATTCTACATTCTGAAAAAGTGTTACAAATGATCGGTCAATAGAAAGTATGGAATATACAAAGGAAGAGAAATAGCTTGCCGAAGAATCTTGATTTGTATAGAATAACAGACTAAGCAAAGTTATTCGGCCAAAACTTTCATGTTTTGCTATAAACATACTAAAAGTTTAGAATTCCTAAGATTTCAAATTTTAATTCGTCTTTATATATATATATATATATATATATATATATAAAGAAAAAGTATATATATTTATATATACATACATATATATATATGTATATATATATATATATATATAATGATGTTGTCAAAAGTGTAATTGAAGCCTGTTTTTATGTATTGGTGTTTTGTTTCATTAACCTTACACACTGGAATTTCGTTCTGTTTCATTTATCGGCATTCCTAACATTCAAAGATTCCGAAGTTATTTTTAAAATTTGATTTATTACATTTCTAAAAGTTTTTAATAGATTCTTGACGAAGATTAGAAATTATTTCACAGACATCTTTGTTAAGTCAGTTGTTCAACTGTCTTCTTGGTTATTCTGTAATATACATCCGAATCCGTTTTATAACCCGTACATTCTTCGTACCACTCACTCGGAACGGTTATAATTCTTCAGAGTGTAGTATCACCTGATGGTCACAAAAGACAGAAACTCTTAGTTACAATATATGGTTGGTTGGTTGGTTGGTTTTATCGTATACCAACCATGATTGCGTTATCTAAATTATATAGTATAAATTTTGGCTTTGTTTGGTTTGGTTTCGTGGGATATCAACCATTGCAGGTTATTTAAAGCCAAATCTGATTTATACATATGTATTAGATATATATAATGTGTAAACATAAGTAAACAAAGTAAAATGTTTTCAAGTATAATTATCTGACGCTAACAATTCAATCAAACATCAGTCATTTGTTTACTCACAGTTAAATGGTCAAACAGTTCTATTTCTAACAATTCAATTTAGCATATCATTTGTTTGCACTCAATTTAGATAGACAGGTCCCTATCAGCTGCTAACACTCCGGGCTAGAGTTGAACTGGGAGCGATGGCAATAATAGAGTAACCCGCTTTCTCCAAAGCTCCAGCATGAGTTGAACCTCGCCATTATATTGTTTAACGTCATATCAGGACACTCGTTTGGGGTTGGGTCTTACCCTCAGTAGAAATGCAGTTGGTGTATTCTACAGCCACCGCCGACTGGGTTATTTTTGATTTTGTGATTACAAATGAAGGTTTGTCTATGTATATATGTATTAAGCGAAAATAATTAAGATTTCCTTAGTCTGGTAACCAGGTCACAGATTGCTTACAATATCTACCGTCATTTGGTTTCTCATCGATGTAATGAACAATTCCTTGCTGCTTAACTGGAATCGGTGCCTTCAGCGTGATTTAACCACAAACCTGAGTATAAGATTAAACTTAATATCATCAAAAGTTCAACTACAAAGACTATTCTTACCAAGAAAAAAGTGCATAAGGAATTAAACGTTCATTTCCATCAATAGTCCTCTTGGCTTTGAATACTTACTCCAGTGAGTTTTTAATTGTTCAAAGCACCTATGAAAATCTTTCTTTAGAGTATTTCTAGCTGGTCTATCGTATTTTTAAATGTCCACTGCTTTTACAAATCCTTTAGCCAATATTTTTGCGATGAAGCTTGTTGGTTTGGTTTGGTTTCTTTGTTTTAATGGCATATCAACCTTTGTAGGTTATTCAATGCCAAAGCCATTCTCCTCGAAGTACTATTTAACCCACAGCTGGGAGGATAAGGGGGTTCATACCTTTCCCAATGGTATTTGTCCAAAAGTGAACGTAATAACGCGACTGGAGGACGAACTCGTTTACTACGATTCCGCAGTCCATCGCTTTAACCATTACACCACGAGGACACCCCAATGAAGCTTGTTAATTTTCATCATTAAGAGTATTCGGACAGTTGAATTTATCTTTATAAATCTTTATATATTTTGGCAATTGTTTCGTGTCGAACTCGGTACTTACCCATAAATTCAAAAGAACAACTCTATTTGATCTGCGATGTTAGGTTTTTCTTACTCCGTTTACCATAACCGGGTACAAGTGTTACGCTGTAGTAAGTTGTTATATACTAAGCTTTTTGCTTAGATGTGGCAGGAGGCCGCATGAATGGGCCACCTTGTATGATACTTTACCTTAGCACACATTGCAATTTTTCATTTATTTTGTTCATTTTTTTCATATTTTTTTCTTGTCTTTTTGATTATTGGTTCCCATATCGTATTCATCTCTATACTTGGTCTACTCAACCGGTCATTGTAGCCCAGCAAACATGCTGCTTCTTTATGATGTCTTTCTCTTTAATGTTCTTCCCTGTCTATTATTTTGACTTCATCCCATTAGAGCCGATGGTTGTCCTTTTCTTTCTATATTTGGTCAGCCATAACCAAATTTTCGATTTCAACTCGACATCATGCGTTTCGATATTCATCTAGCCTTGTTTGTTTGTTTTTTTCCCTTAGCCTTGTGATGGTTTTTACATGGTAGGGACCAAGAAAAAGTGTCAGGAATCGAGGGCACTGTACTTATATAATACTATAATTTGCACAAAACTTCTAATAACGCTGATTTATGGAGTTGAAGTATCCATGGAAGAGCAGGTATCTACACATAACTACTTCATGATATAGTTGGTGGAAAAGTCATTTACCATTTCAAATAAAAACGCAGTAACATTTTTTTCTTTTGACTTGATTCCTGTGAATTAGTTTAGAGTGATTGTAGTATATATCTCCCAAATAAGAAAAATTATGAATTGAAAAAATTTGTTGTTTTTTTTAATAGAAAATGACATTTATGTCATCCTATATAAGCTGGGACTGCTCCAGTAATGATGGGACGTTGGGGAATGCGGAGTACTCCTTCATTGCAATCGCTCCCCGGTCCACTCAGGCTCGAAGTTGTACCATCTGAGAGGGTCCTATCTATGGATCAAATAGAACTGCTTGACATTTAAAATGTGTACTTACGCTGAACTGAATTGTTTCAAATAGAACTGTTTTTATATTCTACGGTGTGTAAACAAAAAACTGTGTACTTATGCTAAACAGAATTGTTAGAAATAGAACTGTTTTATCATTTAACTGTGTGTCAACAAATGATTGATGATTCATTGAATTGCTACTGATATATACCAATATTTGGAACCATTTAACTTTGTTGACATGCTAAACTGAATTGTCTGAAATAGAACTGTTTGATCATTTAACGTTATGAATCTATGTTAAAACTTTGTCGTCTGTAAATGACCCACCGAGATTGATATGCCGTAAAGCAAAACAAACAAACAAACCCGTGTATGTTGCCCAGATGCGAACACGTCTTCATTTAAAGTCTGAATTTTAATTTCAATATTTTGATACTTTTAATTAAGTTTCGCTGGGTTATGATGACATTATCCTATACTTATGTTGCTCATTAGGACCGGACATTGCCCTAGCTATTAGAGTGTTCGCCAATAGCCCGGCAGACCTGAGTTCAATCCCAGGTCGAGTCATACCAAAGACACCAAAAAATAGTACTTGATGCCTCCTTACTTAACACTCAGCATTATAAAGTTCGGATCAAGGGTAAAGTGGAGTAATCCAGGAAAAGAAGTAGCGCCTTCGCCTACACCTTGCTGTAGTAGCTATCGAAAAGGGAGCCTTCGGGTCACCCTCGACTATGGTCGCCAACTTTACTTTCCTTTGTTACTCATGCTAAACTGAATTGTTTGAAATAGAACTGATTATTTGTATAAAAATTGATATGGTGTTAAATAACCCACAAAGGTTGATATGCCATAAAACCCAACCAACCAACCATCATATACATAGGGCCTTCTATATGTTTCCAGATTTTTTTTTTTTTTTTTTTTTTTTTGTACAGCCATTGAAAATTATCGTAGGCTCTTGAAAATTCAGTATGTTATTGCTATACAGGTTATGGGATGACTGACCAATAATTATGATTTCGGGTTCAAATGAACAGCTACAGCAACAATTGGAATACACCCTACTAAAGCCTGATTGTCACAGCTGGTGAATTTCAAAAATGCAATCTGGACTTTAGAAGAACGAAATGCAATAAAATTCTGCTTTATACTTTAAAATGCCATGCGATGAAAGCTGGATCTACTGTTATGACCCAGAGACAAAGAGACAGAGTTCCCAGTAGCAGCATGCTGGTTCTCCCAGACCAAAGAAGGCCAGACAGAGCAAATCCACCGACAAACTTTTGATGATCTCTTTTTTGACTGTACTGGCATGATCTATATGCACTGGGTTGCCACTAGACAGACAGTCAACAAGGAATACTATGTTGAGGTTTTAAGGGGGTTCAGCAAGAGATTCCGTCGGAAGAGGCCAGCACTCTTCAAATCGGGTCAGTGGCATTTCCACCTGGACAATTCACCAGTC